>ML681966.1:18668880-18704978 GCA_007922195.1 Podocnemis expansa | reverse complement strand
ACCTCGTGGGGTCCCTTCCAACCCTATGATTCTATGATTCTATGATGGTCACTCTTTCAGGTTACATGCAGCTGGCAGTGTCCATGGGTTTCTGGTGGTAAGTTGCTTGGGGTCTTCCTTGGGTCCCCAGGCTGCAGGCAGCTCCTCTGGGTCATCAGCAGTGGGCAGGTCCAGCAGGTCCTCCAAGTCCCAGCAACTGGCAGCATCTCTAGGTCTCCAGTGGCAGACAGCTCTAGCAGGACTGCAGGTCCCAAGGCAGCAGGCAGCTCCTTACCCAGCCAATGGTATAACTAGGACACTGGAAGGATCAGAGGGCTGTGGCTTAGTCCAGGCTGAGCTCCAGGGCATCCCTCTTATACTTCCTGTCCTGCTTCCCCTGCTTCCTTTCTGACAGATAGGAGGCTTCCAGCACCGCCCTTCCTTCTTCAAGAGAGGACAGGCCCCCTCACTACATTTATACATGTAAATGACTTACAGTCTTTGGTTCCAAATAATAATAATAATTGGGTTAATGTGCAACCTTTCTGTGTTCTCCTGAGCTACCTCAAGCTAAGCAACCCATGGATCCCTTGTTTAGCCTTAGAAATATTGCCTTCTTCAGATTTCAAGCAGCATCGTGATATTGTACTTTCTGGTCAGGGCTTTTTAGTCCCAGAGAGTTCAAACTAATGGAACATGTATCAGTACCTATCTTCTCTTCATTGGCGCGGTAGTTGGGGGAGCAATGAAGAAAGCCTATGTCCTTTGATGTTCACAATGGCTCGTTTGATTTTCCTGGACTTTCTTGTGTGCAGGCTCAGCACTCTATTTAAGTAATGCTCCTTTCTTGTTTGGTGATTTACATAATTACAGAGGTTTACAACACAAACGCTCAATATAAGTTTATTCCATAGGCTACTGATGTTAAAAGTGAGATCAATACATGCTGCATCCGGTAAGCATTTCATCAAGTCTAAATACTAAACACTTTCTGAGGAACTTTGGATCTATTTTAACAATACGAATACACAGGTGAGCCAGAATGGTTTCTACCTATGTATTTGTCTGTGGTTAATGAGACATAGGGGATTTGGCATGAGCTGGCACCTGGTCTGTCAGCACCAAAATAGGGATTTTCTCCAGTGTGCCTCCCCAGAATTCCCCAAAAATGCTTTTCATAGTTTGCAATGTGCTGTACACTGGTGCCATTCCTGGATGTCATCAGCCTCCTTTAAACTACTTATAAGTGTGAGAATTGCCATACTTGATCACAATAGAACACTCACCCATCTCTGCAAGTAGACAGAATCAGAAGGAACAGTTGCAAAAATCTCTATAGTTGAACATTATTGAATATCCTCTCCATAAGGGAAGTTTAACTCTAAGCCCCTTCATTTAGTGATTGACATGTGCCCTAAAGCATCAGAATTATTTCCCTTCTTTTCATCATGCCAGAATGGTTCTTCTCACTATTCCTTTTGTGAATTCTACTAAAATTTGGTCTCAATATCATGTGGAAATGAGGCCCCGGATTAATTCTCCATTCTTAAAAAATGTTTCCTTAAATTTGCTACCTTTCCATTTCACTGAATCTCCCCTTGTTCTTGTATTACGAGAAGCAGGAGCTCCTGATTTACTTTCTCTACATCATTTATTATTCTATTTACCACTGTCATGGCCTCTGTTACACATCTCTCTTAACTAACCATACAGAAATCTTTTAAAAACTCATCATTTTTGTCATCTTTCTCTGGTTCTATTCTATTTATATATATATAGATATATGGAGGTGAAGGGCAAACACTGCATGCAGATGAAGGCATATCATTACAATAAAATGGATATGTGCAGAATTATTTTCTATTGCTTTCTTTACACAGAATATTTTATTGACTTTTTGATCACAGTTCACATGAAGGAGAATTTTATGCAGAGCTACCCACTTTCACTTCTGAAACATAACAACTAATTTTGAATTCAGCCACGTGGGTAGTTTATATATTCCTTCCCATCTGTGATGGGATCTTTGGGGTGCAGCCTGAAATTATGAGATGACTGTGCCCCCTTAACTTTCCAGACTAAGCTCTTTCTCAAAATGCTGTGCCAGTTACAAGCATCAAAACCTTTGCAGGTCCCATGATCACTCAGCTAACAATGTGCAAGGACACACCCAGCTAACTTTCATGAAGGCTCTATTATCCATTCATAAATTATACAGAGAAAGACCCCAAAAATTTCTGTAGTCTCCAGGCTGCATGCAAGAAATGTGCCATCTTACTCTGTTCAAAGCCTTCTCTTGAATTGTGCAAGTTCATTAATTAGTTTGCCACTTTTTCAAAGGAAGTGGACAAGCACCAGCCTTTGTATCTGAGCAGATTTCCCATGCATTTTAGACAAACTCACTTGTAAGGATTAAATATTTAAATACATTGATTAACTACAGAAAGAGGGATTTAAAATGTTAAGCACAAAGGTCCAGATGTTTATGTAAAAAAAAATAGAATCATAATCTATATTCTAATTTTTAAAAGACTAAGCAAGATTTGAGTCAAGCAGCTTGACCCACTCTGTTCACCCTTTTGGTCAGCCTGAACTGGTCAAGGTCTTCCCCTTTTAATTCTCACCTCCGTGCCTGACATTAGCTGCAGCTGTAGCAGGACAGGGACATCTGAGTCCATAAGCTGTCCTTAACCCTCCCGTGGTAAGCATGGGGCCCATGTACCTAATCACATAATGATAAACCTAAAAAATTACCTGTCATTTGCAAATTTTGCCACCTCCCAGTTTACCCCTTTCCTGATCATCAACAAATGCCCTCCTGATATCACCTCTCTGATAAGAAAATGCATCAGTAAATGCCTTCCTGATATCACCTTCCTTATACTGTCTCCCTAATACCACATGAGAGCAAAGTTCTGCTCTACATAGTTAAAGACAATCCAAAGGATAGACGAGGAACTACCACCACAACAAGGCCACGGCACACATGACCCACTTGCAAATATCCATCATATAACTGAAAAAATGCAGGGAATACACAGCACATGTTTTGTATGTGTTTTGTTGGCTACTCAAAAGCATCTGACACTGTCAGACATGAATGTCTTTGGAGGATACTGCCAGATGTGCTAATACCAAATTATTTCACTGAACTTATTGCATATATGACATTCCGGGGTGCAATCCAGATCAGTCCCACCTACCCTGCAACCAGGTATCTCTCATAATCTTTTGCTACTGTAGTAGCTCCCATGTGATCCACTAATAAAATGTCTGCCAGCATGTAGATCACACCCTGAAAGTCTATGTATGACCACAGCCCTGGTCCAGTAACTCTGACCCCAGCATGTCAACACCAGCCACACTCCCAACTTTCTGCAGTTTTCGTTATTACTTACAGAATGACCCAAGAATGCTGTTAGACTTGATTTTTTTTCTTCAAAAAGCATGTTCTGCACTGTCTCTTCCTCTTCTGGACAGTTCAGATATTTTGGATTTGTTGGCCAAGTAAGGAAATCATATCCAACAGTTTGCTACTTTAAATGGAGTTACCACATAGTCCAGTTTTAACCACAGTACTGGAAGAATTTTGATTAATGAATGCAAAAAGCATATTTAACTACAAAGAAATGGATTTTAAGTGAGTACAAGCATAAAACAATAAGCCAGAAATGGCTACAAGAGAAAGAAATATAAAATGCTTTCTAATGCTAATTTTAAACTACACTTGGTTCAAAATAAGATACTTACCACATACTCCCTCCAACAGGAGTGGCCATATTTCAAGTAAGAATGTCTCCTAAAGTCAAATGACTGGTTTCTTTTATCTTCTTTCTTCTATGAAAGCAATATGGACAGAGAGAGATAGGAGTGATGATTTGGGATGGTTTTGCTCCGCACTTGATAGACCAAGCATTCTTTGGAATGCATTTTCCTGCTGGTTACCTCTACATAGGGTTCATTTCCACTGTGAGGTTAGAGTCATGGAGTCTTGTGATTAAAGAATGTTCATGCTGTTATTTTCTAAAATGCAGCTCTGTTTGCACTTGACTCCCTTCCTTGCCAAAGAATGGCCAAAGCTGAGAAAAGTGTCTAAGTGGTTCAAAGCTATGTATGAACCCCCTCTCCAGAGCCATGCCTAGTGTGTCTGAAGATCTTTGTAAAAGCACAAAATATTTACAGTATACTGTACTTGTTGAAAATGTCATGATTTATTAAAATGCTGTTAAGTCCATCAGCAGATTGTCCATTAACAACATGAAGACAAGGTCATTTTAGCTATCTAGGGAATGAGGTATGCAATGATGACATCATGCTAGATGTCAAACAATGAAATGAGTATTAAAAGCAGCAAACATCTTTCATAAGCTTGAAAAAATCTGGAAAAAGTAGTATGACTGGCACTGACACAAAAATGTGATACTGGTGTTAAAAACTGTGTCTCTCCTCCTTTACATAGTAAAATCTTCCAAAGAAATGAATTAAATCAGTTCATTCCAAAACAAATACCTATGAAAGATCTTCAGAATCCACTGGAAAGATATCCATTAGAGTCCATTGGAAAGAGGTTCTTGCAGCACCAGAAATTGTCAAGTACAGCAAATCAATCTGAAGTATCAAATACAATAAGTTAAGTAGGACATGGTTTTAAATTTGCCACCAGTGTGACTTGCACTGCATGTGATAATATGGACACTACCTGGAAAGAGGAAAAACAAGGCAACCCAAAAAAAATTACACAGAATAAAAAACCAAACCAAATCCATCAACATGACACTCAGAAGCTTGAACAGATCAGCATACCACCAATGAATGGCCAAAACAATGAACATGCTACACACACATGAGGGTGCCAAATATAAAAAAGGAATGAAGTAGTCTCGTCTAAATTTTTGACTGGAAGAACAGTTGCCCATGACAGAGGTACAATGTATTATACTTCTGTATATGTTTCGTCTATAGTTAGAATATCCTTCTATAATATTTAAAGTCTGATTAGACTACTTATTCTTGGTTTTTATCAGACAGTTGACATAACATCCTTTCAAATGTTGGTAAAAGACAGGATTGCAGTAACATATTAAAAAGCAGACAAATTGATTAATGCTCCCTGTTGTAATGGAATCCTCAAGTAACTAAACTATAAATATAGCCATCAAGGATGACATTGATCTTGTTGTTGCTCGTGAGACTATGTATGAATGTTTGACTTTAGTCTGGTACATCCATTTCTGATGATTTACTATCAAACAGTGAAGCAATCACTGAGATAGATCCTCTGCTTTTAGCTTAACACAGAACAAGAGACACATTATCTTTGTAGCAGAATAGAAATTCAGATAATCCAGCATAAGAACAACACTGTGACCCAGAAAATCCCTCAGTGCCACCTTGCAGTGAGCACACCATACTATAACTCATCAGGCCTGCCCTTGCACTCAGTGTACTAGTGTACTCCGTTTTCTTGCTGTTGTCCAACTCTATCTAAAAGATGCCATGTAAGTTTTATGCAAACTGGCAACATGCTGATCATTAATATTATTGAATGATGTATGTACAGGCGATGTATAAAGAATTGTAGGTATTTGCTGGAAACATGTCCCTTGAACATGTTGGCAGGCCTAACCCTAGCCAGTTCTAGGAAAAGGAATGTTATTTTGCAATCTTGACTGTCTGCAATATCAATTATGCAAGGTGTGACCTGAGACAATGGAAAGCACATTTACATGAAAGATAAATAAAGCCATCAGGGGAACACATGGGAAGAGATGACAATCTAGACCAAGGATGGACACTGCACCACCCAGAAAGTCTTCCTGCTTCTTGAAATAAGGTCAAAGAACTTTGGGAAGACATAAGGAGAGGCAAAAAGCCATGCTGTCATCCATCACTGACAGGACAATAGGCTACAGTACCATTTGAGCTTAAAAGCTGGGCGCCCTGATCTGGAAGAGTAGGGATGTCCATAACTTGATGTGAGTAAGAAAATTTCTTAAGCAGAGTTTATAACTTGCTAATCACAAGAAAACATCTTTTGTTTGTTTATATTTGCAACTTTTCACTTTTACTTGAAATCACTTAAACCTATATTCTTTGTTAATAAACTTATTCTTATTTGATGGCAAAATGGCTTCAGAGCTGTGTCTTAAATTGAAGAGTGGGTCTTCAGGCAAACTCTCAGGCAGATGTGTATTCTGTCTCTTTGGAGGCAATGAACTTGGGAACTTCTCTGAGGGTCCAGCCAGAGAGACTGGGTGCTGCAGGAGAAACTTTAGACTGGAAGGGCTGCTGGTGTCACGATGCAAGGAACAATCAGGCTGGTGAAACCCAGGGTGAGGCCTTTGTACTGTGAATACGTGCTGGTATCAGGGCTCTAAGTCAAAGCATCACAGCATAGAACCACCCGAAGCTACAGGACAGATGATGACAAACCCTTCCTGATCTGGATGAAACCATAAAGCATTAAATGTATTTACAAACAAATTACAGATTTTCTGGAGATTCTTCCCCTGCTGCCCACCATCAGCAATCTATCATAGCATGTCTTTGCTTTCACCAGTCAAATGATGAACACTCAGAAATCAGAAAAGTTTGACATGTAGACAGTAAAACAAGTTTTGGAACCAGCATTGTGTAGAAATAAATTACCCACCTACTGTGTCACTTATGTAATGTACAGACATTATTAAGATAATAGTAATATAAAAGCGAATTGCTCTGAGTGAGGGAAGGCAGTTATGGCTCTAGAGTGGTAGATTCACTGCACTAGCTACTGTTATGGGTCCTCACCAAAAAAAGTGAAAAATAGAAGTAATCTTCTGTGGTATCCTTATAGCAGTCACTCACTATGAAGTGAAGTGTACCTACACCACAAGATCAATGGGAAATCAATTCATTAATTCCTTGTTGGGACTAACCATCTTGCAGTGAATCACACTTTACACAGGATAATCTATGCCTCACTCTGGGTCACATACTGCCTTTGATCCAGGCATGAAACTCACATTGAGGTCAAGCATAGAGTTGCCAACAGATTAAAGATACTACTGGAGTCTATTACCCTGACTTAGACAGAATACTAATTAGATTAATTTAGAAATAAAATCTTGAAATGTTTTATGTAGTTGCTGTATTTATGATCAGCCTTGTGATTTTTAGGTTATTTTAATTTGATAAAAGGGCAATGTCTGAGACATTCATGTCAGCATTTATTGTTCTGTGTTGAAATATAGTAAATCTTCAGTATTTGTGTTCATTTATTTTTATCTAGTTTGATGTTTTTATGTTGACATTTGATCTAGACCAGTGGTTCCCAACCCACAGTCTGTGGACGCCCAGGGGTCTGCAGAGGCATTGCAGGGGGTCTGTGGCGTGGCTCCCCACCAGGATGGAAACCCAGCAGAGGCGCCAATGTTCCCCACCGGGGCTGGATCCGTGGTGGGGGAATCAATAGCCATGTCAGGGGCTGGATTCCTCCACTGCAGTGGGGGCTGGAGTGGCCATGGTGGGAGCTGTATTCCCCTGCCATGGGTTGGGAACCACTGATCTAGGCTAAGACCCAGCTTCTCTTTTTCAGGTGCAATTTCAACACTAAACTTTGTGCTTATGATGAAGTACATGTGGAAGTTAAAAAACTTGTGCCTTTAATTGCCTGATCTGCACCTCCAGCAGGGAACTCACGTAAGGCTTAAGAATTTTGAAGAGAAGGAAGGAGTGCAGTTTAAAAATAAGCACAAAGTTAGAAGCAGAAGTAGTGCCTGCTAAAGACACACTTTTGAAAAATTGGCCCTTAAAACACCACATGTACAGAGTATTCTACAGAATGCTCAGCTTTACAATACAGGTGGTATTCCTTAAAATAACAGTTCTAACAACACTATAAATCATGCAAACAATAACTGTACTTGGTATATATCAGAATCCAGAAATACAAATACATTCTTAAAATATGCCCACTTTGAGTGTGACTTATGATTTGTAATGCTTGATTGGTACAATTGCCACAACAATCAAAGGGTGTTTATTCAGGACAGTTGCTTGAGTTTTTAGCCGTGGTTATTGGGACAAGGGTACCTTACACAGTGCCATTGAATTCACAATATCAGCCAGTAAATGAGCTCAGAATCTAATAAAATAAATTGAAAATCAATACCACACTGTGAAATAAACTTACTCATTTATGGTAGAATTTTACTCAACATTCATGGATATATTCTTCCATTAATACATGTAACTAGCTCAGATTAACATCAATAGGTGTCATCCACAAATATGGAAAGATGAACTGTCTTATAGACTTTTCTTAATGTAATTACATTTTTAAATCCTCTACATGTACCCAAGAGTTCTGAAAAGATAGTTACTCAGAGGAACTAACAAAAAGGGCTGAATTTTCTGGGCCACTAAAGCAGTTTTGGATCATGTTGAGAATTCTTCTTGTGCAGGAGGTACTTGTGAAAATTTGAATAGAACCTCTGTTTCTATTCTGTTTAGGTTCTTATACCTCCATCATTGTAATAGCAAATGCATTCTGGGAGAGGAGCCTGGGTGGGATGGGGAGGAGGCATGGCAAAGCGGAATTCTGTTGTACCTGATCTTTCATTGACAAAGAGTCACTTAAGGACCAGCTATTTAAGTTAGGTCTGCCCCTGATCAGTGAAGAGCAGAGAATCAAGCCTAGAGCTCAAAAACACTATCAAAGATATGACTTGCTTCAACATAGCACCAAAATTCTTTTAAACATTTTTAGGGAGAAGTGGGCAGTTCAAAGAGGTTTCAAACTTAGGTTTACCCTTGATAGTAAATGAATACTGATTTCAGCATAATCACTGAAAAAGGTCAAATAATTGTGGGAAAATTATTATATATCAAATTCAATTCCTTTTTTCTATTTGTGAATCATTTGTGATTTATAGGAATGGATTAATTTATAAGTATTCACTGTCTATTTTACTAATGAAGTGTGCTTTATTTTTATTGTTCCTGATTATTTTTTTTGCTCTTGGTGTTCTAGTAGTGGTCCTCTGAAGTTACCATGTAGCATTCTATGGAATTGTGTCTGGTCCCTGGCTGGCTGACTCAAACTTTTTAAGTAAAATAATGACAAAGGAAAAAAAGTAAACAGCTCTTCCAGCATGAACTTTAGATAAATAATGATTCATGCAAAATTTCTTGGATTCTCTTGTAATTCCCAAATAAAAAGGAGGTCATCCAAGTGCTTGTGAACTATGAAAAACATGATCTCACAGTGAACAGCAGCAGAGAAAGCTCATCATGCTTATTAATGAAACTATTCATCAACCACTTTGCGTGTCATTTGGCTAGTTCTGGTTGACTTCTCAGACCTCATACACCAAAGATGTAGCATAGGTGACAGGACTGAGGAAAGTATACTTGACAATATATTTGAACAAATATCATGAGTTTATTTAGGGACTATAATAGATTAGTTTCAGGAACCAACAAAATTCTGTTGGAAAGGAAAAAAAGACAAATCAAACCAGTCAAGAAATAAGAAAAGATGTAAAAGGCAAAAATCCAGAAATTTCTGGTACAAGATTCCTTATTGTCCCTCAAAATTGTTATAAGCATGCCTAAGAAGTTTATATTCAATGTGAATGCCTACTCAAACCAGCATGGAGCTCTAATCATCATTCTTGTTCAGAGCTTTATAGCAAGCATGATGGTGAGTTATTTAAACTTTAATTAATTGATATAAAACACTACCTATACACAAAGTAACTGGAAACAAATTCACAAATGTTTACACTCAAAATAAAAATGGGGGGAAAAAAACTACCGGCTATTATTTCCCCTGTTATAGCCCCCTTAGGTATCATGAAATCTAGAAGGAACTGTTGTCATTCCATGTTTTCCACCAATAGGAAGCATTAAATAATTTCTATATTTGTTACTAAATATACAAATTACAGATAGGGCATCTGCTTTTCAAATTTATTAAATTAACTAATCTTTTATTGATTCAATAAACACTAGGAAAAAACAGAAATGATTACTTATATGTACGGTAGGGTGACCACATTTCCCAAAGAGGAAATGGGGCATTATGCAGGGCTTTCTCCCTGATGTTCAGTTTCAGGGAGAATATTAGAAATGACTATGTGTACCAAGAAACAGTGAACAATCTGGCAGCGTTGAAGATTACAGGGACAGGCAACCAGTACAGGCAGCAAATTAAGCAGCTCAAGAGCCACCACTAGAAACTAGGGAGGAGAAGTGTACCTCAGGGAATTTCCTTTAATCCTGTTTTTTAAAAGAACTTTGACTGGGTGGTGGGTAATCCAATAAGCACGGAGCCCCAGCAGTTCATGACAGCCAGGGTAGTTGGGACAGCAACCTTCTGCCTCCCAAATCTAGTATGGCATGGAATGGGACCCAGCAGCTGCTAGATCAGCCTAGCAAAGTGCTCGTGTTGCTCTCTGAGGAGGCTTTGGCTTAGTAATTTATAAATATAGAGTGGGCTTTACTTAAGTTGACTTAAGGGGCTTAAAGTCGACATAAGTCTCTAGTGTAGACATACCCAAAGAAACTTAGATTGCCTTCCTCTTAGTATACTGTACGCACAGGATGTATAACAGCATAATTTGTTTTCTGCTTTTGAGACCAATAGGCGTAAAGGTGTCCTAGTACTGCTGTGAGGTTTGAGGTAGTGATGAATTTCACAATGATTTTTCCTCCTCTGCCTTGTTTGCCAAAAAGGTCAAGTAACAGTTTTACATGCACTGCTCTGTCCATGTGGCTAAAACTGCTCCAGCTTAACTCTGCTTGTTCTCTGGTATCCCATCAGTACTGAATAATGCACATATAATATAATTTCGAGAGGAAATGAGATGAAAGGAGCACAATTCAGAGGTTATAAAATGGGCTCTAAGTGGGTATGTCCACACCATGGGCTTAAATAGACTTTAAGCCCCTTAAGTTGACTTAAGCAAAGCCCAGTCTATATTTAGAAATTATTAAGTCCACTTAAGCAATTGCCACGGGTGGCAGAAGCCAGCTTCCAGCCCCCACTGCCTGCTGCAAGGGCCTGGGAGCCAGATCTGACTCCCAGCCACTTGGCAGCAGCAGCTGAAGCCAGATTGTGTTCAGTGCAGACATACCCTGAAGTCAACTTAACAAGGTTGATTTAAAGTTGACCTTGTTTAGTCAACTTCCAAGCCCCACCCCCTGGTGTAGACATAGCCAGTGAGACAGTGTGTACTTAGCCTGTTAGCTAAGCATATTACGGTGGAGAAGAAGTGGCAAGTAAGAATAAATTAAACTCTTTTGAGTTAATTGTTCAGATCCCACTGGGAGAACAGTCACTGAGCTAATATAGGGAATGGTAAAGACGGTTTACAGCTATATACTGAAGTTATAGATCATACAATTATAGTTTAAAATGCAAGATGTAGAAGTCAGTGTTTTAAAATGCTATACTCTGCCCATGTTTGTAAAATACATTAGCTGCTTATACCTCAAATGTAATGGATGCTTTTTTTAAATTCATCCATATTACAATCTATAGTTTTGGCCTCACTCAAGTTAATTGCAACCATTTTTCTGGCCATCTCTATGGCCTATTTCTAGGCTGGAAAACTATTTTACCTGTTAAGGAGCCAATCTAACTGCCATTGAACTCGGAAGGCAGACTAATAATAGGAGCTGGACTTAACTTATTCTTAATGGGAGGGGTGTTTCTATATGTGTGTATGTTTGTGTATATGCACGTACCTTTACATGCATGTGTAAGGGGAATTCTGGCACGAAGGGTGAGGTTGACGGCTCTGTTTCTGAGACAGTAGAACTTTCTACCACAAGGGTAGAGCTCATCTATACATAACAGTTCCTTCTCATGAGCCAGTCTCCCACAGGCACTATGGACCATCACCAACCTTATTACTTTCCCCTCAAAGTGCAAGGCATACATCTTCAACCTTGCCTTCTCTAATCCAAACAGCAGTACATTAAAAGAAAAAAAAAACCCTACCAAACAAAAAACACCCTTCCAAAACAAAGTGTTACACTATATACACAAAATCTTTCCTTTGGGGAAAGGATGCAAGAGAATGTGCTATCTGTAGCCATTATTAGTCATGTTCCAAAGGGGTAGCCATGCAAGTTCAGCAAAACAAACAAGGAGTCTGGTGGCACTTCTAAAAATTAACAGATTTATTTATCACATGAGCTTTCAAAGGGAGATTTTCTCCCATGAAAGCTCATGTGATAAATAAATGTGTTAGTCTTTAAAAGTGCCACCAGACTCCTTAGTTATTAGTCATGCCACTTAATGCACTACTGGCTAGTGCTCTGATACTACAACAATGAGAACAATATAAAACCCTATAGAAAATGTATATCAAACCTCACATGCACCTCAGCCTAACCAAACAATACCACTTTGAAAATGTTTGCATTAATCTTACAGAAAAGGATCAAGCTCTTAAAATATAAGACACTAAATCTTATGGGTTGAGTTAAGACTGATATGAGAATGCACCCTTCACTACAGATAGTTCTGAGGAATTGTAAAGGGGCTACACCTAAAACTAGTAGAATCTGCCCAGAAACTAGCACCGTGTGGGTGGAGTGTTCCACTTAATATTTATTCTGATGTGTGTATGTATATGGAAAAGACAGGCAGACAGAAATCAGAGAACAGAGACAGTTTGGGAGTAAAGAGCCAGAAATCCAAGCAGCCAGCTTTAAACACAGTGCATAACACCGGAAAGACCTAGAGGGAGTATCTTTTTTGATCAAGTGTTGGCTAAAGAGGACTTGGAGCTACACTAATACAGTATTCTTAAGTTTCTTCCTCCTACATTTGGAGAAGCAGGATCTTGTACATTCATTGTTTAAAACACAAAAACAAGGACTCTACTGTCAATTTCTATTGTCAGAAGGAACATCCTGGTTCCCTGAACTTTGACTGGCCACCACACTCAAAAAAGCCACTAGTAAATAAAATAGCCTGCTAGTCTGTTCCACTTCAAGCCACAGGAAACAGGTTTATTTAGAATTACCAGAGTTCCAGAAAACACATCTAGAAATATCTATAATTCCAGAAAACACATTGAAGTGATTCAGATGGTATGGAATTAAGCATGAACTATTTAAAATCTTCATCTTAGACTATGCATGAAAGTAAATTGAGTCCATTGCATGTCAGCTATTACCAATAGACTCTAAATACCTTTCCAAGTTCTTTAGGACAGGAACTGTTCTTTTGTTCTGTTTGCACAGCACCTCCCAAGATGAAATTCAGTCTTGTTAAGTGCAACGTAATGCACATTGGAAATTACTATCCCAACTATATAATACAAAATGACAGAATCTAAATTAGCTGTTCACTCAAGAAAGACCTTGCAGTCATTGTGCACAGTTTTCTGAAAACATCTGTTTAATGTGCAGCAGCAGTCAAAAACAAAACTAAAAAACTATTAGCATGTTAAGAACCATTAGAAAAGAGATAGATAGTAAAATAGAAAATATAAAAATGTCACTATATAAACCATGGTATACACACATAATTTCAATACTGCAGGCACTTCAGGTTTCCCCATCTCAAAAATGACATTATAATTGGAAAGGTTCAAAGGGGAACAAAAAAATGATCCAAGGTGTGGAACAGCTTCTGTATGAGAAGAAGTTAAAAAGACTTTGACTATTCATCTTAGAAAAATGCCAACTAAGGGGGAATGTGATAAAGGTCTTTAAAATCATGAATGATATGGAAAAAGTGAAGAGAAAAGTATTACTTTTTCATGCACTATGTACACCCGGTGTCACCCAATTACATTAATGGGCAGCAGATTTAAAATAAACTTTACATAATTCATAGTCAATTTATTGTCATGCCATGTTGCAAAGGCCAAAAGAACAACTAGGTTAAAAAAAAGAATTACAAGTTCATGGAGGATATGTCTATCAATGACTATTAACCAAAATGGCCAGGAATGCAATCCTGAGCTCTGTGAGTCCCTAAATCTTCAGCTGACATAAGGTGGGACTGGATAGGATGGGATGGATCACTCAAAATTGCCCCATTCTGTTCATTCCCCTGAAATGCCTGGCACTTGCTTCTGAACACTGGGCTAAATGGACTATATGTCTGATCCAGTATGGCTAGTCTTATGTAATGGTATGTTGATCCATAACTAGGATCCCTGGGAACTAAAGCAATACTGGAACATTAAGAGCAGATGGAGATGCCATAGAATTGAAGTGTCCTGCTATTATTACAGTTAAGACCACAACTAATAGGTCCTTGCCTCACTTGCATTAACAGGGCACATCCAAGAAACAGATTTTTAAAATGGAAAATAAAAATTTAAAATAACTAATAGCATACTTATGTAAAGGATGTGAACTTGTTTTTCATTTAGTGAGATAACCATGCACAATTCAGAACTCAGACCATTACTACACAGGATGAATGACCAGTTGACACAATGACAGTCATTAAGCCACAAGATATGGAAATTACCCTATTACTTTTTGTGCATTTTCCGCCTGAAAAAATTGGGAGGGGGCACAAAAAGACAGTTGCATGATGCAATCAACTTTATTCAGAACTCCTCAAGGATATAAATAAAACCTGAACAAATTAGTATTTTTATGTGCATTTTGTAAATTCTACAGATTGTACAAAGCTTTCTTCAAAATCTGGTATAGAATTAGGCAAAATGTCCCTCTAATCAGTGGGGGGGGGGAGGGACTAGTGATGGCCAACTAAGTTTGTGAGGGTGCTTTAGCCAAACACTAATATTTCTATGTTTATCCAAAGTCTATCTAAATTATCTGAATTTTTAAGTATTAGCTATAATTTATTGAAACCCCCAAAATATTTTTGTTTGATTATTATTGAGAGCTAGGAAAAGAGTTGAGGGGAAGAGGTATGTTAACAGATCCATTCTTTGAATACTGTGTTACTCTACAGCAGCCATGATTGAAGTTTTTCTACTGACAACAGCCAACCAGCCTTCAGATCATATGAGCATTATGCAGCTCTTAAGAAACAAATTCAAGAAGTGACATAATTATATATACATACACCTTATAATCAAGCAATAAAAATAAAGTAGCTGTATAACAGCCTCAAGCAACAACACAAATTATATTTCCAAATATGAATGAAAACCTTAAAATAACATGTTAAGTCTTTGACATAGGCTGTTGTCAGTAAGACGCATGGATGCTCTGACTTAGTTCTAGTTATCAGAGCAGTGCTGTGTTCTCAGTTAGTTCTTCAACTTTGCTGCAGCACTCAGATCTACCATAAGGTGGCTAGGGTCCTGCCTCCCCAAATGACAAGTCCATATGCACAATACTCTTCATTAACTAAAAGCCATGTGGTTCAAACATTTAAAGAACTATTCATGCCTAATCTTTGTTGTTTGCCCATTTTTTCATATTTTTTAGCAAATACTTGATTTACTTTTCCATATTATTCAAGAGGTTGGGAGGAAGGGGATAGAAATATACCAGTTTGTCACATACATGGGGCTATTGCTTCCTCCTGTGAAAGTATAACTCATACTGGAGCCCTTCATTTTTCTTTAAGTAGCAATGAAAAAGAAGTACAACTCCTGGTGATTTGACTATGATTTTTTTTTAGGGTTTGTAAAATATATCTGCATAATACCTTGAGTAGAATTGTACAGTTTCGTGTCATTCACATCCAAATATTGCTTTCAGCGCCACTTCCAAAAAAAAAAAAGCACTAAGAAAAGAGGAATTAATTTGAGTAAAAAATAGCACCCCCTTTGCTCACAAATCTTCACCTAGTTCCAGAACTGAGGTTCACTGGAATATCTTTTGAGGTTCTGAAAGAAGTGATTTTCACTGCTGGTCTCCTGCTGGGGCAGAATGAGAAATGCAGAAACACCAAGAGAATGGTTGTTATCACACTATTTCCAGGCAGCATTTGAAGCAGAAGAGCTATATATTCTCATAAGTAAACTTGTTCTAATGAGATTTCCAGCACAGTTTTGGAAATTCATGATGTTCAGATAGTTTAGGGAAGCCTCTGAGCTTTTGGATGTTTATCTGAATTGGAATCTCAGTCCAACATGTTTGAGGCTTACTCACCCATAAACACAATGTGCAAATGTCATATCTAAAACTAGATTTTCTGAATATAGTCTAAGTATATGACTTCACTGCAGAATTAACCCAGGTTATCAGAATCTCTGTCTAACCCAAGTGTGAGCACACCTATAGCAAAGCCATGCTGGAGTTACTATATCTTCATATTTTCTGTGCAAAGCCATGTTGGAATTACTGTTATCACAGTTTCTGCACGCCTCATGTGTTTTGGGGGGCATATCACTTGCTGAAATTCTAGCCCTCTGTGCCAGTCAGTTTTGTCAGTTGCAAGAGAACTTGTCTGTGCTTTGGGAAAGAGTTGGGTGAAGGCACTGGAGAACTATCAGCTTTTGAATCATTTTGCTTTCTCATTACAAAGTGTGCAGGTTCCAGAGCAAGTTAAAGTGGAGCTTGGGTTCTAATACATATTCCCAGGCAAGAAGCTAGTTTAATCTTAAAATATCTCCAGACTTGGTGTTTAGATTGATGCTATTTAGGTTAGGTGAAAACCCAGGCAAGAACCTGGGTTAGATGTGCAGTGAAGTCACAGTCTGTTTCCTGGGCTGCTCCTGGAGCAACACAATATGTTCCCCAAATTTCTAGCAATTCCACACTGTAGCCCCTATATTACCAATGCCTACCATGAATACCAGTGACAGAGTTTATATATCCTAACTATACTCAACTCTTTACATGGCACTCCTTAGCTTCCTACCTAATCCCAACTAACTCACTTGAGGAAGCAGAAAAACAGGACAGCAACAGCTCAGGCTAGTTTTGCTTGCTTCCTTATTCTCTAATGGATAGATTGATTAAAACCCTACCCAAGACATTCTTAGCATTAAGCCAGAAAGTGTCATCCAAAATTGCTTTCAAAAGCTCCTCAAATGATTCTATCCAATGTGGATTAAAATTATTTTCCTGAAATGCAGATTGGTTTGGGGAGTTTTACCACAGACCTATACAAGTCATCTCAAATGCACAGGCTGACAAGGAATAACCCAGACAATCTAGTCATAGAATAAAAACCTCAATCATTGGTATCAGTGAGTTCCTGTCAGTCATGCTTGTCTGTGATGCCTGCAGGAGAATATTTGCTCAGACTTGTATTCATTTGCCTGTCATGCTTGTTTTGATATTCAACTGACAATCTGCAAAAGATGACTGACACGAACAAATGCTGAAGGGTGTCAATGGTGAAATGAGATGACTGATTGTATTACCATTTTAAATGGTCTGTCTTATTTTGCTGAGTGTGGTGATTTTACTCTTTCTTAACCTGTCAGGTTTGATTAACTAGAGCCAACTGTTATCTTGTGATGTTTCAGGTTTCACTCAGCCCACAGTTTAGCATGACAACTGTAGTCTTCTTATATTACAACAGCATTCTACTTCATTTTCTTTTCTTCTATAACCCCTAAATTAAAGAAGGTCATTGGTGTGTGTGACTTACTCTGCAGTATTGTATCTGCTTGTGTTCCGCAAGCTTGTTTTCTCCATATTAAAAAGGAAAATACAGAGTGCTCTGAGAAACAGCTTCTAGACTTGCATGTTGAACTAGAAATATTTTGTTTCTTGCTCAACCTTCAAAAGCTTCTTTGAGAAGAAGACAGGTTATAATACATCTGCCCTACAATTCTTACTGTGCTTTAGACATCAGACATGCAATATGAAATCAGTGCCTGCAGCAAAAACAAAGGAGTTCTCCCATTGCATTTATAAGTCATAGAATGACAGAAAAGTTAAGTTGTACCCAAAGTGACCCAAGCCTCCTGGGATAACCACCTGAATATGCAAAGAAAAGGGCAATCTGCAAAAAGGAAAGCAGATTCTCCCAGCACTGGTGGGTTACCTGGAGATAAACTCCCCAACCAGTCACAAACACTGCTTCTGATCCTCCACACTGCATATCAAGAAGCCACCTGAAAATATACTCAGTCCCCTGTACTGCATTTCAGTCACTGGTCCCCAGTACAGCCACTGGGTCTGGTAAAGAGAGAATTTGCTTAAAACTCCAAGTTCTTTACTCAGAAAGGTGTCTCCTTACCCCAAAAGGTCAGCCACATTACACAGAACAGTATAAGTTTGGCTCTCACCCAAAAGATCATGCTGCCAGCCAATCCTTTAGTAACTAAAACTTTATTTATTATAAATAAAGGGAAGAAAGACGATGACAGTACTGTTTAAGGGTTAAAGTCACCACATACATATATTGATTTGAAAGTCCAATACATCAAGTTCCCAGCAGAATTCAAAGTCTGCAGGTCTTAGGCATACATCCAATACCTAGATGGGTTTAAGTCCTTGTTTCACAGATTCAGTTGTTAATAATCCAGTTCTAAGGAATAAAGACCAAATAGTCCAGGTGTAGAGTTTGTTCTAACTCTCCCATGGGAATTAGCAGGCTGATTTCCAGTTTGCTCCTGGCTGTGATCAGGGCTGGCCCAAGGTATTTTGGCCCCCATCCCCCCCGTGGCCTGGGCCGGGCTGGGCCGGGCCAGGCCGGATGGTGTTCCCCCCTCCCCATATCCCTGCCTGACCAGGTGGCAGACAGGTGCCACACAGGCTGACAGGCCAAATCATGGTGGCAGCTTTGCTCCCTGGTCTGGGGTCAGCTCCCCACCTGTGGCCTGATGCCAGTGGCAGCTTCACTCTCCTGGCCAGGTCCAGCTCCCCACCCACATCCTGATGCTGGCAGAGCAGGACGGGAAGCTCTCTGGTCCCAGCCCATCTCTTGGTGCCCCCTACAGCCTGGCACCCTAGGTGCCCTCCAAGGTCACCTTTATGGGTGGATCAGCCCTGGCTATGATCTCAGTCCTGGGACCAAACGTTCCCTGAGAAGCTTGGACAGATGAGAGATAAAGGGATTATGTTCCCAACTTGTAGCTAGCAAGGTGGGCATTTGTAGGTCAGTGTTTCTTGTGCGCTTTGATGACAGTTCCCCAGTACTTTCTTAAGAGAAGAATAGTAACATATATTTTCCTTTGAAGTAAAATCTTTACCTCCTTGGCACCAAAGGTAATAAACTGCATTAGCACCCGTTAATGGACAGTTTACATCCATACATCAAAAGTCCATTTAATTGTTAATGTTCCCTTTCAACCCCTTCCAACAGAACATAGTAACAGATAGGGAAGCAGTTCATTTACCTTGCTGACCTCTAACAGGATATAAGTAAACATCTTCAAGAAACCAGTAAAGATATACATGCATATCAGAGTCCTACCCTACTTGTAACAGTAGCATTGAATTTTCCTATAATATGTCTTTACAGGCTAGAGTTGGGTGACGAAGTGGGATTTTCTCCCATAAAAGCTCATGCAATAAATTTATTTGCTAGTCTTTAAGTCCAACAGGACTCCTTGTATTTTACAAGATGGCTTGGCCTTCTGAGGCCTAGCATGACATGTACCATAAAACAAGTAATAGATAAGCTGATAGTTTAGGTAAACAGTGATTTTTGGCTTAGAATTCAATGAATGGATCAGCATCTCTAAAACACAATAGCTGTTTTCTACAAAGGTAGCACAAAGATCTGGGAAGGGGGCTAAGAAGCTTAGAGGAATATTAACTATCACTTCTAGCAGAACACTCAGCTACTTCACTTGTCTCCCTATCTAATACAGGCCTAACTCTTTGCAAACTTTGCTGTGCAAATGGTTAGTTTGGCTAATACAACACTCCTGTGCCCCATGGTCTTTGATACTGAACGCTGTAGATGCCATCACAGCATTTGTTGAGTTAGTGCAGTTGTGTAGATGAAGGCAGCAAGGAATCTATACCAGCCAAAAGGGTGAGAAGGATAAACCAAGGATAAAATATTGACTTTCAGTATAGCTGTCGTGCTCCAGCTATGTGCTTCCCTTACTTATAACTCCACAACTGAGCCCTAAAATTGCAGGTTTATTGAAGGCAAAAACTGTCTTATTTATTTGCATAACAGAGAGGTCACAATCCATGTTACTGCAATAATAACTTACCACTTTAGTACTCAATACTTCATATTTAGATTCCTCATGAGTGCAATTTGATGCGCAACTTGTCATCTAGTTTTCTTGATAGTTCTGTTTAAAGATTATACAATATCTTGAACTTACATGATCTACTGGTTTCTTCCACAGTGGTGTAGTTAGTGTGTGGGCAGGCTTTTTCTTCTTTTTCCTTTTGCTTCTTTCCTTCTCTGTTCTGAGCATGTCTTTAAATCCTCTTCTTCAGCAGAATTTCAGGTCAAGGTCTCTTTTTTTTGTAGCAGCTGTGACAATTTTTAAACTCCTAATGTATGTTCCAAAACAGTGACAATGTATCAGAACATTTTTATGATGACTGAAGCAAAGGCAGTTGTTTCCTTTACACATATTTTTTCAACGTATTTCAATAAAAGCTGCCAGATATTGAATAAGCTACATTGGAAAGGGTAGGAATCACTGATCATGAGGCACTTCAAACTCAGATCCTGTTCTGTAAAGGCACAGGATTCTTTATTATGTCAGATAGTACAATCACACTTGTAATGCAGAGCAGTGAGAGAGACTCAGAGGATATAAAATGAATTTAAACTAAAAATTTCTCAAATGAAGTTTAACATGACTGAAGATTTTGATTCAGGAACCTAATAACAGTAAGCAACATGGTTTGAGCTTCTCTGCTGCTTTATAGTACATTCAGGCCTCATCTAAAAGAGTAAAACAAACTGTAATTTATTTTCTGTGGCCACATGCTCCCATTCTGGGAATTATTTGCAATAGCTGGACAATAAGCAGCACCATCCCAGTGGAGTGAGCTTGTTATTCTTGGTTGGCTGCCCTCTAGAGATGCTATTGTTCATAAATGTTAACAGGCATGATCTTGAGGATCAAGGAACAAATTCTATATGTCATCAGCTGACCTATCAGAGGAATTCTGTTCCTGGAAAATTGGGAAATGTATCCCCATTCATGCTTTTCTTCTTGTTAGACTATCAATAGGTTAGTGATTATAGAAGGTTAAAGCTTGCTGTACAATGAATATCCTTGCCCTTCCCTGTTGGTTCTCTGGGACCACTTCATATATTGGATATCTATGTAACAGCTAAGTTTTATGTACAATGTGCATATTAATAAACTTTGGACTGTACTAATTAAGGATTCACTCCCAAATTAGTGATTCATATGTGTAGGCTCATTTTAAAATATTCTCCAAGGGCACTAAGTGAACCTAAGAGAGTGTCACTCCACCTTCTGAGTTTTCAAGGTGAGTTCAGCTAATTTAGCCTCATAACCTTACACATGAGTGAAACTGATTCACTAAGGTGAAGTGAATGAAACTGAGAAAAACAAGAATTTAGGATTCAGCACTGAAGAAGAAGAAAAGGCAGAAGACTTATGAACATTTTTATTCCTCTCCTTTAAAAAAATGAAATATGTGTCATCTAATCTACAGGTAATTAACAAATTGTTGTGACGGTGGAGGTTAGGATAGCAATGGCATCTCTCTCATTTCCAATATTTTATGCATTGTAATTTTGAGGGGGCATAGCCCCCTCATACCTCTCCAAATTCCACACATGGAAAACTTACAAGTTCATTTCATTGACAATTTTGGAATAAATGATTAATAGAAAACTTTTCTTCCTAACCTCCATGATTAGCAACTGTTTTATGTCCTGAAGCATGAATATTTATATCATTTATATTTTTAATCCTTTCTAATATACCTTAAAAGGCCTATCTATGTAAATATCTATGTAAATGTCTAATCATTTTTTTCAACTTGCTCAGTTACTGAATCCAGAGAACATTTTTGCCATTTGACTTCTACAGATTATAATGAATTATGTAAAGTAATATTTCATTTTAACTTTGTTGCCTTATAATTTCATAGAATGTTATTTGTGCCTTTATTATAAGAAAGAGTAAATAGATGAAGATCTCTAATTTCATATTCTTGTTTCAAAGCATCTGACAAAGTGGGATTTTCTCCCACAAAAGCTCATGTGATAAATAAATTTGTTAGTCTTTAAGTGCCACAGGACTCCTTGCTATTCAGAAGAGTTGCCAAAAACACTCCAGAAGCCTAGCAAAGCTAAGTTTCCAGTTCACTACTCATAACATTTCTTTGGTTTGTCCCAAAAATCAAAACCCCAAAGAACGTTATCACTGAAAATTTCCTAAGACTCAAAAATATTTAGAGCAACCATAAGCCTAACTTGATTTATTTCTTTGCAGAAAAAAAAGGCAAAATTTGTAGTCTGACCTAGTGTTAACTGCTTGTTGTCAGTGGTTTAGTTCATTTGAAATTCTGGGAGAGGGTAAGCAAACCTTATGGATAGACTCAGAATGTCATACTTATACTAACTTCAGTAAAGTAAAACTGTGGCAGTTCACTAAGCAGCTGTCTCAAAAACAAACCATCCCCGAGGCCAGGAAGTAAGTAACTCTGAGAGGAGATCTGTGGTTGACCTTTAGATGGTTAAGTGAAAAAGCCACAGACTGCCCCAACATTTTCTCACACAATTTTAATCTTAATTATATTCATGAAACTCCCAGCCTTCTGCAGAGTAAGGTAAGGGATCACAAATCTCTTAAAATGTTAATTTATAATCATAGAAAATTAGAGTTGGAAGGTGCCTCAGAAGGTCAGCTAGTCCAGCCCCATGCTCAAAGTTTGACCAACCCAAAATAAATCATCTAGGCTAGGCCCTTGCCAGGCCAGGCCTTAAACCCTCCAAGGATGTAGATTCCACACATTCTTAATCAACCTATTCCAGTGATTCACTCTCCTGTTTGACTTTTCAATGCAACTTCTCCATGTTCTCTCTCTCAGCACCCTTTCCCCCACATACCTTCAGATTAAAGCCAAGAATATTTTCTTTCATACCCACTTACCCCATTCCAATTAAAAGTAAAAATAATGAAAAGTGTTAAGTGTTACAATTTTATGAGAATTTTTACACATTTGTAGATTAGACTGTCTAGCAATTTGAACAAAAACCTAATATTCTTATCCATTTATTCTGATGATGTGACTTTAAAAATATATAATACTGTAATAGCTGGATTTTCCTTGGCTGGTGAAGAGGAAGTAATTGCTTTGTGTTTAGAAAAATACCTCATTCAAGGATTTTAATATCTACAGTCATTTGCTCCTATCTTGCAACATTTTGAGTATCTTTCTTTTTTGTTGCCAGCTAACTTCAGTTCTCTTACTTAAAATGTTATTTTAGAAATGCAAATAAATAATCCTCTAAATCTGCAGAATTAAAGAGTTAGGTGCCTCTTAATAAGAAAATGAATAAACAAAAAGATCTGAGTCTTTAACTTGTCTGTGACACTTACCATATTTATGTAATCACATATAAACACTGGAGTCAAGATATTACTGTTTGTCTCTTGTGCAAGTCTACGAGCAAGTCCAGCACTTTCCTTTTTATGTACATATGAAAACTCCAATTAATGTCAACATTAATGCTCTTTAATCTCCATAACTATGAAGAGGAAGCTAATGGTCTCTCAGTGTACATTTTATATAGCAAAAGAAATATCTACTCTGTCAATACATATGTGACATCATGTGGCAGATGTTTGACCATTGCAGAGACTGAATTGTCGTAAGACTTATCTGCTATGTACCACCCCTTGTTGGCCAAGCATGACTCTCCACCTTAATTTATTTCCCTCCCCAGGATTTTATTTCTTTCCCCATAATTCACATGACCAGGCCACCTACAAGGTCAATCAAAATATGATTCTCTTTGAGGTCACAAAAGTCCCACACGAATCCAAGTTTCTTCTATCCCACTTGTAGTTCTCTTCAGCCCACCCTCCAGCCTCAGTTCCCATTCCCATCTGAGATATCTTTAAGACTCTCTAACTGAAAACTATAACCAAGTCTCTGCCTTTTTTGACTACATTTAGCTATGTCTACACTACAGAGTTTTATTAAACCGGCTTAAAGTAGACCTTATTAAGTCAGCTTAGAGCGTCCACACTCAAAATGCCAGGAGACTGCCCATGTTCACAGTGGCAGCTGGTAAGTTGCCCCAGGAGTGGTGCATTGTGGATAGCTTGGCCACCGTGCACCACAACAGAAGTGCTCCTCTCTCCCAGCCACTCCTTTACGACAGGAAGTGAGTGACAGCAGTTGTTAAGATTCAAACTGGGAAATAGCACATAGAAGAAGGTGAAGTCAAATCACCTGTTGTAATGGGAAAAAAAATCCATGGTCATGCTTTAATCTTGCTTTCACACAATCTAGTCAACAAGAAATAGCAATTTCTTTCTTTCTTTCTTTCCATGTGCTCTTTCCCAGTTTTTGAATCTTAACAACTGCTTTGATTTGCTGTTACAGTGTGACCTAATCCTATATCGTGTACTTTCTGTATTTATTTTCCTCCCATTCTGTAAGTTACCCCATCTTCAAAGTATCTGATGAAGTGGGATTTTCTCCCATGAAAGCTCATGCAATAAATAAATTTGTTAGTCTTAAAAAGTGCCACAGGACTCCTTGTTTGTTTTACCATAAAAGGCGGGTTGAGCTGAGAGAGAGGCAGGCAGGCTCCCTCGGGCTGGAGAAAGGAAGAGACACGCAGGGTCAGGGTGGAGAAATGCAGACATGTGGGGTCAGGCTGAGAAGGGCAGACATGCAGAGTCAAGCTGACGGGGGAATATGCGGGATCGGGCTGAGAAGAGGAGAGATGTGGAGTCCAGCTGAGGGGGGGAAATGGGGGAGGCTGAGAGGGCGGAGACACATGATGTCAGGCTGAGAGGGGAAGATGTGGGGTCGGGCTGAGACGGGGAGAGCTGCGGGGTTGGGCTGAGAAGGGGGGAGACACATGGGGTCGGACTGAGGGGAGGAAGATGTGGGGTCAGGCTGAGAAGAGGGGAGATGTGGGCTCGGGCTGAGAAGGGGAGAGATGCAGAGTCAGGCTGAGAAGGGGCAAGATTCTGGATCAGCTCAGAGGAGGGCGACATGGGCTGTAGTGCTAGGATGCAGGGCTGGGGCTAAGATGGGGGGGTTTGATGTGTTGCACACAGCTGGGAATGCTCCCAACTGTGCTGTGCTTTCTCTTCAGCCCCCATCCTCATGTTTCAGATAGCTAGGAGGCCAATGAAGTGAACTTACGCCAAATCCTGGGCTACATTGACTTAAGTCGACTTAGTAAAGTTGAGTTAACTGCTAAGCTGACTTTACAAGTGAGAGTCATTAAATCGATTTAAGGAAATGCTTAAGTTGACTTAATACCTACTCAACATGGCCAGGACTTTGTTTAAGTTGACTTAAAGGGGCTTAAAGTCGACTTAAACCATACTGTAGACAGACCCTTTCAGACTTCCTATTACAAGAGGTGATTTTGACATCACCTTCTTCTATATGCTGTTCCCCAGTGTTTGAATCTTAACAAATGCTTTGATTTGCTGGTACAGTGTGACCTGATCCTATGACATATTTCCCTCCCATTCGGTAAGGTCCCCATCTTCAAAGCATCTGATGAAGAGGGATTTTTCTCCATAAAAGCTCATATGATAAATAAATTTGTTAGTCTTTAAAGGTGCCACAGGACTCCTTGGTTGTGTCTGGGATAGGATTCTAACTCCTAGATGGCCTTCCAGACCCAACTTTCTCATTGTGGTTTTACTCCAAAACTGAGCTTTCTCAGTCCTTTTATGAAACTCAGGTGTTTCATGCTGTCACCTAACCCCAATTAGTTCAGATCCATTAAGCCAGGAAGCAGTTAGTTAGTTATTGCAAAGGGTTAATTGAATAGGACTGGCTAGGTCCAGTCCTCCTGGCCCTTTAAAGGGCAGGCTACCCTGTCACAAGGATGATAAGAGAAAACACTCCCTGTTGTTTGGCAAGGTGTTAATAATATTAAGCAACAGCAACTTATGCTGAGTCTTATCTCACCAGTTGCTTATTTTGGAGCCACAATATTGAGTCTATTATTTAATGATGACTGTATTCATTAGAAGCCCTTTACTGACTCATCTCCATGCTTCCATGTAATGTTCTCTAATAAGTTATCATGTCTTGTCACAAATCTGAGGCTTTTGGAAAATCTGGGGGGGGGAGGGTTTAGATATAAAAGCTGACAGCCATATGTGAGTTTAAGGAATAAATAAATATCGGTTTTAAATTGGAAAAATATCATTAACACTTTTTTGTTCCATAGTATCTCAAAAGCAGTCTAATCTAGAAATTCAGAACAGCCTCATTAGTTGAGTTCCAATGAATATTTGTGCCCCAATATAGTTTCTTAGGCCCATGAGATTCAACTCAGTAGAACAGTTTTAAAGTTACTCAGGTTTACATATCTTAGAATGGGAACTGACGATATCTCTTGGCAGGTCTGATGTCTGCTCCAAAGTCCACCTAATCTAATTTTTTATTTAAAAAAAATAAAAACCTTTTCCATAATAAACATATCTTCTAGTATGTAAGCCAACCACTAGAGAGCAGAGTTGACTAAAAAAAAATTTGATCAAAAAAGCCAAATAAAAACTGTAGTTTCCATATAATCAAAATCCTTTGCAGGAAAGTTAAATTTTGCTGATTTTTTTTTTTTAAATTTGCCATTGGGAAAATTTTGTTTTGAGTCAGGTCATCAGTGATCTTTTTTAACCTGAGCTGCCAGGTTGTCTCATGAGAGCTGTAATGATTGAACCACTGTGGTGCATCATGAGAGCCTCATCACTTGGGTGTTTCATTGGGTGCGATTGATGCAGTTCTAATTTATCTGAGACAAAAGGTTGTACTGTTTCTCCATAAACTCTTTTGGAAATGTTTACTAAGCTAGAAAATACTTAAACAAAACACTTTGACATTTCCAAATCACAATTTTTCTGAACTATCTGTTTGGTGAATTTTTTTGATATTTTAACCAAAATACCTTTTTGAAATTTTTGAATTTCCTATAGAATGGATATTTTGACTTTTGGCCAGCTCTACAAAATATTTTTTATTAAATCCTAAACACATATTTAATTTTTTTCAGTTAGTTGTAACATGTATTTCTCACTAACAGTGGAATATCAATGAGTTTCTATATGGGTTTACTCAGTCTTGTCCTAGTAAGTGGGGTTTTTTGTTTGTTTTGTTTTAACTATCTTCTCTTGACATAATAATCCCACAGTAAAAAGCTCCCACACACCATAACACACTCCACACAAATTTGAGATTCACAAATAGATTAGGAATCCCCAACGGCTCTGTTAGAACGCCTTTACAAGCCCTTCATATCATGGAGTGGTTAGAAAGGATCCAGGAGAGGTGGGTAGAAATATAGGTCTTAAGATATAGTGGTAGAAATAGTTTCCCTTCAATGTGTTATAACTGGAATGTATGCTTGAAACTGATGACAATGAGACAAAAAGTACCCAGAGTACTAAAAGCTGCTCAAATCTGAGTTCAGCCTGTGAATCAAGGGTAGTACAGTTTGTTCTCCAAAATAATTACAAACCCATATATACAATTTACTGATAATTTGCCTACACCTACATGGTCCCTCACTTCCATAAGGATAATCTTAATTAAGCCCTTCACCACTGCTGGCATGTGCATATGTCCTGACACCAGTTTTTCACATAATGTTGAGAAAAGGGAAAGGTGTCAGGTACATCATTCTGCCTTGAAGAGGTTAATCTAGTATTAAAATAGTCTGCTCAATACAAGTGCCACTAAGATCCATTATAATGAATCTAGGTAATGTTAGATGCTTTCGTAAATAGGAGACACACTAACATTTACACCATAAAGTATGTTTTATTCTCCTCCATTCCATAGCTTATGAGTGCCATCATTTAAGATCAAATAACAATTACTTATTTTGAGTGGAATAAAGTTTAAGTTTTTTCAGTATGAATGCTATGATGGCTCTAAAATGCTGGTAAAGGCATAAATTGTATTAAAATGGAACATTTTGTGAATAACTTAACAACAGAGAAAGGCACAAATATAGTTTATTCATTTTCTCATTCAGTTCCAAAATCAATCAACTAGAGACCACTTCAAGAAATGTTAAATAGCCTTACATTAAGAAAAGGAATTGCTCTCAGATAAAAAATTAATCAGTATAAATTTGGCAATCTGTTAACTACCCAATGTTTACCTGCCAGTTTTCAGGAATAGAAAGCAATGTGACCCACATCCATTCTATTTATGTGCTCTTATCACACTTTATAGCATAAATGGGGAAGACCAAGGCAGTGACTAGACAGAAACAGCCCAGGAGATTCAAGCTATTGTAAAAAGTTGTGTCAGTGGCACACTACTTTGATTTAATAATAAACCAGTACCTAAGGGTCTCCTGCTGCATTTGGAGGGATCTCATTCATTCCATTCTCAAAGTTGCTTACATCCCACTCAGATTTGGTGTCCCCCCCCCACTTTAATGGTTGAAAATTATTTATATCAGAAATAAAGAAGAATCATATGTGCTGTAGAAAAAGTTATTCACAGTATAGGAATAATTCCCCTGTATATTGAGTATAAATGATTCCCCCCCCACCCTTATTTTGGGCCTTTTTCACACACTATTATGTTTCACATTTGAGCCTTGGCAGGTTGAGAATGTCTGTGCTGCTAGAAGTGCTTGCTGTCTTTCAGATCATGAGATCTAAAGCCCAAGTTATCTCCTACTAGTGTTTCCTAAATATCTCAGTACTTTTTCAACATCTAATTCCAGGACACCAGCAGATACAGTAGGGAATTCTACCATGCAGAAAAAACAGAGTGCTGAATAGTCAATATAACAGATTACAATAAAAACAAATACTAAATAGCATATGGTCATTAACTGGAAGATGTTAAAGGAAAGGTAAGAGATTTTGGATATATTTGAAAGGTAAGAAGGAGACACAAAGAAGGGAGATTGATTCTAAGAGGTTTGTTGAGAAGTAACAGCCAAGAAAAGGAAAAAAAAAGGATCTGTGTTGTATATCAGGTGGAAATTACACGGCTTAGCCAAATGTGCCTTCATTACATGGGAGTTTACAGACCAAGGCTTGAGTTAAAAGCTGAAAAAAGACGAGACTTCAGGATATGGCCAGGCATAGGTACCTCCAAACCACTGCTGGAAGAACTAATCCAAACATTTAATTGATAATAGTGAGCTGCTCACTACTGGAAAATTCTGTTCTGTGGTACAGGCAATGATCCTAGATCTGACAAAGTATATTCTGTGTTGTGGTTCCTGAGAGGTGCAGCAGAGAAGGCACAGCCAAGGAGAAAGAGAGACAAAGGAGCCATAATTCCCAGAGTCTTGCCTCTTCTCATCCTGTGGCACTTAAAGACTAAAAAATTTATTTACTGCATGAGCTTTTGTTGGAGAAAATCCCACTTTGTCAGACGCTTTGAAGATGGGGAACATACAGAATGGGAGCAAAATATAGGCAGGGAAATGTACTTTACATTTCCCGGCATATATTTACTCTATATTTCCCTGCACTACCCCTTTGAAACTTGCCTGTTCTTTGGCTATTCTTCCAGGTGCCGTTACACTTGGAGCTGTGTGTACGAACATCTGTACTGCCTGTTCATCAGTCCTCAACTAGTGGAATCTCCTTAGGGGCAATTGTTTGACTCCTTTGAGTCCTCTTACTATCTCCACAGTGTAGTGAAGATTAGCAGGGCACAGTGTCTTCTGCAATGGCTCCAAACATCCAAAAGCTCTGTCTCATTTGAACAATCTGACAGAGCATATGGTGGAACAGAAGGGATTTCTGTGAAAGGGATAGAGCTATACATTCATATTAGAACTAACAGCTCCTACTGCCTGAGCAATGAGCAAAATCATAAAAGCGAAAAACTAAAAGAGAGTGGAATGCTGAGAATGACCCAAGTTTTAGAAAGTTCTACTGCTTTTCTCTCAATATTATTCCTGTTCCAACCCTATCTGTGGCAATGTACATTTGTAAATAACCTGAATGATGTATTCATTTTGTGTTTGTTACCTGATAATGTCTCTCTGAATAGAAACCATCTTCTTCTTGAGCCAAAAGTGTACTAAACATTTGGCTTCATGACAGTATGTTGAAGTCTTAACAATTGTTAAACATACAAACAAACAAGTCAAGCAACAGCTGCTTGAATTAATAGCAGACAATGAACAAGACTTTTTCTAAATATTCATCTAAATACACTATTCTGAATTTGTCAGGTTTCTCTGGACAATTTTGTGATATGTGATATGTCACAGTCTATGCATACTTTTGATACCATGTCATATGACATAGTAAGGCAACAACACATTTTAATACTAGTATCATAAAAGTATAGGGTCACATCCTCAGCTGGTGTAAGGAGGCTTAATTCAATGGTTTCAGTGAAGCTATCCAAGTTTACACCACCTGAGAATCCAGACCATAGACTTTCTTCATCTGATTTAGCTATTGCTATTATAGCAACCACATTATGACTTCAAATTTTGCCACTGATTAATTGTGTATTTAGGAGAAGCAAGTATTTCTGAGCCATCTGTGATTAGCTCATTAATAAGAATATCTGAACTTTCAATTACTTGAATGCAGAAATCATGCAAATGTTAGCATTCTGTCTATTTTCTAGGACATCTGAGTTTGAAAAACATAATTCATCCACCATTAGCTGTGCACCTTGGCCAAAGTTTGAGTAAAAACAGAACATCTGACTTACTACAGAGAACCATATATGCAAATTCATTTATACAAAGAAAAAACATAGAGTATTTTTCTCAAATGAGAGTGAATACAATTTTTTACCAGATGCTGCAGTATTCTGTCAAGCAGAGCTTTCCCTCCACTTTTCTGCACATTAAATATTATTTTCGTACAATCAGAATTGCACACTCAGAAGACCTAACAGTAATATCATGTAAAATAATTGCCTGACACAGGGTTCCCAACTTACAAAATTGGGATTGTCAGTTTGTGACTCATGTACTAAAATTGTTTAAATAGGGACAACAAGAAATAAAAGTAAATGTAGACAGATAGTCATCCAAACCAATATATAGCTTCTTAGTTTAATAGTCACTGGGTTATTAAGCCCAGGCCTGAAGAAGTCAACACAGCCTAAATACAGTCCCTGTAACTATTGGGCACTACAGGGCAACCCAAGCCTTTTGAGTTACAATGAAGTCAAGGCACCTGTACATCTGGAAAGCATCTGGCTATTGAAGTGTCAGGCAGGATTAACAGTCAGGGTTCATTGCTCTCCAGCAAATGAACTGGTGACAGTAGATTCCATGCTGTGCACATGTGCACTGGCAACATCCCTGACAAATCCACATTTCTGCTTTCTGTGGGGCACTGGGGTGCTGTAGCTGTCTCTTCTCTGGGTCACATGGGAGTGGAGAATTATCCTGGCATAATGCTGCAGGTTAGAAGATGCACCTGTTTTTAGCCCTCACAAACACACATAAGTAGACTGATGATTGGAAACATGGCCTGGAGATAGAGTGCACCAATAATGCAAACATGGCACAACATAGCTGATGTACTATACTTGGTTGGATTTTCAGAAAGCCTTTGACAAACTCCCACATCTAAGGCTCGTAAGCAATGAGGCCTAAGACGTCCTTGGCTGAGCTGCTGCGGACCTGCTACCCTATGTCTGGGCCATGGTGGGCGTGCTTCTTTCCTTCCCTGCTGCGAGTGGTGATTTATTATGCACCATGCAGGTTCTTTTTAGGTGACTGAGAATGTGATATCTTCTGCTGGGCATCCTCGGTTGCTTGGATTCCCTAAGGACATTTCTGATGAACCTGGAAAACTGAGTAGCAAATACCAGCTCTTCAGCCATCTGGGTACCCACATGGTGCATAATAAATAAGTCTGGCTGGGGAGAGGAGTGGAAAGCATGAGCAGCAGGGGTCTCATGGGAATGGGGTGTGGAGGAGTGGAAGGGGCAGGGCTGGCTTAAGAGGCAAGCCAGTATGGCAACAGCTTGGGGCGCCAAAGCTTAGGGGCCCCAACTGCAGGGTCATGTGACTTTGCCCACCACCATGTGACCACCAGTCCAGCCCCACCACTGCCCCCTCAAGCGTGCTCCAGGTGATGGGGGCACCAACGCAAAGTTGGTTCGGACACCACAATCCCTTGAGCCAGCCTTGGGAAGGGGGACCAAGCAGCGGAGGGGCGGGAGAATGCAGCAAGCAGAAGCGGTAGGTGGCTAAGTGAGGAACAGAGTAGAAGGAAAAAAAAGTAGGCACACAGCAAGTGGGGAGTGAGGGATGAGTTATGGTCTGGGGTCAAGCAGGGATGGAGTTTAGGCATGGCTGTGAGCAAAAGAGAAAGAACAGGGAACAAGCCTCCCCCACGGGAAGCTTCACTTGCCACCCATGAGTTAGGGGATAAGAAAGAGTGATCTCATGTATCAGTTTCTGACTGACTGAAAGATCAGAAATAGAGGGTAGGAAAAAATGGTCAGTTTTCACAGTGGAGGGAGGTATATAGCAGAGCCCCTCAAAGATCTGTGCTGTTCAAGGTATTCATGAATGGTCTGGAAAAAGGGCTGAAGAGTGAGGTTCCAAAACTTGCAGGCAATGCAGGATTACTTAATTGTTACAAAGGGTTCAAAGCATTACAAAGGGATCTAACAAAACTCAGTGACTTGGCAACAAAATGGCAGGTTAAACACAGTGTTTATAAGTGCAAAGTAATGCATACTGGAAAACATAATCCTAACTATACATACAAAATAATAGAGTCTAAATGAGATGCTACCTCTTAAGAAAGAGATCCTGGAGGCATCATAGCTTTCTAAAAAAACATCCGCTCAATGTACAGTGACAGTCAAAAAAAGCTAATAGCTGTCAGGAACCATTAGGAAAAAGATAGATAAGAAGACATAAAATATTATAATATATCTATACAAATACATGTGCACCCACATCTTAATACTTTCTGTTGCCCTACAAAAATAAAAAAGGCATGTTAGAACTGGAAAAATTGTAGAGAGGTTAACAAAAATGATTATGTATGTGGAACAGCTTTCCATCTGAATGAAAATTAGGCAGATTGGGACATGTTGGCAACCTTAAGCAGATAATCACCAGCAACAACAGACCTAACAACCAAACCTTTAAAGCTGGCAAACATCCCTGCAACAAACCATGCTGCCAACTTCGCCCACATATCTGCACAAAAGACACCATGACAGGACCTAATCAAACCAGCTACTCCATCAAGGGCTCATCCATCTGTTCATCCACCAATGGGTGTATCTACACTACGGCTTTACGTTGACTTAAGAGCCCTTAAGTCAACTTAAATAAAGCCCGGTCTATATTTAGACATTATTAAGTTGACTTAAGCAAGTGCTTAAGTCGGCTTAGTAACACCTGCCTTTTAAGTCGCCTTAAGCTCTTAAGGTGACTTAACAGGGCAGGCCCTGCCCCTGGGAGGATCGGGCTAGGGCCTGATCCGGCCAGGGGGCCTGATCCTGCACCAGTCCTACAGTGAGGATCTAGGATCACTGCAGGAAGGCAGGAGCGGGTTGGACAGCACTCCTGCTTGTCTGTAGGCAAGCAGGAACCCTGTAGGGATAGGAGTGCGCTGCTGCTTGCCTACAGAGAGGCAGGAGCACTGTCAGAACCAGCGCTCCTGCTTGTCTATAGGCAAAGAGTAGCGCTGTCAAAATCTGGGTGCCCAATCCTGACTAGGGGGCGGGGTAGGAGGAGGGGCACACTGGGGTATGTCTGTGCTCTGTCTACACAGACATACCCTAAAGTCAACTTAACAAGGTTGACTTAAAGTCAACCTTGTTAAATCGACTTCCAGGGCCCCCTGCAGTGTACACATAGCCAATGGGTATGTCCACAAGAGTCTTTTATTTCAAAACAACACTGGCTTTTTCAAAATAAAAAACTGAATGTCCACACGATGTTTTCTTATTTTGAAATGACAGGCTCTGTCATTTTGAAATAAGAACCGTCATTTCAAAACAGCTTAAACCCCATTCATTTTGAAACAGCTGTTATTTTGAAATGGTTATTTCAAAATAATGCCATTTGGACATGTTGTTTCAAAACAACACCATTGTTTCAAAACAACTTTTTTGAAACAACATGTCCAAACGGCCTTATTTTGAAATAACCATTTCAAAATAACAGCTGTTTCGAAAGCAGACTTTCCCTTAATTTGAATTAACATTTTCTTAATACGAATTAACTTATTTTGAAATAAGGATTTTATTTCAGAATAACTTATTTTGAAATAATGATGTATGTGTGGACATAGCCAATGTGATTTATGCCTTATCTATTGGAAAATAGGTCATCCTCTGCACAAAAGAATAAATGGGCATAAAACTGACATCAGAAATCAGAACATTCAAAGAAACAGTAGCCGAGCACTTCAATCTTTCTCATAACTCTATTGATGATGTGCTAATAGCTGTGCTAAAGCAATTAAATAACATATCAAGACTTCAAAGACAAATGGCAGGATTGGAATTCATTTGCAAATTTGACTCTTTTCAGAACTAAATGAGGATTTTGGCTTTTTTTGTCATTATAACAGGTGATTTGACCTCATCTTCCTCTATATGCTGTTCCCCAGTGTTTTAATCTTAACAATTGCTTTGATTTGCTGTTATAGTGTGATCTGATCCTAAGATTTACACTTCTCTGCATTTATTTTCCTCCCATTCTGTAAGTTCCCCCACCTTCAAAGCATCTGATGAAGTGGGATTTTCTCCCACTAAAGCTCATGCAATAAATAAATTTGTTAGTCTTTAAGAGTGCCACAGGGCTCCTTGTTTGTTTTGCCAAACTAGGGTGACATGACTAACACGCTGAAACTTGTAGAATTGCACTGGTCTGTTCATTCCCTCTGAACGATCTGGCATTAGTCTCTGTTAGAAAACAAGTTAAGGGTCTAGATGGAATATTAAGCTGACCCAGTTTGAGCATGCTTATGTTGTTATGCTGTAACACTTCAAAAACACATTTGTAAAGGGATTTCAATTGCTATTTAGAGCCAACAATATTTCCCAATTTCTAATCTAACTGAAGAACTGTGGGGGTAGGATGAGGTTATAATAAATTTATATTTGATCTTTGCTTTTTGTGGAAGTTGGGGAAGGGAGGGCTACAAGATTATTTGCTTGCTATCAAGGTGTCATCATTAATAAATCACAATCAAACTCTATGCATTTGTGTATAATGTATTTTATCTTGATGCTTTGTGGTTTGTGTCATCACAGCCAACCTACAGCCCTATCATATATCACTGATGGATGTGGTTTTTCTCTCTTTCTCTGTCTCTGTTGTGATTTCTGTACTAAAGCTCAAAAAATGTAATTAATTGTGTTTGAAGACCAATTCATATTTTTACTAGAATTAAGCAGCCATCCAAATCAATTCAGTTAACCTAAATAGTTTTCTGTGTGTCATGGCAGATTTACCAAGGCATGCAAATTGATCAAAAGAGGAAATCTACACCAAAATCCTTATATGTTACTACACAATGACCAGTGCTGTGGCATACTCTTATGTACATTAAGTACTACTTTAATCTCTGAGTCATCTAATAAAAATCAATCATGCTATATGCAAGGTAAGATTCTATTCAATGTAAGTGTATCTAAATCCTGGCCCTAAATAAGGATGACCTCTGGAACTTACTTTTACAAACAGGAGTTAGTGCCAACCTTAGTTGAAATAATCAAAGCAAGTAAGCCTACTTCAACGTGCAGCCACAGGGAAACACTTTTTGATATGAGAACACGTGGTATGTTATAGACGGAATGGTACCTTTTAGCAAGAGATAGTGTTTCTGAGTAAGGATTGAAGTAATAGCTGTATATCTTTTGGGGACTGGGCATTCTGAGGGTGCCATGTGTTTGGATTGCTGTAAGGGTCTAAATTACTTGGGTATTTTACATATCTTTCAGCTAAGATGGAAGTCCAAATGCCATACAGCGCATTCAGGAACATGCTATGGTGATTGATTCACCACAGAAGGCTTTGGGTGCTTAATTTATTTATCCACACATCAGTGAAAGGATCATACTTGTCCTTATCATCTAGCTTTTTTTTTTTTTTTTTTTTTTTACTACAGACACCATGGATCAGATTC
>ML681966.1:18560247-18668480 GCA_007922195.1 Podocnemis expansa | reverse complement strand
GGTGCCTGCAGCCCCCCCTTTGCAGGCACTGGCCAGGGGACACCCCTCAGCACCCTGGCCAGGGTGCTGAGTGTTCCCTGGCCAGGGTGCTGAGGGAGCAGCCCTTGACCTGTTGTTTCGGAACACCTTGTTCCGAAACAACATGTTCACATGAGTTGTTTTGAAACAAGGGTTTCGAAACAAGGTTGTTTCGCCCCCAAATGGGGTTTAACTTGTTTCGAAACAACACCCTTGTTTTGAAACAACGGGTTCCCGTTGTTTCAAAACAATGGTGCGTTGTGTGAACATGGGTTTTTTTGTTTCGAAACAACGAGGTTGTTCCGAAACAAAAGTGCTGTGTGAATACAGCCCATAAGAACTGCAGCCAATAGAACTGTGACTACACCAGCTGAATAGCTAGCCCAACATGGATATGCATACATATTCATTTGTGTTATAAACCTAAGAAACCAGTGACAATGGCAGTCTAGCCTACCAGTCAGATGGGGTAGCAGGCAGAAGTAGCCTACTGTTTGGAAACAGAACTGTAGTAAGGAGTCAAAGCCAAAAGTCAGACTCGAAGACAGAAACTAGATACTAGAACTGAGGGGCAGGCTCTAGTCAGGTGCCAGAGTAAAGGGTCAGACTGGAGGGCAGGAAGTGGAGTGAGCTGGGTATCAGGCAAGTACAGGCTCAAGACAGAGACACAGCACAGGCACAGTTAGTACAAGGCAGGAGCAAGCGCAGTGGTGAGCACGTTTTGAGAAGTTGACAAGCTGCTGCTACTGCTGGCTAAAAAGCTGGCAGCCAATCAGGCTGTGTGGCTAATCAGATGACCTGCTATAGGCTCGCTTTACTAATATGGCTGCTTGGAGACTTGCTTTGCAGCAGGCACTGTTCTCTCTAAGCTGTGCGTGCCCACACAGGCCGTGGACCCCACACACACACCAAAAGAAAGTACCAAAAAAAAAATCAGTGGTGCTAATATTAAGAAATATTGCTAATATAAGAACTTTTTTCGAACGCAGCCTATGAAAAATTAGAGGGAACATTGGCTGCAGGCCCTGATTCCTGACACTAGCGAAAGACCAGCACTGTGAACAGTGCATCGTATTTACTCACCTTTCATTGGTTCACGTGTCCTTTCTTCACTAATCCATTTTTATAGAGAAGATGTTTAGGTCATTGAAAGATTGTTTTATAGTGAAGTGCCTGATATAGAGGCAGAGGCTACAGAACTGTCTCAATTATTTTTAGAACATTCCTAAAATAGTTTTCTTGTGACATATGTTTCATATACAAAATAAATGGTAGTATACTAAAGGTTTTATCAGACTCATTAGAGATTTTCTGCATTACTCAAGAGTGATGGTGCAAATCAACACAGACTCTGCTTTTCCCTCTTCTCCTCCCCATTCCTGCTCTTCATCTAGCACCTGCCTCCCCTGCTCCTTCTCCGGAAGACACTGGTGCAAGAATTGCTCCTCTGAAGTTCTTGGGGAATTTCTCCATTGTGTCTTTTTTGTCTTAGTGATTATCCAACTCTTTTCAAAACTCATCTGAAAACCTTTTCTGTCTTGTCTGTGCCTCTGTGTCTCCCCTGTGTTAATAACTGTATGACTGAATGCTTTAATTTGTTCACACACACTAAATTTCATAAGCTGCCAATTGAAATTTAGAGGGTCTTATATGACATGTCCTCCAGGGAGCAGCCACAAGAGCATGACACATTGGTTGTTTGCTCTATGACATTTACATGAGCTGATCTACAGCATATATGAGGATACATTTGTCTAGCCATCTGCTTCGTGTCATCTCATTTGATATGGCTGCTATGCATATTGGTTATGCTACTTGAGTAGGTTCTTATGTACAGACAACAGGATTTCAATTTTGGCAAACACAGGAAGCAGTATTTATGGTGCAAAGACATAAAATGTCCTACTAATGATGGATTGTGCACCTTAGAGAACTCTTGGAGCCAACATGAAGAAAAAATACAGAATACAGAAATCCCTATCGAGAGTACAAAATCATCTGCAGTATACATGTTTCTTCCATGAAAGAGGGAAATCTTGTTTCTGCATTTAATCCAAACTCTACCTAGCAAATCTGATGGTGGAGTCTACCCTAAACTATAGATCATGTCAGAGGAATAAATATATGGAATATATGGAATAAATTCAGGTTTTAATCACCACCAGTGTGAAAGATAGAAAATTGAAAAATGAACCAAGAGTATATTATCAGTGTATAAATCACTGTACATGGTGTTGAAAATATGTTCCTCAGTGGATCAAATGAAAGAAGCCTTTAAATTAGTCTGACTTTTAAGCCTAGTCACCCTGATTCATGGTGGTGAAAAAAAGGTTAGAATTTGGCCAACTACTTTTCTCTAACATAGAAAAAAAATGCTTTTGATTTGTGCTTCACTAAGTGGCACATCATGTATGTATCCATCAAATCTACAGTGGCCATGACCAGAGCTGAAATCTTGCTTGTCAGCAATACTCTCCTTAAAGCAAGGAGGGCAGAAAAGTAAATAAATCAATCAACTGTCAAAAGCAAACATAGCAAATACCACTTAGCAAATGTGCTGAAGATATTTACATCATTAGGCACAAATAGAGAAGCAAGATCTCAAGTCATTGCTCATTAGTACTAATATATGTGTTACCCAGTTTTATTTTCCAAGTGAAAGAAAATGAAATCTGTGTAAAGAAGGACTAATTGACAGAGATACAGACGTATAAAACAGCTAAAAAGCATAAAAAGGCAATCTGAAGAGGCTAAATTGCAGACTTATAGTACTGAATTCTGCATGCGCAACTTACAGCCTGATTCTGCTTTCCTTGCACTCCCAGAGCTACCATTGAAGTCAGCGGGATTTGCAGTATGTCAAAAATACAGGAACTAGAAGATTTAATCTCCTCACTGCCAGTTCTCTATGGGTGACATTCAGTTTGTTGGTGGAATGGCAATAGGTCTTCCCCACTTTATGAAGATTACATAGGAGATGCATGGGGGGGGGGGCTGCCTGCTGAGCAGTTACTGAGTTATCTGCACACCCAAGGCAGGAATTCTTGTGCTGCCACATTATGTTATGCATTAGATACTCAGGGATGGGGCTGCAATTCTGTGGATCCAGCGACACCCAGTACCTAAGTCAGTAGACTGGAACATCAGCTGGTGTAACAATAGTTCTGCTGTATGGGGCTGGAGCAGGATTTGGGGAGCCATTCCAGGGCATATACCTCCTCAGGCACCATACGGTCAAACTTTCCAGGGGCTCCCTGTCCAAAGTGAGGTTGGAGGAGAGGCTATGTATCTGTTCTGCTGCAGGAATTTCCATGCTTCACAGGACCTTCCCAGTGTGCTGCTTGTGCTTATGAGATTTAGGATTAGCCATTAGATACTTTATATAGTTCTTTGGTTTTGGGCTCTGTGCGGATTTAGGAAGGTAATGCTGCATCAGTTTGCACATCTGAGATTAGATATACAAAGCTATCAGGTTCCTAGCAAAATTTATCTTTTTTTCCCTCATGGAAGTTTAGATTCTCCAAGAAAAGATAAGCAAATTAAGGAAAGTTACCTACACATAACTGTTGAGTGAGTGAATGGATCTGTCAAGCCCTGTCCCATGATATCTCTTTGAGGCATTATTCTGAGTTAAATTACATGAGATTTATTAAATTTTATAATACACCCTTATCAAAAGAGAAAAGGAAATTCTTACACCAAATATCAAAGGAATTCATTATGATTTGTCACTTGCTACAAAGTCTTTTTCTTTTTGTACCAGAAATGAAAATGAAACAAAATGCAAATTTCATGTATTTTCCCTCATAACACTGTGTATAATTCAAAAATGAATTGCAAATGTGATATAATTTAATGTAATAACACTTCCCATTAATCATCACAAATTATACTGTAAATGCTTTAAAATTAAGTGATCACTGTAAATCTCATCTGATTCTATATATTTCTTATCTAGAAACCCCATGTGTACTACACTTAAGTGTCAGCTGATGTGCCTATTATAATACGATGGAAGGGACTGCATGTGTGTGTGCACGTATGCACATAGTCTTTTTTATTCCTAGGTTTTTGCTTTATTTCAAATGGAACTTTTTTTTTTTTTTTTTTTTTACATAGGGTACTATTTTCAAAAGTGAATATGTGATTTAGCAATCGACATCCTACTTTCAAAAGTGATTCAGTCACTTGGGAATGTATATGAAAGGAAATGGGATTTCACCTCCCAAGTTACAAGACGCTTCTAAAAATGTTGCTTACATACCTTGTACTTACTATTTCTGGCCGTCCTGTGTGTGTATATTCAGAACTCAATAGAGAACATAATCTAGTAGGCAGGTCATGGGAATCAGAGTCAAAAGAGCTGCATTTTGCATCCAGACTTTGATGCAGCAAAACACTTAAGCACATGCATAATTAGAATGTTATCTTTCCGCACATGTGTAAAGTCAGTAAAGTCAATTAATTTTGAATACATACTTAAATATAAGCATGCTCTTAGTTTTTTGATGAATTAGGGCCTAGCTCTGCGATAGACTGTGTGGCCTTGAGCAACTGTTAAACTCGCTTCTCTTCACTTTCCTTGTATGTAAAATGGGAATGATATTACTTACTGTGTAACAGGCTTTGAGATCCTTATGCTTATGAATGAAAAGTACTATGTCATTTAATAAAATGTAAATATGACCAGATATATAAGTAAATACAAATATATCTTTCAAATTTTGGACACCCATTTTTAAAAGGTCTGACAACATTCTTAATCCTATTGCATAGTACACAACAAACTTGTATCACAATACTAAAGAGCACATATTATCCAATTGTATGTCTCAGGTGGTTTTGTGAAAAGTTATACTGCAAGACTCAGATTCTTTGTGTATGTTGTATTTTAATGATTGTATGTATTGTTATTACTTTTATGTATTTTAAATGTCCATTTTGGGTGAAGGGAAAAATCTGTTTTCTCTACTCATGAATTTAACTGACTAGTATTTCTTTTATGATGTAACTGTGTCAGTCCCAGGATTTTAGAGCCTCAAAGTGGATGCAATAATATCTTTGAGGTTGAGAACTGATATAGAGTAATCACTTTGGCTATGTTCACACACGGGGTTATTTTGATACAAGTTGTTTCAAAACAACTTGTATCGAAATAAGGCGTTATTTCGAAATAAGTTAATTCGAATTAAGGAAAAAAGCTAAAAGCAAAATAGCATGTTTGGACAACAGTTATTTCGAAATGAGTCACCGTCATTTTGAAATAACATGTTCTGATGGGATTGTTTCAAAACAATCATTTCAAAACAACGTTGTTTCATCACCAAATGGGGTTTAAGTTGTTTTGAAACAACGCCGTTGTTTTGAAACAATGGAACCCGTTGTTTTGAAACAACGGTACGTCATGTGAACACAGCGTTTCTTATTTCAAAACAACCTCTGTTGTTTCGAAATAAGACTGCTGTGTGAACACACCCTTTGTGAATAGGACACTCCAGCCAAATACCCTGAGAGAAACTGCTTTAGTACAGAAATAAAACCCCTCCAACCTTACTTGTCACCTGCCATGCCACACGGTAACTCATGTGACATATCATCAAACAAATACAAAGCATACTTTACAGAGATCCTATCTTGAAAGAAATCTTACTTAAATCTCCTCTTCTGGCCTTCAATCCATCAACCTCTCTCAGCTCATCATCAGAAGCAAGCTCCTCATAGACCAGGGCAAACCAGCTCAGAGTGGTACCAGATCCTTGCAAAACAGTAATTGCAAAACCTGCAGTCATGTCTCCAGTGCTAAAATGATCAACACCCTACACAACTCACTTTTCAAGATCCCTGGATCTTGCACATGCTTGTCACAACATATGGTGTACCTCATCCAGAACACTAAATGTCCCAAAAGCAAATATATATCTGAAACCAGAAAAATCACTAGGCACTCAGATGAACTTACACAGGAGAATAAGAGACAAAAACACCTATCACCTGTGGGTGAATATTTTTCACAAAGTGATCACTCTATAGCTGACCTATCAGTCTTCATTCTCAAAAGGAGTTAATAGCCAGTTCACCTTGAATGGTTCTATAGAATATGTGCTAACTTGCTTATGCTAAAATATTTGTTCAATCTTGTATTTAGCTGTAACATTCTGAGTACCTTTTCCAGACCTGAGGAAGTCAGTGTTGTTCAAAGCTTCTCTCTCTCTCTCTCATTCTCTCATGAAGAGAAGTTGGTCTAATAAAAGATGATACCTCACCCACCTTGTCTCTACTTGTTTCCTGACATAGAATCATAATAGATTAGTGTTGGAAGGAACCTCAGGAAGTCATCTATACAATCCCTTGCTCAAAGTAGGACCAACCCCAACTAAATCATCCCAGCCACGGCTTTATCAATACAAGCCTTAAAAATCTCTAAGGAGGGAGATTCCATATTTTTCTAGGTAACCCATCCCAGTGCTTTACCACCCTCCTAGTGAAAAATATTTTCCTAATATCCAACCTAGGCCTTGCTCACTGCAACATGAGACCATTGCTCCTTGCTCTACCATCTGTGACCACTGAGACCAGCCTAGATCCCTCCCCACAGGAACCCCTCCCCCCACCTTCTGGTAGCTGAAGACTTCTCTGAAGTATCCTCCTCACTCGTTTCTTCTGCAGACTAAACAAGCCTAATTCCATCATCTTTTCCTCATAAGTTGTGTGCTCTAGCCCGCTAAATCATTTTTGCTGACCTCTGCTGAATTCACTCCTATTTGTCTACATCCTTCCTATGGTGGTGGAGCCCAAAACTGGACACAATTCTCCAAAGGTCAGCTCACCACTGCTGAATAGAGGGGACTAATCACTTCCCCCGATCTGCTGGCCATGTTCCTATTAATGTATCCCATTATTCTGTTAGCCTTCTTGGCAATAAAAGCCCATGGTTGACTTATAATCAGCTTCTTGTCCACTCTTCCCAGGACTTTTCTGCAGAACTGCTGCCTAACCAGTCAGACCCTGGGATTTAATAGAATTTGAGTTGGCCTCAATAAACCTTCCTTCTCCCGCCCACCCTACCCTCCGCCGCTGTACTCAATACAAACACTCTCACTGACCTCAGAGATCATTGTATCAGCACTTTAATTATACTAATAATGTAGGTGCAACAAAGGCAAATAGAGCCAAATTATTGCTGCCCATTACTCTGATGTATGTGCATGTGAAGTACAATGTATAAAAGAACTGTCTCTGTTTTCTTGGGGCTATTATCCACATGAAAGCCAGTCACAGTCACCACACCTAGACTCAAGATACTTTTCTGTGCTCCAAATATTTACCAGTCCAGTTATTCAGGGAGGGAATAAATTGCCACCGATGTTCCAGAACTTTCCACTGGGCAGAAGGGCTCTGTATTGCCCTCTGTGCAGAGCTCTGACTCACATGCATGACTGAGTCCCAAATGACTTTTTTAAATGATATGTCTCAATAGTAAATACAACTTTACCTAGCTCTTGTATAGTGTGTGTGTCTGTCTGTCTGTACACACACATGCTGGTGAATCCCAGTTTTCTGCATATCTTGTTCACATTTGATAACAGACCATTAAGACCTATGTAAGTAAAAATTTATACGTGAATATGAATTTATTCTGGGGAAGATTGTTTTGTGGAGAATAATAAGCAGGATCTTGATATAAATGTGTATCTCTGCACAATTGCATTGCACAACTTCATGATTACAGTTGAGTGTGAGAGTGTGACTACATTTCATACTTTTATGCATTATTATTTTTCAAAGCAGTTTTGCTTCTTACTTCATGGCCCTGAATCAGCACAGGATAAAAAGCATGTAAATAATTTTAAGAACATGAACATCTCAGAGGACTACTCAGTACATTAAGTACCTTCTACATCAGGGTCTAGCTAATGGAGCTGTTTACTTATTCCATTGGGAAGAGTCTTGTATTTTCGAAGCTTAAGGCCTTTCTGAAGGATCAGGATCCAAAATGAAGACATTAAGCATCAAAAACACAAGACTTGTGGCTGGAATGCTGAAGAAAATACAACTTTAATGTTTTATAATTTAAGGATCAGGTGTTTTCCCTTACCTTCCTTGTAAAAAGAAATATGCAAAGACTATTATTTATAGTATTTATCAAACAAATGGGTTTACTAAGAGAATAAAAGCAAAACTGTTAATGTGCTGGTTTTACAACCTTCATCAGACATTACAGGGTAAGTATCAAAATGTAAGAGAGAATAGTCTGCCAAAATCAAAACCAATATATATATAAAATTCCTCTCTCACCCCCTATGGGTGGTATGTGTCATCCTCAACCTCGGGTCCTCTACCAGAGGCCTGGGAGTTTGAGGGTCTGCGCAGTATCTTAGCTGTTCCTAGCACTGTACTCTTCTGGACAGAGAGCTCTGATGTTGTTCCTGAGATCTGTTGGAGCCACTCTCCCAGTTTAGGAGTCACAGACCCGAGTGCTCCTACCACCACTGGGACCATTTTGGCCTTCACTTTCCACATCCGCTCTAGTTCCTCTTTCAGGCCCTGGTACTTCTCCAGCTTCTCATACTCCTTCTTCCTGATGTTGCTGTCACTTGGCACTGCTACATCTATCACCACCGCTGTCTTCTGGTCCTTGTCTATTACCATGATGTCTGGTTGATTGGCCAGTACCTGCCTGTCCGTCTGGATCTGGAAGTCCCACAGGATCTTAGCCCTGTTATTCTCCACGACCTTCTGTGGGATCTCCCATCTGGTCTTGGGAGGGTCTAGCCCATACACTGTGCAGATGTTCCTGTACACAATGCCAGCTACTTGGTTATGCCGTTCAGTGAATGCTGTTCCTGCCTGCATCTTACATCCTGCCACTATGTGTTGGACTGTCTCAGAGGCCTCTCTGCACAGTCTGCACCTTGGGTCCTGTCTAGTGTGGTAGACCCCTGCTTCAATGGATATGGTGCTCAGTGCCTGTTCTTGTGCTGCTATGATCAGTGCCTCAGTGCTATCTTTTAGTCCAGCTTTTTCCAGCCACTGGTAGGATTTCCTAATGTCAGCCACCTCAGCTATCTGTCGATGGTACATTCCATGCAGGGTCTTGTCTTGCCATGGCACTTCTTCTGCTTGATCTTCCTCCCATGTCTGCTGCTGCCTCAGGCATTCTCTCAGCAGCTCATCTTTGGGTGCCATCTTACTGATGTACTCCTGGATGCTCTGGGTTTCATCCAGGACAGTGGCTTTGACACTCACCAAACCCCACCCGCCTTCTTTCCGGCTGGCGTACAGTCTCTGGGTGTTGGACTTGGGGTGGAAAACTCCGTACATTGTGAGGAGCTTCCGGGTCTTCACATCGGCAGCCTCCATGTCCTCCTTTGGCCATCTCACTATACCGGCAGGGTATCTGATGACTGGCAGGGCGTACCTGTTGATGGCGTGGATCTTGTTCTTCCCATTGAGCTGGCTCTTCAGGACCTCTCTCATCCTTTGGTGGTACTTGGATGTTGCTGTCTTCCTTGCCTCCTCACCTTGGGTCCCATGTGACTGTGGGATGCCAAGGTACTTGTAGCTGGTCTGTAAGTCTGCTATGTGACCTGCTGGTAGTTCCACCCCATCAGTCTTCACTACCTTTCCTCTCTTTACTACCATCCAGCCACACTTCTCCAGTCCGAATGACATCCCAATATCCTCATTGTAGATCCATGTCAGGTGGATTAGCGAGTCGATGTCTCGTTCATTCTTAGCATACAGCTTGATGTCATCCATGTAGAGGAGGTGGCTGATGGTAGCTCCACTCTTGAACTTGTATCCATATCCAGTCCTTGTGAGTATCTGGCTGAGGGGGTTCAAACCAATGCAGAACAGCAGCGGGGACAGCGCATCACCTTGGTATATGCCGCACTTGATGGCCACTTGTGCAAGCTGTCTTGAGTTGACTTCCAGTGTTGTCTTCCACAGTCCCATTGAGTTCTTGAGGAAGGTCCTTAGTGTCCTGTTGACTTTGTATAGCACCAGACATTCACAGATCCATGTGTGCAGCATTGAGTCGTAGGCTTTCCTGTAGTCAATCCAGGCTGTGCTCAGATTGGTCTGTCTAGACCTTGAGTCTTGGGCGATTGCTCTATCTATGAGCAGCTGGTGTTTTGAACCTCTGGTGTTGTTCCCAATGCCCTTCTGAGCTGTGCTCATGTACTGGCCCATGTGGTCCTGTAGCTTGGTGGCTATGATGCCTGATAGGACTTTCCATGTTGTGGGGAGGCAGGTTATTGGCCGGTAGTTGGATGGTGCCGCTCCCTTGTGGGGGTCTTTCATGATCAGCACTGTCCTTCCTTGTGTTAGCCAGTCTGGGTGGGAGCCTGCTGCTAGCAGCTGGGTCATCTGTGCTGCTAGACGTTCATGCACTGCTGTTAGTTTCTTTAGCCAGTAGGTGTGGATCATGTCCAGGCCAGGTGCTGTCCAGCTCTTCATGTTCTTGACCCGCTGTTGGATGTCGGCTACCGTGATGGTGACTGGTTCCTGTTCCGGGAGATTGCTGTGGTCTCTTCTCAGGTCCGGAAGCCACTTTGCACTGGTGTTATGAGTCTTCTCTTTCTCCCATATGTTCTTCCAGTACTGTTCAGTTTCTGCTGTTGGTGGCTCTGCTGTTATTGTGTTGTTGCACTGCAGTTGGGAGTACACCTTGGATGGTTCTTTGGAGAACAGGGCATTTATCTTTTTGGCCTCTGCTTCTCTAGTGTATCTCCTTAGCCTGGTGGCCAGTGAGCCTTTGCTTAGCAGTCTCTAGGGCTTCAGATGGAGTCAGGCCCTTGTATTTGGTCAGTAGCCAAGTCTTATCCTTAATCTCTACACCCTTCTGTAGTTCCACCAGCCGGCTAACTTCTCTCCGGGTTGCCTTGATCTTATCCTCCAACCTCATTTTCCAGGGGGGGTATGTACTGGTGTTCTTCTTGATTGTGTAGCCAAGCATCTCCAGGATTACAGAGGCTGTAGCGTATACCAGTTCATTGGTTTCAGTGATGGTGGTAGTAGGAATTGTCATTAGGGCTCTCTTGGCATCTTCTAGCATACTAGCTGATGGTACTTCCCCAACGAGCCTTGGTAATCGGTCTCGAGGGTTGACCTTAGCTAGTTTATCCATGATCTTAGGCCTCATATCAGCTGCTGTGCTCTGTAATGGAGGGGGTGGCAGTGAAGTTTCAGCGTCAGGTGGTGGCTGTACATCTAGTTGTTCTTCTGGGGCTTCTTCTTGAGTCCGGGAGGTAATGTGGAGTTGGTCTATCTCCAGTTGTGAGAGCAGCTGTCTCTTTACTATGTTGAAGCGTGGGGTAACTAGCTGTTTCTCGGTTAGTGTGGATGTAGGTCTTTTTGTCCATCCATAGTCCCCTCATACGTTTCATATATCCCCTCTCATTAGGTCTGCTGTTGTAGTAGCATTCCCTCAATTCCAGGTTCTCTTGTCTCGTCCATGCATGGTTTGTTCCAGTAGCCCACTTATCATCAGATTGTCCTGGTTCCCCAGCATCTGGCGCAGACCTTGTTAATCCGAGCAACATCCGAGCCGGCATGACTCTCCTAGTTCGTGTCACTCTCACATTTGAGGTAGGCAAGTGAGGCGTTAGGGGGTCTTTTTGCCCAAGGACTCCTACTGGGAACGTAGACAGGTACCCACCAGGATTTGAACCCCAGTCTCCTGTATCAAAGGGCGTCATTCTTAACCACTACGGCGCTCTTAACCACTATGCTATCCAGTCACATATATATATATACATATATATATATGCATGTCTGTGTTTAAATATGTACAAAGTGTTTACACTGTATCTAATCATCAATAATAATAAACATAGTCTGAATAAATAAACACAGGTTTAATAATAGCACAGTAGGAAATAACTAATCACAAGGACAGTCTTATTAAAGGCATCAAAAAAGACTAACACAGTTCTGACTTTTATTCTGAATTGAGTACAAATCAACTAAAGTACCACCAGTATCACTAACTATAGAAATACTGTGATCTTAGCAAAATGGAAGCAATTTCATTTATCAGTATTAAAGTTAACAAACCTTTGAAGGAAACATATCAAAAGCAGGAATCTGAAATGCATCATATCAGTTAATGAGGGCTAGTTGACATCAGAAGTGCTATGGCTGTGGCTGCAGTGTGTTGAGGGAGACACTGTGCCAATGAGAGAGAGCTCGCCTCGTAACGTGATAAAACTTCCACAAGAGGCATAGCTATGTTGGAGGGGGAAAATGTCTCACCTACATATTGTTGTCCATACCAGTACTGAGGCTGGTGTAATTAACATTATTCAGAGGGCAGCTTATCCACATCCCTGAGTAATATACGTAATAGCAACATCACCTATATAACAAACAAACAAGGAGTCCTGTGGCACTTAAAGACTAACAAACATATTTATTGCCTGAGCTTTTGTGGGCAAAAATCCCACTTTGTCAGATGGTTTGAAGATGGGGGAACTTACAGAATGGGACAAAGTAGGATTTTCCCTCATGAAAGTTCATGCACAAAATATATTTGTTAGTCTTTAAGTGCCACAGGACTCCTTGTTTGTTTGTTTTACTCAACCAGATTAACACAGCTGCCACTTTGGATCTTAGCAACATGCAAATCACCTATATATTGGACAAGCTAAGAGTGTACAGCCTGAATTCTAAACCATATTGTCCCACCCAAATAATCACTTAGGGTGGCATTTACCTCAGACATCACAGCTCCTCTACTCTTTTCCTTTTTCTTTCCCAGTCTGCTGTTCCCACTCTGCCCTCCAATGTTCATGCTACCAGAAGCACCTCATTCCATGCAGCAGCTCCATACAACCCTTCCCTCCCACTTACTGAATGCAACTTTGATCTCCTGGGCACTCAAATGTGGGATTTAATGGAGAATAAGCACCACATCGTACAGGATGTCTCAACAAACGTTTGATGACAGTCTGGCTTAAAGCATGATGATTGAACCCCTAAAAGGAGGCTGATGTCAGAGTACAGGTATCTACTAGAATTAGGCTCATTAAAGAGGCCACAACCACAACCTAGTCTTTTCCATGAAGGACTTTAAAAATCAACAGTGTCATCTTACAACCACTGACTGCACAAGGAGGTAGTGCAGGGAACAAAGAACAAGGTAATATGATCACAGCTGTTCAGTCTAGGAAGCTGACATGCGGCTTCATTCTGCATTAGATACAAGTGACAGCAGAATCCTCCTGCAAGCCCTACTAAAAGAGAATTGTAATAATCTAGCTTTAGAGTGATAAGGGAATATGCTGCTGTTGAAGGACATCATTGGATAAATAAGGGCACAGACACTACAAACTGCACAGCTGAAAGAAACATTTTTATATCAGTTCATATATATGTGGCTCTGTATGGAAAGGACCAGGTCAAAACTAAAGCAAGTTCCTTAATTTTGCTCATGGTTTCTGAACATTGCCTATAAGCAGGAATCATGAAGATGATCCCTAATGAATTGATACACTTCTATTTACCCTGTGATGAAAATTGATAGCTCTGAAAACTGTAATCAGCAATATCATCCAAACACCTTCCAACTCTTAAAGTTAGTAAAGTCCACATACAGAAGATAAGACTCGAATGGTGATCAGCATGGTGATGATACTTTAGACCATGCCTGTAAATGTTTTAGCTAAAAAGATTCCTAGGAACAACAAGGGAAATTGGCTAAATTTTGAATCCTTTCAAATTTCTTAGTGAAGACACACAATTATGTGCTGCCACTGATATGAGTTAGTCTCCATGAAATGACTAGAACCACTAGTACATGGCTCTGGACATATCAGCTATGCCTCCTGTAACTGACCTACAGTCAATTTAAGGAAGAGTCCAATGAAATTAAAACACCCAGATGACCCTGATCTGAATTTAGCAGGAGCTCATGACTCTGATCAACACAGTGTCAATTTTTAAGAAGCCTGTACATGGAGTAGTGCTGTCTACAATGTCTTTCGTGTTGAGGTGCACCTAACACTGCAAAGCCAACATTTTCTTCATTACTTTCTTTAAAAAGGATGGTGGTAACTGGTAAGCTCTCCAACTGGCTTCTGTAGAAGAAAATCCAATACATATACAGTGACCTTTGCTGCCTCTTTGGTGACCCTTTGAAAATGCCCATTAATAAATGCATCAAACATCATAAAACACTTTTTAGCAGCTGAGATTAACAGGTAAGTATAGCAATCTCATTTATAAAAGGGTGTAAGAGCTACAAAGGGCTGTCTTCATTCACTTTACCTTTTTCTGTCCAGATAATGAGGCAGAGCTTCTACAGCTGGTCTCGTTGTTCAAGGTGAACCTTAGCCTTCAGCACAAATCTTCAGTAAGAATATTCACTACACAGGTAATTTGGCTAACAGCCTTCCTATACTTGGAACTTTTGTAATATGTGCTAAAAAAATTCTGTACAAATACTGCCCATGTACCAATGAGATGTTTAAACACATATTACGTGAGATCAAATTAAATCCAGCTTTTACTGGAATATTTGAAGGCCTAATCCATCAAAGATTATTTTCCTGACAAATTCCAACTTCTTACCTCCAATTATGTCAGTTTTTACAGTTTTAAATATTCACACATTATTTTTCTGTTGTGTCAGGAAGAAAGGAAGATTTCTTCTGTTATTAAATTGTATTGTTTTATTTTCCTTTCCTTTCATTAGGAGATGACAGGATCATTTTTGAACAAATTTTCCAAACAAATTACCTTTAGGTGGAGGTATGGTCTAGAAATATTCCCTTCTGAGTTATTAAAATATAGTACTAAAATATATGTTTATAATTTTCATGTATCTCATGAACAGATCATTGAGGAAGGATTCACATTTAATCCTCATGAAAGTTTGTGTGTAAAAACATTTTTAATAACTATGACTTGTTTCATTTTCATTTGTTTAGTTTTATTTCCAATAAGAAAATATATGAGCTAAAGGAAAAGGTGACAAGTAAGGAAGTTGTCATATAAAACCATCTTCAATCGAATGAAAGAACACTGCTTTCCAAGCCCTCATTTATTTCATTCAGGTGGTATTGTAAATCTAAGCACATAAAATGAATTATTTGAAGTATTTCTCTTAAAAAGAAAAATACATAAAGTAAATGAACAGATATACCTCAGAAAAGAGTGAGACTGGTTGGATTAATGCAGTCGGAATCAAAAACAGTTCTGTTAGGGGATAATGATTTCTGATTGGCTATGTCTACACTTAGCGAGTTAATTCGAATTGACTGAACTCGAACTAGTCAATTCAAACTAATAATTATTAGCTTTAATTCAGTCAATTCGAATTGACATGGCCACACTAGAAGCTCCGATTAAAACTAGCATGTCCATGAACTGGGCTTGCTAATTCAAATTGGAGGAGAGGCACCATAGGAGGTGTGGCAACATAGCCCCCAAAATGGGACATGCCACCACCCAATCCTCTGCCAGGCTCCAGCACTCTGAGCCCAACACAGGGAAAATCATCCCTGGCCAGCTCTAGCCCCACCACGGCTAGAGCTGGGCAGGGGATTCTTTCCCCCATGCCAGGCTCAGAAGGCAGGACCCTGGCAGAGGATGTTTTCCCTATGCACCTCCATAAACAGTGCAGCGGGAGCGGGAGAGAAAGGATTCCCTTGGCCCTGCACCGTCAGCACAGGCCAGGAGAACCCCTCTCCCTTGCTGCCACTGAGTTGTCATTGTGGAGCCGGGGGAATCCCTTCTCCCCCGTCCCGCTGCTCTGTCAGTGCCTGGCCAGGGGAATTTCCCCTGCCTGCGCTGACAGCACAGTGGGGTGGGGTAGAAGGGACGCCCACGAGCGGCTGGGCTCCCACTGCTTGCACGTGGAGGGGAGGGACCCCCTGTGCACAACAGGGGCCCCACTGGCCAGATGTGGGGGGGGCCCTTCCCTGCATGTGCCCAGCAGGGGCTCCTGCCACATGTGGGGGTCCCTCCTCTGTGTGCGGCCAGTGGAGGCCAGCTGCGGGCAGGGGTCCCTCCCTTGCACGTGGGCAGCAGCAGCCCAGCCACATATGGAGGTCCCTCCCCCATGCACGGCCAGCGGGGCTCCTGCCGCATGTGGGGAGGGGTTCCTTCCCTGCTCTGGGGGAGCACGGCAGCCATGCAGGGGTCCCTTCTCCACCAGCCAGCAGGGCTGGAGCCTGGGGGGGGCTCCTTCCCCAGCTCAGGGAACATGGCTCCAGCCCAGTGGGGATCCCTTCCCCAACTGCAAGCGGGGCTGGAGCCACTCATGGGGGTCTCTGTCCCCCAGCCAGGGGATAGGAACCCCATTGCCTTTCAGCCCAATCTGTCTGGAGGAGGGAGACGCACCTTTGGGGCTGCTGGCCCCAGGTGCTGAAGGGCTGGTCTTCCTTCCAGGGTGCCATACAACCTGTGAGGAAGGTCAATCCATGTCAATTCGAACTCACAGTGAGTTCAAATAGACATGGCCACACTGGGTCAATTCAAACTACTGGGTTCGAATTGACCCAGACTTCAAAGTCAAATGAGATTTGACTAATTCAAAGTCAGCTTTCTTCAATTCAAACTGAGGAAAGTAAGTGTGGCCATGCACTTAATTTGAATTGATTGTCATCAATTTGAATTCAATTCTAAGTGTAGAAATACCCATTGATATATAATATTGTGTGTCCTGTACTGGGCACAGATGAGAATCCTGCATGAGAAATTCTTATAATTGCAGTCCAATTGAAGTTTACTTCTGGTTTTATGATTTAAATCAATTTCTTTTTGGATAATCATCCATCTGTACATTTGTTACAGAGGATATCAAGTGTTTAATTGTCCTAATATCATGAGATTTGTTGTTTTGATTCATAACAATGATGGACACAGTCAGCAAATTGCTTAATAGGATTTTTGGCTGTAGTCATGAAGTAAATTATTGACAGTCCTAATCTCTTGCATTTTTTGATTGAATAAAAAATTGACCTTTCTTGGTAAACAATTTTCTAACATCTCTGTGAAAACAACCAGCAAAAGCATTAGGGCCACTGGAGCAGATTACTCATTTATTAGTTTACAAGTCTGGGTCAATGAACACATACCAAGTATCACTGCACTGCCCTGACTTTTGATTGATAGCACCTTGATTTGGAGGAAAATCACTACTTGCCATTTCTTTTTTAAAAAAGTTTACTCTTTTTAACATTCCAAAATCACTTCAGCTTACATGAAAAGCATGAGGCCCAAATTCTTAGTTGCACCAAATGTATACATGGCACCACTAATTGCAGCGTGGGGGCAGAGGACAGTAAAAAGAGATGTAGGAAAAAGGACTTAAGAAAAGTATAAAAACCACTATGAATATGCATATATTTTATTAATATTTTAATTTGCATCTTTGCAGGGCCACTTAGTGATGCTGAGGTAGGGGTAAAGGAATAGCTAGAAGGAATGGGTGACAGGCAGGGGAATAGCTAAAGGCGGAGGGAAGAAGAAAGACAAAAGAACATAAAAAAACACATTGAACAGGGATGCTGAAACCAGGCACTTGAATGGTCAGGATTAAGGTCCAGCAATCAGTGATGATGGAAGAGTTTAGATTATTGAAGAAAACTTGAATCTCTAAGTCTAGTTTAGCTCTGTTGGAAAAAAAGGCCTGATCCTTCTTCAAGTGGTAACATTCCTACTGACTTCAGTGAGGAAAGGATCAGGACCAAAGTATGCTCTGATATCTTTCTGACTAAGGGACTCCACTAACCTGAATGGGATGAACTGGCTCTGATCCACTCTGTGCAAGTGGGGCAATATGGACATATGGGGAGTGGGTCTGCTTCCCCAGGTTTGTAGAAATGCCTCCATCCTAACTTCAGGAGATTGGAGCTCGCAAATGAAGAGAGAGTGAACAGGGGCAGGAGAAGTAGACCTGGAAGCAACAATAGGAACTAAAGCTCTTTCAAGTAAGAGTAAAGAAAGTCTGTAGTAACAGAGTGTTGCTCCATCTGCAGTCTGAACCCTCCTCTTGGGAGGATTCTGAGTCACAAGTAGTAAACAGAGCATGATTACGTTCTCAGGGACTTAGGCCTCAACTCAGCAAAGTACTTAAGCTCATGTTTAATTAATAAATTATAATAATAGGAATGCCAATGGCCCGGGAAAAGACCTGGGGCTCGGCACGCTGAGACTTGAGGCTCATGCGCCACCACCACTGCTGCTGCCACAGGCAGCCAGGCAGCAGTCCTGGGGATCAGACGCTGGGACTTGGTGCTTGAGCCCCATAAGCCCGGTGCCTGTGATGCCCCTGAATAAACCTAGCTCTTATACAGCACTTTTCAGCAGTTGATCTCACTTTTCAAAAGAGGTCAGCATCATTATCCCAATTTTAAGCCTACCCATTCAGCAAGGAACTTAACCATATGTTCAAGATTTGATGACTTCAATAGTACTTCAGAATATGCTCATGCTTAAGTATTTTACTAAGCTGGGTAGGGTTTAAGCATGAGCTTAAAGTTAAATTTGTGCTTCACTGACTCAAGGCCTTAATGGAAAGAGAGAAGGATAAAATGAGCCCTCTTTACTGGCTTCAACTTTACCCTATGTATGTACATTTTGCAATAAAAACATTTTCAAGGAAATTTTAAAAAGTGAACCTAAAATATGTTTATTAGGAATATTAAAAGTTTCATAGTTATTGAAATTTTTTTAAAAAATAAAAAGGAATATGTATAAATCATTTAATTTTATATAAAAGATTTATAAGATATTGTAGCTAGTCATCTAAACAAGATGCATATTCAGTGTAAATAATTTATACTTTAGAAGTAATTACAAATTCTCAAAAATGTAAGCTGATTTGTTTGTCTATTATCTGAATAGAAATTCCTAATATCAAGGCATAGGTCAGATCTGTTAACTAATTATAAATTTAAAGAAAATGATCTTTTCAGTGAACTTCAATCCTAGTTGTCTATGAACAGCTGAAACAATATTGTTCGTGTAGGCAGAACCCCTATATTATGTAGATATATGATACTGTAACAATTAAAAAAATGAAAAGACTAGGTGGATCTTATTCAGGAGGACAATAAGCCACATTTATTATGAGACAAACACAAACAAGGAGTCCTGTGGCACTTAAAGACAAATAAATTTATATATTATAAATAAATAAATATTTATTATAACTAACTAACTAACTAAATAAATAAATTTTAGTATTTCAGTGCCTCAGGACTCCTTGTTTGTTTTACTGAACTAGGTTAACACAGCTGCCACTTTGAAACATAAGAAAAACACAGTTACTTTAATAGCCAATATCTAGTATGTGCATATGCACACACATAAAAACGTTCTGTGGGTTGTGTATAATTACCAGTCCTGATCATAGCTTGACTTTGTGGCTGGTGTTCACAGCTCATAGTGGCTACCTGGCCAGGGAAGCTGGGCATGATGAAAAACAAGGGCTCTGTCAGGCACACTTGTGCGCACTGATGCTCGTGCATGCTATGCAGTCTTGCCCATCTTTTTATATCTTTCAGTCCATGTATCTTGCTGTATCAGACTTCTCAGGGTACTGTATGATTATGAGTCATCAATCAATAGTAGATATGACTTTGATCATGTTCTTCATGGGGCTTTTTGTCCCTGTCTTTATCAGCATATTGTTCTTCAGATTTTGGTTATGAAGTTAAATAACATGTTAATTAAATAACATTGTATTTCTTATCAATGAATAATAGGAATTATTCCAATTAGAATTTGTTGTTGGAAGCAATTCTATGGTATAAATTCATCTATAGCCCAACATTATAAACTTAAAGTGTTGCTGATTTTCTTATAAATAATTTGACTTGATGCTAATACGGACTTCACTGACATCAGACACGCTTTGCGTATTCTATCTTGAATAACTCTCGAGAATCCTTTTGTCCTTTCTTTCATATTTTCAAATTTTCTCTTTAACTGTGAAAAAAAAATAATGTTCAAAGCTCACTCTGTAATGTATATAAATTTGGATGGACTTTGGTCAATTCACTGCTGAATTTCTCTAGTACAAGAAAATTCCTCTTTTTCCAAAACTCCACACCTCAGAGATTCATGAGATCTGATCCAAGACTTTGTGGTGGAGCCATCTGAATCACAAAGCTACTATAGTTCATGGATTAATGCAGCAAAGCCTAGACTTTACTAAATTTGAATACTCTATGAGAAGTAGAAACTAATTTCTGGAAGTGATCAAAAATTATGCTGAAAGTTCCCCTCCAAATCCATAGTTATGTGCCTAACTACATGCAACCTTTCTAAAATCAGGCCACTTATTTAGGTGGTAGACATACATTTAAAAGACTAATGTTAGGCAATTACATATGGAAAAAAAATTGCATATTTCTTTGTTCTGTAGGGATCTATCCATCTATTTTTGGTTTTAAATAACTTTTTCTCACCTAAAAAATTGTAAAAGCATATAGTTAATTACATCATTCAAAAAGAGTTTAAGACAATGAAGTCCATACTGGTTTCTTAAATACCACATTCTTGTACAGACATGAAACACCCAAGTAAACATCTACATTTGCACATAAAAATTGGATGTAATGCAAATACAGGTGTCCATTCATGATTGTACATGGATGCATATATGTATCAGCTGCTACCCATTTGAAAATTTGGCCTAATGGGTGCAGTTCAATCTAGAAGAAAATTGTACTGTCCCCCCACTTTCTTTTTGGACAGCTACATAGAATGAGTCACTTCAGATTTTTTCGTAACCTTGTCTAATTTTAATTGTTAAATATATGACTGAACATTTAGGCTGAAACTATCTTCTCTCTCCCTGCCATGCTCTTTAACCAATATATCAATTTTCCATGTCACACGACAAGCAGTGGGAAAACCTAGACACAACAAAAAGAATTGAAGAGAATCAGTAAATTTCCTGGCTTTTGTGGTCTATACTCTCAAATTAATTTAGCTTTCTCTGATCAAATTATATGTTGCTTTTAACTGGAAGTGTCAATTAAAACAGTCTCCAACTTATTATTCAAAAGAGAAATTTACAATGAGTATAGAAACAAAAGAACAATTAGAAAACAGGTGTTGTTTAGCATTTGCTATAAAAAGTCAAGTCACCAGTAAATGTTCTTTAGAAAAAGTCAATTAATAATTTGGGGCAGAACAAAATTCATCACCAACTCTATCCTCAGCAGCATCAAGGGAGTTCTCATTTGATTAGGAAACTTGCAGCTGGGTTTCCTTTGTATTTTTCATAATGAAAATTACATTGTACAGAGCTTCTTTAAAGCACTGGAAACCTCAGAGCATTGATGGGGAGCATTGTGGCCATCATATTTATGCTAAATGACACAAACCGGGCACATTGAGTGAATTGATGAGTTAGTAGGTGAGGAAGCAGGATATTGCCTGATAGAGTTGCTGTTATGAACCTAGAGGACAGGGAAATGTTCAAAAATATGCCATGAAATGACTACAGCAATTAAGAGTAATTGAACACCAGCATAATGATATTGAACACGGAGGACACTGTAAACTGCAGTATTGATCTGCAGGGAGTAAACTACATCTTGCCTTCAAATGTCCGAAAATTACCAGTTAATGTCTGAACAGTGTGTCCAGTATTTAAATCAGATAGCGGAAAAAACACAGCAAACTCAAATAAAATCCCTAAAGATATTGAACTTCCAAGGTTCTGGGAACTCCTCAGAGATGCAGAGTGCTTCTGACGTCCATAAAGTAAGTGATCTTTCAAAGGCACTCAGCATCTTGCCAGACTGAATCTAAAAGGAGGAAAAAAAATACTGATTATACAGTATTTGGTGAGCAGCAGAATGAATCACTTCACTGGGATATAAACATAACAATAGGAATATTGACCCAGACTAATGGTCCATGTAACCCAGTATCCTGTCTCTGCCAGTGGCCAGCATCAGATGTTTCTGACAACTGCAACTTTAGAAACACATTGAGAAAAGGGTTGCATCCCTGAGCATCTTGGCAAATAGCCATTGACGGCTTGGTCCTCTATGAACTTATCTAATTAATTTTTAATCCATTTATAGTTTTGTCCTTTATAACATCCCATAGTAATAAGTTCCTTGGGTGGATTGTGCTTTGTGTGAAGTACTTTCATTTGTTTCATTTAAACCTGCAGACTATTAATTTCATTCATGACCTGTGGTTCTTTTGTTACGTGAACGGGCAAGTAATAATTCCCTATTCACTTCACCATACCATTCATGATTCTATCAGATCCCCCCTTAATTATCTCTTCTAGCTTTCACATTCCCTATCTTTTGTGTCTCCTCTTGTATGAATGGTGTTCCATACACCTAATCATTTTTGTTGTTTTTGTCTGCAATCTATGTATCTATCTTAGGTGACACAACCAGAATTACACAAAATAATGAAGATCTGGTTGTTTCATATATTTATATTAGGGAGATCAGATGTTTGGTTTTTCTAACTTAGGTACCTACTACACTCCCCCCAACTCCTGTCCTGATTTTTCACACTTGCTATCTTGTCTCCCTAATTCATATCGTGGCATTATGATAGTTGCCATCTTATTATATAATCCTTTCACATTGGATCCTAACAGTCTGTTAGCTTTTTTGAATGTCATTGCACATTGAGTAGATGTTTTCAGAGAACTATCCCCAAAGACTTCGAGATCCCTTTCTTGAGTAATATCAGCTAATTTAAACCCCATCATTTTCTGGGTATAGTTAGGATTATTTTTTCCAACATGCATTACTTTGAATTGATCATCGTTGAATTTCGTCTGCCATTTTGTTGCCCAATCACCCAGTTCTGTGACTTCGCTTTGTAACACTTCACAGTCAGCTTTGGGATTTAGCTATCTTGAGCAATTTTGCATTGTCTGCAAACTTTGCCATCTCACTGTTCACCTCACTCTCCAGGTCATTGATGAATACATTGAACAGCACAGGACCCACTACCAATCCTTGAGGGACCCTGCTATTTAATTCTCTTCACTGTGAAAACTGGCCATTTATTCTTACCTTGTGTTTCCTATCTTTCAACCAGTTGATTATCTATGAATGCACCTCTTCTCTTATACTTTAGTTTGCTTAAGAGCCTTTGGTAAGCACCTTTGTCAAAGACTTTCTGGAAATCTAAGTACACTGGATCAATTGGTTCCTGAGGAGTAACCATGTTAGTTCAGTTCAGCAAAACAAACAAGGAGTCCCATGGCACTTTTAAAGACTAACAAATTTATTTATCACACCAGCTTCCATGGGAGAAAATCCCACTTTGTTAGGAAGAGCTGTCTGCACCCAAACATAGTGTTCCTCTGCACCTGTTGGCTTTCCACAGATATGAGAGATTACTTATTCAGTTCTCTATAATGAATACAAAGGAGAATGAAACCCATTGCTCTATTAATTTAGTGAAACCTAGAATCTTATTCGTTAACAAATATATATATATATATATATATTTAAAATGTTGTCTAGCTTTCCCCTTCATGCTTGAGAAAAGCTTTGTTACACTGTTGAAGACAGTATAGTGATTGTAACAGCAAATAGAATGAATTTACCATGTCATATTCATGCAATTACACTTTTAACTCAGTACACCAAACAAATAGTAAGTGATAATTCAATATTTCATGTGTATTGATATGTGTCCAAACTATTTGTGGTTACAATTTATCCCTCTACCTTAATTTGAAGCCAAACTTTCCTTAACAAACAAGGTCTCGTGATGAGTTAAGGCATAAGGAAAGTCATTTATATTTCTGCAATTACTATATGCACTCTGAAGAAGGTTATTTCTCTTTGACTTGTATTCAAAATCAGCACAAGTACTTTTGAAACCCCAGCTATCTCTGCAAATGTGCACAAATGTGTACAAAGCTATAGCCTTTATTCAACATACTGGAATTTAATGTCATTGATCTTATCAAACAAAATGTTGAAGTCTAAAGTGAAGTATAAAGCTTCTCATGATCTATTCCTGCTGCCTCAAGGGTATGTTGAACATAAAAGGCAACAAGACCAAATGAAGCTGCTTGGTACATGTTCAGGCCTTCAGGTAAGAAGCGCTCCTGCAAACACCTCAGAGATTAGGTACTGCAGGAAGTGCCCAATCTCCATCTTTCATGGCTTCCTCCAATGTCCAACATTCCTTCCAATAAGTCTTAAATATGGATAAGGTGAGGAAACAGCACTGTTTGGTATCATACAAACCTCAAAGTTTTGGACAGATGTCAGACTTACTTGCTACTACTTTAGACCTATCCATGACTTTCAATAGTGTTGAGTTACTTGTAACTTGTACATCACACCTATCATGGATGAAAGGAATCATTTTAAGTGTGAATAGATCCCAGGGTTGTGATGAACACTTGATCTTCTTTCCTGATCTTTAATCTTGTTGCCTTTTGTTCACTGATCTTCAATCTTGTTGCCTTTTCTTTTCAACATATACCTGAGACTTAAGGGAAGATTATGAAACGGTCTGGGTTGCAGTAAAATGACATCTTCATTGTGACACAAGACAAAAGATTTCTTGATCAGAAATTCTGCTTTTATGAGTGTGACAGGTTTTATACAGTTTTGAAAAACAGTTTATATATATATATTTTAATGCTGGGGCTGTGCATTTCACCTTGTGTACACAAGAATTATCAGTTCAGATATTCTGTAAAGTACAGTATTGGGAGGAATTAATTGGCTTTAAATTGTGCTTTCAAATCATAAGTGGTAGGTCAGATGAAAGTTGCTGTCTGAATGAAAAATGTACAATTGCATGGGAAAATGTTTGGGTTTTTGCACACAGTATTACCTGTTTGTTCCTGTGTTAAGATACAAGTGAGGCATTTATTATAAAAATGGTCTTCTGTTCTTCAGGAGACCAGATGGCATAAGTAATTAATAATACGCTCTGGCATCTGTCCTATTCTGTCAACCCATTGAAGTCATGGGACTACTGAGGTACATAAAATTGTGCACATATTTACCTGTTTGTAGGCTTGGGACTAAGAAACAATTCTGAGTTCTGTTACTGTTTTTAGTACTCGTAATTAAAACTGGAGAGTGTAGTAAAATGACAGATAGTTTTAGTTCAGTTCCAGATGTATAGTGTAAACATCACAATTATTTTCATAAATCTCATTCTCAGTGGTTGAAGAGATGAAAGTGTTATATGGGAGTGGGGACTGAATTGTCTTCCAATCTTAGGAGAACTCTTGGAAATGTAGCATAATGGTGTGAACCACTTTTCCCAGCCTTTGGATCACTAATGACAGTATCACTAAGAACTGTGGCCTCAGTTGGTTCAGATATAGAAGGGTTAACTAAATTACTTAACTTTTCTTTGAACCTCTCACCTCTAAAAGGGTAAATTATCTACTGCCATGGATGGGTTGGGGTTTTTCTTTTGGTCTGGCTCATCTAGATTGTAGACAATAGTTAACATATATGTATTCTAGTTTATGATTCTAATGAAAATTCACCTCCATTTCAAATTATCAAAGTTTTGTGCTGATTGCTTTTACATGACCTTTGCTGAAGCAAATCAAACAAATCAGGTATTATCAGGCAAATAAAGTGAGAGTTTACTACTACATGGTTTTCAGTCTCATACTAAGCATCACAAACTTACATGGAATAAAATAAGCTTCATAAAACAATTGACTAGGAAATAATTTGTCCATTTCTATATAATAATATAATGGTTTTAATATATTTTGCTGTAGCAGAACTGTTTTTTGTTTGACAGAGTTAACTACATGCAGACCAAATGTAATCATGGAACATAATTTGTATGCACACAATATGTTAATATATTTCAGATATAAATAAATGGGGATTTCAGGAAAACAAATTTGACATCTCCCCCACACATGCACTCACTTAGATTCAAGCTGCTTGGAAAAAAGACATATTATATCTTTCTCTGGTTTCATATAGGATATTTTAGTATAAGATCAAAAACCACATTAAAAACAAAAGGGGGTAAAAAAAAAACAAGGAGTGGTATAGCACTTAAAGACTAACAGATTTGTTTTCCACATGAGCTTTCATGGGAGAAAATCCCACTTTGTCAGATGCTTCGAAGATGGGTGAACTTACAGAATGGACGACCGTCCTCAGAGATGTGACTGGGACATCAAGACTTCAAAAAGAAATAGCTGAACTTGAATTAATATGCAAATTAAATTGTGTGACAGGAGGATTGAATTGAGACTATGGGTTCTTTTCCCATTACAAAAGGTAATTTGACTTCAGCCTTCCCAGAGTTTGAACCAAACAACTGCTCTGATTTGCTGTTACTGTATGACCTGATCCTATGTTTTAAACATCCTTGCATTTATTTTCATGCCATTCTGTAAGTTCACCCATCTTCAAAACATCTGACGAAATGGGATTTTCTCCCACGAAAGCTCATGTGAAAAACAAATCTGTTAGTCTTTAAGTGCCACATGACTCCTTTTTGGTTTTTTTTGGTTTTTTTCTGCACTAGACTAATGTGGCTACCCCTTTGGAAATTGCCAAAGGGGGCAGCCATGGTTTATTAATAAAGATGGGAGAGACTACATTTTAAGTTTTTGTTCCTTAATGACTTTACAACTCTTGCCTTTTTAGTAAGTTATATAAGATCTATTGGTTTCCCTATCGTGATTGTGGCACAAAGTGTGGTTTTTATTTTAAAGCACTAACTTGATCTACAAAAGCAAACACAGACATATACACAGACAGGGAAAATTACTCTAGACTCAAGCATGGTCAAGCCATCTTACTCAATGCTATAGAGGTATGATTTTATGCTCTGCCCTAGTTATAGGACTATTCTTTAAACCTCAGAACCTGAAGCTGACTGGAACAAACTTGAGTAATGTTTGCACCCTGAAACAGGAATAGACTTTCCAGCAGTTGAACTATAAAAGCCCAATGTTGAAACTAGAGCCAAAAACATACAAATAAATAGAGTTTCAGGCAAATCTTTAGAATGTCATGTGGAAAAAATATCTTCTCAGCCATACAGCACCTTCTGGAAATGTGCATTATCTGTATTATTTCTGAAGTTTTTTTTCTTTCTTTCCTAAAAGTAAGTATAAGATTTTTCTAGCATAGCTCTTGTCTCCAGAGAGTCCATAATGACTCACTAGTTGAAGAATAATATAGTAAACAACTGCCAGAGGCTAATGTCATTTAAAATACTATGCAAGGCATAAATGTAAAACAGGTGATTTAAAAAGATTTACAAAGTTTGTTTTTAATAATTTAGGATCTTTATAGAATTCTACACAGAAATTGCAATATTGATCACTGGTTTGTTATATTAATGAACAATCCACTCCGACATATTCAGATGCTTTTATAAAGTCTTCCTGTTTCTCTCTTTAAAGAGACTTAAAAATGTAGTGGAAATCCTTACTGAGAAAGATCTCATTTAACTGACCACTTCACAAAAATTTTGGCGGCATATCCAAGTGTCCAATTCAACTGATTAAAAAAGTTTTATGGAGGGAGAACCAGAGGAAAATGGAACCATCCAAGCTCTGTCCATCAACACTGTTGAGACTGGCAAGCCTTTGAGAAGTCTTTATTAAATAAAAGACCACTTTCCATCTCAGTTACTATCCACAGCACTAATGCTATCAGTTGACACACTTTTTACACGTATAATTCCATGTTGGATTGATTCTGCCTAAAATCCTTCCTTCCCCTCCTTTAGTGCATAAACTTTTTTTCTCTTTGCCGAGTAGCAAAGATTAATTCATTACATGACAGAAAAGTCTTACTAAACTATCTCCAGTTGTACAGGAAAAGACAGAAAGAAAAGAAAGCCTGAGAGATAGAATAACTATTTCAAATTGTGAGCCTTTCAAGTGATTTATAATAAGGCTTTCTCTCTCACCCGTCTGAAACCAATCACACAAACCAAAACCTACCATGAAGCTGTTGAGATGAACCTAATGTTATTTTGCTCTTTTGTATAGGCAACATATTATGTTGCATGGTACAATTTTTTTCCATGAAATGTGTGCTTTGTAAAAAATCCATGCATAGAAAGCATTCGGGAGAATTCTAGAAAACTGGGTCATTCTAGTCTCAAATGTTATTTATTTCAGATGCTTCTAACATATTCTATTATGTTTCTGATGCACCTTTCTGCAATTTGTTTTTATGATGTCATTTTCATATCTTGTTAATGTGTATGGATATGTGATTTGAAACTAAGTACCATAAAATAGCAGGCTATAAAGTAAAATTTTAAAAGGGATAGCTGTGTTAGTCTAGTCCAGTGAAAAAAACAACAACAAGGAGTTTTGTGGCACTTTAAGACTAACATTTATTTTTTGCATGAGCTTTCGTGGGAGAAGATCCCACTTCCTCAGATGCTTTGAAGATGGGTGAACTTACAGAAAGGAATGAAACTAAATGCAAGGGGGTGTAAAACATAGGATCAGGTCATAAAGTAACAGCAACTCAGAGCAGTTTACAGGCTCAAACCATGGGAAGCCTGAAGTCAAATTACCCTTTGTAATGGGAAAAGAATCCATAGTCTCGATTCAGTCCTGCTTTCACAGAATTTAGCTTGCATATTAATTCGAGTTCAGCTGTCTCTCTTTGAAGTCTTGATGTCCCATGTACAGCTCTAACGACAGTCGTTAACAAATCCATCATCGAGTGGTTAGGAAGATGGACGTATTCAGCAACTGGTTTCGCTGTTCTTTGATTTCTGATATCAGCTCTGTGCTCATTCAGTCTCTTACGGAGCGATCATTCTGTTTGTCCAATATATAAGGTGTAGGGGCATTTCTTGCACATGATGGCATAGACCACATTAGTAGGTGAGCAGGTAAATGAGCCTTTGATGGAGTAGCAGGCTTGATTAGGACCTATGATGGTGTCTGTTGTGTAGATATGTGGGCAGACTTGGCAGCGTGGTTTTTTGCAAGGGTGTGTGCCTGCTTCAGTGTTCCTGTTGTTAGTTCTATAATTGCTGGTGAGTATCTGTTTAAGATTAGGGGGCTGCCTATAAGCAAGGAGTGGTCTGTCTCCTAATGCTTGAGAGAGAGAGGGATCATCTTAAAGTAAAAGGCATCATACCAAACAACTAGGATGTTAAAGACCATATTTATTTCATATTCAGGCGCCATCATCTAAGCAAACAGCAAATATATTTGAATATGCTTGCTCTGTTTACCTTTGGTGCACCGCTAAGCAATCAATTAGGAGAAAATTTTTAGAAACCAAACTATGTTCTGTTGTTGTTCATTGAAGTATAGCATTAGGCTTATTTGGATGTACTTCACAGGACTAAAAAATTTTAGCCCAAGCCTTTGTGACTGAGTCCATGTCTACACAAGAGAGCTTACAACTGCTCTATGCTAATGGAAGAGAGATCTCCCAACAACAGAATAAAACTATCTCCAGGAGCAGCAGTAGCTATGTTTATTCCACCTTGTATTTAGCTGTTACACTCTGAGTACACTCCTCACAACTGAAGAAGAGCTCAGTGCAAGCTGGAAAACTTGTCTCTCTCACCATCAGAAGTTGGTCCAATAAAAGTTATTAACTCACTGATCTTGTTTCTCTAATATCCTGTAGCAGTGGTTCTCTACCTTTTGTGGGTCACAACACACTTGGTGGCATGTCGCAACCATATGGAACACAACAGCCCACTCTCCTGAGGCCAAATCCAGGCAACTCCCCAGCTCTCCACAACATATTTACCGCTGTGTGGTGACACAGTAATTTGTTCCGATACAGTGGTTCAGAACCACTGTCCTATAGACTGAAATGGCTACAACACTTCATACAAAAAACTATGGATCAGATTCTTTCATCATAGATAAATAAACAAAATGGAGAAGATGCAAAAGCATTCTCTTCTTCCTACCTCTGTGAATGGTCTGGAAAAAAATTGAACCCTCACACTCAGGGAGCACAAGGACTGCTTAACACTGATGCTGACAGCTGCACAAAACCTCTACCTGCATCATCAGCAGATATTAAACCCTGGGCTTTTGGTGCTAAAAGAGTGGGCATTTTGGGCTAAAGGAGTGAGTATATTAGGAAAAAGTAGACTCATTCTTTGTGTAGCTCAGCTGAGCAACATAGGGTACATACTGTGGGTTACATTATCTTCTCCTTAGGTAAGGAATGGAATAGTCTGGTAGTCACTCTGGTGAACCTTGTTTTGGAGTCCTTCTAGATTTTTTTGTTTTGTTTATTTGTTTTGTGGATTTTTTATCTCAGGAGTATTCATTTTGAGACTCTGCCTTATGACACTATCACTGTTGAGTATTTTGAAATTCCAATATTTCAGCCTACTATTGCCTTCTCTTAATCAGTAGGCTATGTCTACACCTAAAATCTTAGTTCCGCAAATATTTCAGTTATTGGTGGTAAGGAGCTGAGCTTTGGTGTTGATGTGGTACCTTTGCTAACTTTTGCTGCTCATGATTTCTGCTGTGCTTCCAGCATGGTGTCCTAGAAAAGTATAAGGGATAGATATCATTGTTCTAGGGTCAGAGGCCTGCAGCTGGCTAGCTCAGAGATTAGCCCTGTCCCACTGTAACTGAGAAAGAGCTAGAACTTAATAACTGACCCTTATTAAAAAGGCAGTAGGAAAGGGAGGAGGAAACTACAACACCCTCCAGAAAGCTTAAGGGCTGAAGGTAGTGGTCCCAATGGACTGCTATGTGAGCTGCTGCAAAGAAGAATTGGTGCAGGAACCAAAGGGAAACTATCCCTTATTTTTGCAGCTCTGAGGTAGAAGCCAGAAAATTTTGGTTACTGGAATTATTAACATGAAGGAACAGACTTGGGGAAGTGACTACTCAGCCCACACAGACTTCTGAGGAAAGTCTTCAAGGTTTTGATTTTGTTTGTTGAGAAGGCTTAACTAAAACAACTAACCCCACTGGAAATGGCTTCTCTGTATTTCTTGAGAGAGTTGAGACAAATTAATCCATTGAGTGAGCTATCTCAGCAACACTAAAGTCTGGTCTGGAAAGAGGGGGGTACTGTAAAATAGGCTGTGATTCCTTTACAGTGGTATCATCTGACTGTCTGTAGAATAGTCATGAATTTGGGTGCCTTTTCAATGACAGTATTGCAGCATTGATGACAGGTAGGAGTTACAGTATCCAGCTCACAGAATTGTTAACAAAGTGCCCTTGCCTAGGCCAAAATAAGAAGTTACTGTGTCACAGCCTGTCAGTCCAGGTGCAATGTTCCAGTGTTGCTCTTCAGAAGCTTGGGTGTCTATTAATCTTCCTTGTGGACTGGGAGGTCTATAACACTGAAGATATTACGTTCTGTACAAGACAATGCTGAAAGAATAAGATAAATGTGTCTTTGTCCTCTGATAATATTGTTCCCATCAGTTCCACTTTTGCAACTATTAGTATCCTCATGTAAGGTGTCCATATAGTCTCTGTTGATCATCACACCTGGTTTATCACAGATGAGGTGTTGCCTCCATCTGCAATGACTAGCTTGTGCCTTAATATGTGTCAGTAAAACTTCAATTCTAGAATGAGTTCAGGAGAAATGATATCAGTCAACTGTTTCTTATTTCCAGTAAACATTAGGGCAACTTTCTATGAAGGAAGCTGTGGACTAGTATTCACTTGTTGCCCTCTCCTTGCTTCTGTAGCTCTGTTAAATCTCATGGCACTCTTTGAACTACCAAAGGCAAGGCATGTATCTCCTGCTGCTAACTTGTGTTTAGTGTAGAGTCTGAAACTGATCACAAAGTCAGTGATGATCTCATTTGCTGGCCAGCGTGCTGCCCAAAGCACAGTGAAATTGTCAAAGATTGTGCAGGTGACTTCTTGCGAAGTATTTCTAACTAACACTTGTTTTCAGCTGCTTGGCAATCCTCGTGTCACTAGAATCAGTGAATATTGACTCTGACACAGGAGCCAACACATGACAAAATATTCTTGTTGTCAGCCTTTCATGGACTTGCTTATAGAGTTATTGCTCTTGAATAGATACAGTTAATGTCAAATACCTTTGTTGAACCAACCTATACATGTTTTTTGTCCATTTCTATCATTCTTGCTACACATAAATATTAGCAGGGGGGCCTGGCCCCCACAGGCCTCCAGGGCCCCGATCCGTTCCCTTCACACTGGTTTCCTCAGCCCTTCCCAACCCCCCCCAGCAGCCCGCTGAGCCCTTCCCTAACCCCCAGTCCTGTCACTGGCCCCCACTGGCCCGGGCTGACCCCCTCCCCCATGCCCTTTCTCCACCAGGCCGGCAGACTTCTCACCCCCCCCCCCGGCTCCCTTACCTGGCTGCCGGAGGGAGAGCCCCAGGAGCAGCTGAGGCTCCCAGCATGGCCCTGCTCTGAGCAGGGCCATACTGGGGTGGGAGTTTTAAAAACTCCCACACCCAGCCTGGAGTAGCTCCCTACCAGCCGGAAGACTCTGTCTTCCGCCTGGGTAGAGGCAGTGGCTGTTGGCTACTCGCTGTCCAGGCAGTGTTCCCTGCATGGGGACATGACAGAGTCCCCCCATGCAGTTTAGAGGGGCTGCGCAGGGGCTGGCCCTGAGTTTCAGGGGGGCTGAGGCCCCCTGAACCCACCCCCAGTGACGCCATTGATCCTTACTATTGTATCATGGAAGTCTGTGGGCTAGCTATGTTCAAAGTCTTTCATTTGTCAATTTCCAATTGTAAGTGTGTCACCTACATTGATTGGTAGTGGTGCCACTCTACGAGTGCCGATTACTATTGCTTGTGGGGTGCTTAGTGGGGTATGTGTATTCTACACTACCATTAAAAACCAGCTGTCGTCCTATGCCAGCTGACTTGGGCTCACAGAGCTCAAGCTTTGGAGCTGTTTAATTGCAGTGTAGACTTCTGGGCTTGGGTTGCAGCCCAAACTCTGGGAATTTTCCACTTCTCAGGATTCCATCTTGCCCACATGCACAAGTTACACTGCAATTAAAGAGCCCCATAGCCTGGATCATGGGTGTCTAATTTCAATGTAAACATACGTCAAGGGATCAATGCACAGCTTTAGGTTCTTACTAATTACTTTTGTATCACTGCATCTGTACTAATCCTTGACTACATTTCTTCTTTATGGTTTTCTTCCATTTGTGCCCCATTGGTGTCATTTTTTTTGGCAATCTCTTCCACCAGTCAGCTGCATATGTGGATACTAAGACTTAAGGCTAAATGAAGAGTAAACAGGCCTAGAAATTCAGGCTAAGTAGGAATAACTAACACGGAAAATTAACAATGAGTAGCATAAAGAAAACAAAAGGCAAATGGACAAACAACAGAATGGGTGTTTGGTTTATGATCTGTTAATGTATAATAGTTGTTCAGTATTTGAAAATTAATTCTCATGAGTGAATATGTAAGGATTCCTTAAGTGAGCATGTTCAGGGAGTACAGGAAGTATATGCTTTGTATCTCTGTTGGGTGGGGGGAGTATATTAGCAGTATATAGCTAATACAAGCATAATACCTCCTTGCTAATAATGTTCCATAACAAAATATTAGCATGCCCTCTCATTTTTTAAAAAATGCAATGAAAATGGGTTTACTATCACCCAGCTTATGAATCAGAGGTGTTGGTAATATGTGATGATATTTCAAGATGCTCAATGGTGACAAGGTGTCATCAGGCAGTTTGTCAGAATTTGGGATTTTGAAATGTAGAGTTCATGAAAAACATTATATGGGCACTAAAACAGGCCTGGGGTCCATTTACATCTTTTTGTGCCTGCCTGTACCTTTCTGTACTCTGTAAGAGGGCTGCTGTGGAGACAGTTCGGGCCATGCTCCTCAAATGGATATGAATGCCTTGGGCACAGTATAGCCAGGAACTCCCACAGAGCAGTGCACTGCTCCAGCTACCTAGGTCAGGGACTTAAAAGCACTGACATCTGTAATGTTTTTGCAGGGATCTCTGGAAAATGGCTGCATTGAAACTACTTTGTTGGTCATCTTAGCACGGTTCCCCCAGCTATAAAATTAGTTATCATAAAACTGAGAGTCATGTGTGTAATGTCAGTTCCATTTAAGGACGTGGGTCTAAGTGTGATACATAAGCTGAGTATGTATGCAGAAAAAGGTAGCATGTTTGTCTGCTGAGCTAGAAAGTGGTCTTTGAGTTATTGAAAAATGACTCTGTGCATGATTTCCTCTGACCACTGCCGCAGTTTTTCTGCATGTGAAAGGGGAATAACATGACTTTGTCCCTGCTAGTAATGTAATGCAGATTATTTAGAAATAGACTGTGACTTGAACTATGTGTCTAGGTAAGGGACTGAGAATCTCTTAGCTGCTACCTGATCTACTTGGATCTCAGCCATGAAACAGTTAAGGGAACCATGTACCCACTTACTACTTTGCCAGAGTAGATGGACAGAGAAGGGGTGGACTCTTGGCTCCACAAGCAAGGAAGATGGAAATATAATTTACTGGTAGTATGGGCCAGAGGTGAACTACTATTGCCTTGGAGGAAGAGAGGAGTAGAGAGGGAATTGTGATCTATTGATCACTGTCCCTTCATCCCTGGGATGTTCCTGGGTGGTGACATACTATGGGCTTTAGTTGGGTTTTAACAAAAGTTAGTCTTAATGTTCACAAAGTGCTCTGAAGATGAAAAGTGCTAAAAGCACCAGAAATTATGAAAAGGAAGGAAATGAACATTTTTGAAGGTTTTAAAACTATTTGTTGTGATTGTACCTGCTTTTATGTGCTGGAACACTTTGTTCTCTTTGTCAAGAAGATTTTATATGATCTTCAGGCTTTATTTTCCATTATAAAAATAATAACATTATGATGCTACTTTGAGGAATAACATTGGAAGATAGTTGTTGGCTCATAGTCTACTTTCTCGGCAGTGAGGCAAAAGGAAGCAAGAAGAGTTGCTGGATAAGGGAAAGAACAGCTTACAGGCTTGAAAAGTGAATTACCAGGTGTGTGCTAGGCATGTTTTAAAGCAAAGGAACTACATTTTTCAAATGTTGGAATGCTGCAAGTTTCAAATGTATTCAGAAAATAACAAATAGAAAGGCTAATGATTAATATACATTTCTGCCTTCGCCTTCTCAAAAGCAACATATTACAGCAGTAATCTCAGACACCTCAAGTACTCATCTAGAACAAAGACTTCAATGGTAAACAAAGTTCCAAAGGTGCAGCAGTGTTAGTCTAGTTCAGTAAAACAAACAAGGAGCCCTGTGGCACTTGAAGACTAACAAATTTATTTATTGCATGTGCTTTCATGGGAGAAAATTCCACTTTGTTAGGTGCTTTGAAGAGCTTTCACAAAAGCTCATGCAATAAATAAATTTGTAAGTCTTTAAGTGCCACAGGACTCCTTGTTTGTTTTATAGTAAACAAAGCAATCATGGGTTAGAGTAGATTTCTGCCAAAATGTTTAAAGTGAGCTCCCAGAAACTAAGCTCTTCCTCTTCAATAGCTGAGTCCCAGCACTTCTCTTATGCTAAATAAAGAGGTTGGTGTTTCATCAGAGCAAAGTAGCAAAAATGAAATAGAAGACAAAAGGAATGAAAGAATGGACAAACAGTTTCAAGGGCTAAGAAGAACACTGGGTATACTGAGCACACACTGGTTATGTCCACATGTAGATTGTTATTTCACAATAAGTTATTTCAAAATGAGTTATTTTGAAATAAAGTCCTTATTTCGAAATAAGTTAATTCAAATTAAGGGAAAAGCTCAAAGCGAAATGGCATGTCCAAATACAGAACTTGCTATTTCGCTTTAGGAGAGGGGCACCATGGGAGGTGTGCCAACATGTCCCCCTCCCTGGGCCATGCCCCCACCCAATACAGGCTAAAAGGAAGGCACCTTGGGAAAGAGAAGGGCAAAAGTGTTATTTCGAAATAATGGTTATTTCAAAATAACATGTCTGAATGGCGTTATTTCGAAATAACCATTTTGAAATAACAGCTGTTTTGATTTAAAGTAGGTTTAAGCTATTTTGAAATGACAGCTCTTATTTCGAAATGATGGAGCCTGTCATTTCGAAACAAGAATACGTTGTGTGGATCTAATCTCTTTTATTTTAAAATAACCAGTGTTTTTTCAAAATAAAAGAGACATGCGGACATACGCACTGACTTTTTTCTCTCTCCCATTTCCTCCTCCACTCTCCAACTCAGACCTACAGGCAGATTCTTGAGTGATGTAAATTGTCATAGCTGTATTGACTTCCATGGACCAATGACAATTTATGTAAATTTATGATCTGTTGTATGCAGCATTATGTGAAATATCTAATTTTTATTTCATCCTTTCAGTATTGTTTTTGGCACTTTTGTTATGAGCTTGAAGGAAACACGGATCAGTTCTTCTCAATGCTTTAAGACAGTGGTTCCCAACCAGTGTGCCACAAGCATCCCCAACAGCTGGAGTTAAAGTTCCCTCCCTGCTCAGCCCAGCCACGTGGGCTGTGCAGGTCTGGGAAAAGGCAGGGGTTAAAGTAACGGGGAAGGCACCGGAACGCAGCTCTGGGGCCCCCTATCTTTAGGCAGGCAGCCTTCTGCCCCCCCCCCCCCCGAAATAGAGGAAGGCACCGGAATGCAGAGTTCAAGGGGTCCCCCTAAAAATAGTAGGAGCAGCCTTAGGCCCAGCCAGCAGAGAGGAGCAGGAGGCTGGCGTATGTGAATCTCCCCCTGCAGGGCAGAGCAGCTTGTGTCAGGCAGCCTGCAAACAGCCCAGGTAAGGGCTTTTGGGGGGAGGGCTGCTGGGGGTTGTGTGGAGCAGGTGTGTGTGTGTAGCAGAGGTGGGTGGGAGTGGATGTGTAGCAGAGGGTGTGTAGCTGGGGTTGTTGGGTGGCTGCAGGTGTGTAGCTGGGGGCTGGAAGCCTAGTTCTGGCCCCTCAGTGATGGCAGGGTCCATCACAGGCAGCAGGGGTCTGCAGGAGGGGAGGACGGGACCCACTGGAGTGGGAGGGAGCAGCAGTGGGGTGAGCATTTGCTCTGGGTGGCAGGGAGCCACTGTGGAGAAGGGGGAAGTGGGTGCTGCACCATGCTCCCCTGTCCTACTTTCCCTCTCCCCAGGTTCCCCCTGCCCCTTCAAGCCAATCTTGTTCTCCTGTCTTCTCTCCTCTCTTGCCACCCTTGTGCTGTTCCCCACATGGCTGCCCTTGTCCTCTTTTGCCACCCTTGCCCTGCTCTGCTCCCCACATTTACTCCTGCACACGACTCCTGACCTCTCCTGCTCTGCTACTCCTACTACTCTACATAGCAGCATTTCCGAAATACTGCTACAGTTCATGAATGTTCATAAGTAAATTAAATTAATTTGAATATTCATGAGCTTTTAAATGGTGGTGTGCCTTGAAAAATTTGGAAGTATCTAGGTGTGCCACGGCAGAGAAAAGGGTGGGAACCACTGCTTTAAGAACATAAGAATGTCCTTACTGGATCAGACCAATAGTCCATATAGAGCTCAGCATCCTATCTTCTGACAATGGCCAATAGCAGATGTTTCAGAGGGAATTAATAGAACACCTAATCATCAAGGCTATGTCTACACTAGCAAATTAGTTTGAATTAAGGAGCCTTAATTCAAACTAATTTGAACCCTGTCAAACTAAAATAATGCCTTGGAGCAAGAGGGAAGCAGAGCGGGAATTGTGCTCTATGGACCACTGTCTCTTCATCCCTGGGATGTTCCTTGGGTGGTGACAGACTTTGGTCTTTAGTTGGGGTTTAATGAAAGTTAGTTCTAAATGTTCACAAAGTGCTCTGAAGTGTTTGAACTAGTTAGTTTGAACTAACTGCTTAGTTTGAACTAATTTCCATATTTAGTTCAAACTATCACAGTGTAGACATGCTAGTTCAAACTAAATAAATTGTAACTAGTGGTTAGTTTGAACTAACTGTGCTTTTTTAGTTCAAACTAAAATGTAAGTTTGAACTAAAAATGCCCAGCTAGTTTGAACTAACAGTTCAAACAAAACAAACAAACAAACAAACCAAACTTAGTTTGAACTAACTTTCAAACTACTTAATTTGAACTAACCAAGTCCAAGCTAAGATTTTAGGTGTAGACATAGCCCAAGTGACTCATCCCCTGTCATTGTTTTGAAAGTACACCTAGAGAGATATGTAACAGTTCTCTCAGCACAGATATTGTGAAACTGAAATAATTAAAATGTGGATTTCTAATCCTAGTTTAATGTCATCCTCTTCATAGTTGCATCATGTGCAAAATCAATGGTTAAGATCATCATTACTCCCATATTTTCCAAATTGTGCCATGCTCCCACTAAATGTGTGTGAAGGATTATCTGGTGGGAGATCACACTATCCATAGCTTCTGCTTTCAGTTTTAAAATTAAGTTCTTAGCTTTTACAATTTTGGCATTTCAATTTAAAATACATATAACTGAAGTAGAAATATCTGCCTGGATTTGAAGAGAGCCTAGAACAATATCTGAACTGCAAACTGATCGATAATACTTTATATGTCAATATTGCTAAGTTTTTCACCATTCAAAAAACATGAGAGGGGAGACCTTATCCTATTATGAAGATCTATGCTAGCTTTCCCCAATGTATGTGTTATGCCCTTCTGGAGGGAACAAGGACTAGCTGTGGAATGTGTACAGAAGATGTATACAGTCGGATGCATACACTTGATTTTTCCTGCAGCAAGACTCAGCTTTAAAAAGTTAAGGAAATACTGCTCTAGACTTCATTTAATGAGAGCGAATTTGGCTTACATGACTGATATTGTGATTTTCTTCTTCATTTTTATTAGAAAGAACATTTTTTGTGAAGTGAAGATCTTTGTGTTATGAGAAATTATCTGCTTCTGCTGCTTATTTAACTGATTTCTTCCTTGTAATTAGGGTTACCAGATATCCTGATCTTATGGGGTAGTCCACCCTTTATAAGCTATGTCTATACCGAGAAGTTATTTTGAAAGAAGGAGGCTTATTTTGAAATAACTTTTTTCCTGTCCATGCAGTCATTTTGTTATTTTGAAAGAAGTGTTTCCTTATAAAACCTGCTATTATTTTGAAATAGAGCTTATTTAAAAATATTATTTTTAAATAAGCCATTCAAAGCTGCGGAATAGGCTTATTTTGAAATATTGGCCCTATTCTTTTGCCTGCCTTTCCCTATTTTGAAATAGAGAGTCTAGTGAAGACTCTCTATTTCAAAATAATAACTCCTACCTTATTTCAAATTAGAGAGCCCTCACTGGACTCCTAATTCAAAATAATAAACTCAAAATAGTGATAATTTGAAATAGTTATTTTGAATTAAAATCAAAATAACTATTTTGGAATAACTATTTTGAAATAATTTTGTCATTGTAGATGTAGCTACAGACTTCTGGTAATCTCTTCCACACAGTAATTGCCATTACCCACCTGAATTGTCCTTCAGCACTGATTTTTCCCCATGTATACAGTTTTAATGAAAGAATTCAGGATTTATGTTTCCAAACCTTCTCTCCATTTACTAGCTAAAAACTGCAACTCAGATGAGATGTGTCTCTAGTTTTGGGCCTGCTGAGCTTATTGGTCAGGACAATGGGTCCTGCTCATATGAAAGCTATATAGAATTAGGTTCACATTTGGCTCCCATATTTCTATAAGGCGTCACCTTTAACAGAGATGAATGCACCTCTCCCACCCAACCACCAATCAATAGAATAAATATGCTGATTTTAACACACTTGGTGCCCTTGTTCCTTAAGTATTGCTGACATATTCTTTAGAATATTTTAGGCTACACATGTTAGACAGGATTTTCAGATTGCTCTGGTGATATCATGAGTGCAGCATCTCTTTAAAGCATTCTGAGCATAACATTAGGAACTGTAGTTGTTCCCCTGCACTAATTATTTTATAAAACAGATGACGGCAGAGCAACATCTAACAAGGGACACAGAGCCCAAGATAAAGAATGATAAATAATGTCCAGCCTTAATTTTTTGCTGTGAACTACTACCCAGGCAGACTCTCACCTACAACATTTTCAGCAAAACCAACCTTCTCTCTGAGCCACTAAATCATATCATCTTCATTTTTTCACAACTAACAAATGCAATAGCATGTACCCTTCTTTTAGCTTCCTCAACCTTGCTGTTTCAGGCAGTCTTACTAATAAAGTTCAGCTGCTAAGCAATGAAAGCTTTCCGCATCTGTATGTTTTGTTGACTGCCTGAGTACAGCTTTCACAATTACTCTCTGAATGGTAAGACAGAGAAATGGTGCCATTCTAAAGGTACATTAGTAGGTTGTAACTATAAAGCAGTGAGTGTACACTCGAGGGTCCTTAATTTCTGTATGCTCCAATAGCACTCCAACAGTATGAATCCATTCCATACTTACATGAGATATTATGTGGCCCAAATGCACACTTTTTATCCAGAAATCAGAAGAGAATCATAAAAATCTTATGCACCAGCAGTAAATCAAAGTAGAAAACCAACTAACAAATGAGCACTGTGTGTGCTGCTGTCAACCATATGATCCCCTTGACCTGTCTGTTTTCATTACTTTGCAGAAGAAGAAAAACTACTTTGACTGCCAAGAGGAATGTGGTGATACTTGGTGTTTGTGACTGCACATGTTCCAAAAATTGAAACTGACATTTTATACTGCATAGTGCTAAACTCAGAGCATTACTGTTCACCTTAGGCACACACTAACTTCCAACATGGATACCTTGTGCTTCTGGGAAACAGCATTAAACAGTGATGTACCATTAAGAAAATGAGGGAAAGTTTGAGAATTGATTTCACAGCATAAATCAATAAACCACACTGGGGTAGGAGAAGGTATTTACTGTGACTCTATCAAAGAGCTCAGTTCCTGTATATGTATTCCTAAGCCTATTAGGAGGTCCTTCAGGTTCTGTATCATCAAAAGACTTCCAGTGGCAGGATACATTTGTTTTACTTGAAAATGCCAAACAAGCAATACGTCATAGAAGAAATTCTGAAGATACAAAGCCAAAACTAGGGCTGGTGCCAGGCTCAATAAGCAGACGTGTGTTGAGGATGGGTAACTCCTTGACTGTATTTCCCACGTGTGCTGGCTGCTTTAGCTAGAAATTTGGGTCTTGTCACTCATCACCTTGGCTATACAGACAGGTCACATTCTACCTAAGCGGAACTCTTTGTGTAATAAAGACTATGTGTGGTTACAGGTGGTAGAATCTGGCCCTTAATTCGTAAAAAGTAAATTAGTTTATAAAATACTTTTTGTGCTAATGGTGTAGCATTATTACAGCAGTAAATTAATAATAGTAATAATAATTAATACCTAGCTCCTATATAGCAGTTTTCTTCAGTAGATCTACAAGCACTTTACAAAAGAGGCCAGAATCATTCATTCCCTTTTACAAATGAGGACAATGAGGCACAACAGTGTGAAGAATCTTGGCCAAGAATACCCAGTAGACCACTGGCCACACCTGGAATAGAACCTGATTTCCTGGTCCCAGCCCAGTGCTTTAGCTTCTTAATAACTTACAAAAAAACATGGCTTTTAATATACTTCATATCACCTTCTAAGAACAAATTCCCCTCTCTCTCTGTTTAATCTCCTGAAAAGTGCCCCATACATTCTGTTTTAAAGCAATACTTCTTGACTTTGGATAGTTAAAATATTTATTAATATTTCTTTTTACAAACTGTAATGCTTGTTTGGAACAATTGTGATATAAAATAGAATGCTTTTGACCCTGCCTATACAAATTAATACACTAATTGCTATTATTATTAAGAATAAGATTGTCAGTTCCAGAGCCCTCTATGATGTTTTCTCCCGCAGTCCTAGGATGGTATGGCTGGACTTGCCAGCTGGCATCGGTTCCTAACTCCCAGAAACTCAAGAAGTCCCAGGGCTCTAAGCCATGGGAAGGTGTGTGTGCAGAGTTCTAAGTTACCATGCACAGCAGCAAAAGGACAGGGATGTTCAAACCATTGCTGCAGAGTCTGGAGCTCCAGACAGTGAACTACAAAATGTACTAGTAAGCAAAGCTGCAGCTGCAATCTTATCAGGAGGGATCCTGGTTTTCAGTGATTTAAAAAAAAATCCAATGAATAAAACAAAAAAATCCACATTTTCCTCTATTATAATGAAATGCTGCATTTTAATTTCCTAAGACCACAATAGGCAACCCACCACACAGGGCAGGCAGTCCAAGTCCTGCCACCATGACTCTCACTGTCAGCTCAAGTTTAGTTAATACAGAGATCTGAAAAATGGAGGCTCAGATAAATGGGGTTCTACTGTATATTCCCCCCCTCCCAAAATGCAAAAACTAAAGTTCTTCCATAAAACTGCAAAGTCTACATTTTTGCATGGCAAATGGACTTCTTGGATCCCTGCTTATCACATATTTACATTGTTATTATTTCTTTCCATCTAACTACATATTATTTGCAAGACTGCTCGTGAATTTAAGCTTTGTTCATTGTTAACCTCCGTTTCCTTACTTCTGTTCTCTTTCATTATTCATACAAGGCCTACAAGTTATAAAGTCTTTTAAAGTAAAACCTAAAAATTTAACAGACCATTCCTTTAAAACCTAATTCAGGCCTATAACTGTTCCAGGACATAGAAGACAGATTTTTGTGCTCTGACAAATTGTAATCATGATATTCTGTTACTTTTTAACCTTTGCTATTTTTCTACCCTTTTCTTAATTTATCTTTTAATGGCCTTGTGACAGGGCCAATATTAAGTGGATGGATGTTGAGACGTAATGCAGTTCATTGTAAGTTAACCTTGCTTCACAGTGGTGACATGAGTTAATTTCATTCTTGTCACAAGACTTCACAAAGGGGACTACCACACACTACTGCAAGCTAATACAGCTAGAAGTCATTACGTCCAATGCTCTCCTTGCAAAGCTTTTATGTGGCCTTTTACAAATGTGTTCAGGATAAGTGCAGCAAAAATATTTTTAGATATACAGTGAGGCAGACAGCAATAAACTTAGTATTGGCATTCACAATAATTGGTGAGGCTTACAGTTAGGTAGTTCTGAGGAAAAATGTGGTGTGTAGAGCTGCATTATATTTGCAACAGCACCCGAAGTCCTTGCGGCACAGACACAACTCATCCCCACTTCCTCTGTGTTCAGAGGAGTGGTAATTCTCTGCAAGTCTATAACAGCAGCAAATAACTATACCCCATCCAGGCACATAAACATACATTGGCTCAGTTCCACCCTCTCCCCGCCACTCCAGCCCACCTGTTGGAAATGGGATCCAGGGAGAAGCTCAGTCTCACCACCTATAAAGTGGGGATAATAACACTCACAATTGCCTATCTCACAAAACTGTTGTAAGGAGTAGCTAGTGTCTGTGAAGCACTTTTAAATTTGGGAACGGGTGAAAGGAAATGGGCATAAAGCATCTCCTGACCCCTGTCCAACAAGACTCACCACACATGATTCTTCCCCCCTGTGGACACATATCTTTTGAGTGACACTCTAGCTTGTAGTTTGGGGTTGGATTCAGATTATAAACCAACACTTGGATGGTCATATGAATCTTTTCCACTATTCAGTAAACTAACCACAACAAAGCTGCAAAGCTAGGCTAGAAATCTCATGAGATCATCTACTTCAAGCTGAAAAGTCTCCCTCATCATATTTTAGCACTTCTGACTCCAATTTTGGCTGGAACCATGAAGTACAGACACAAGAACATGAAAAATATTGTAAAGGAATTGAACTGAACATTGTCAAATGTCAGAAAGAAAGACTGAATTAGGTAGAGGTGCAGTGTTTTTTTTCTGAAGAAAGATGAAGCCATTATTTTATCAGTGCTATAACAACCTAAATGTTACATAATGAAATCTTATATGTTACCTTTCTGAAGTAGTGAAAGCCTAAAGAACAACCATGCTGTGAACTTCCAAAGTAATTTCTTTGGCGACTTTAGCACAAAAGCTGAAATGCTAACTTTGAGCATATCTGCTGTGAAAATTTGCAGAATGTACAGCACTATAAAGAACACTCAAGACACCAGTTCAATACCTCTAAAGAGCTCTATTCCATTTTAAAATTACCTATACATGTGCCATGTATTTATTTGTTTCTGCCATTACAGGCATCATTGAAATAAATGGCAGAAAAGTTGACACAGTTAAGAATTTGTCAGCATACTCCTTATGAAATCTTATTTTCAGTTATAAAAGACATTCATTATTATGACTCCATTATGGCTGTATGCCCTAAACGTATGACACTGCCAGATGGCCTAGGACAAGGTTACCTCTTTTAGCTGTCTTGACACAGTGTATACCAGCTCACTGGGATTACAATCTATATCTAAAAGGTGCCATGTAAATACAGCATAGCTCAGTTCATGCATGGATGTCAGGAGACAAGCCATCGGCACCACGTGGAAAATGGACCACACATAAACAGGACCATGGAAAAATATTCTAAAATACAGTACAGTACTGTATTTTCCAGATAAATCCATACATAGTGCAGTTGATATACCTTAACATAGCCTACCCGGCTACAGTAAATTAATTTTTTTAGCAAAATTAAAATTATAAATGTTAATTCATGACCTGGTTTTGAAACACAAAATATGCAAAAATAGACAAAAATCACTAAAACATAATAAAAATTATTTAAACAAATTTAAGAATTAATGTTTATTTAAACATGAAAACAGTGATGAAAATAAATACATATCAATGCGTGAAAATACTAATGAACACAGTGGAATCCATTTGGAATATTTATTACCATAAATGACATATTACAGTACACGATTCCACATCGAGTCCACAGAGTTCATAACCTAAGAAGCACAGTTATATAAAGTTTATGTAGTCCACAGGTTCATCTTGCTGGGATGTAGGTTTCATGAGGCATGAAGTTATTTTCTCCTGTTTCCTGAGCTTGGCTTTCTTTTTCTTCACAGAATCGATCATCCCATGTAGGTGTAAAATTTGGATATTTTCTGCATCTTGCTCCTCCATATATCATGCAAGAGTTTTGGCAGCATTTAGTGCTCCTGAATGGGAAATTTTGGCTTTTTCAACATAATTCTCATCATCGTCATCTAGTCCTTCTTCCTGTAACCGTTCCTCATCACTTTCATGGTTCGACCCAGACTCACAACCTGCAATTATTTCTTCTTTGTCAGATCTTTTATAGTTGAGCCATTTTCTTTTAATTCTAGCCACTCATTCATGAAGTCAGGCAATGTGTCTAATTTAAAGTCTTTAATTAATTGAAAAAGAAATTTAGCTTTGTCTTCTTTTATTTGTGTTTTTGTTTGCAGTGTCTTCCTCTGTAAACCCTTCAAATTCTGATTCTGAATCCCTATGGTTTGGGTTTTCAGAGGCAGAACTGTTGACAGAAAAAGCCGACCCAAGAGCCTTCATCCAGCAATTTTCAATAGATTTTTGTTTCACGCCATCCCAAGCTTTTTTTCACCAAATAAATGATGTCTTTTATGTTTAATTCTTTTAAGCATTCAGAAACACTTGACAACTCACACAAAATCATTTCTGAGACCAACTCACTTTGATAATTACTTTTAAAATTTTGAATAATGCCCTGGTCCGAGGGCTGAATTTTTGATGCTGTGTTGAATGGCAGACATAGCACATGGATTTTTCCATTGTTTGATACCAATAATTTGGAAGGAGGATGGGCCGGACAATTATCATCAAGTAGCAACTGTGCTTTAGGTTTGAGTTTTTTCTTGTGGAGATGTTTACAAACAGGTGGAACAAAAGAGTTGTGGAACCATTCTTCAAAAATGCTCCTAGTCATCCAAGCATTTCTACAACTGGTGTATATGACAGGCAGTTTGGGTTTGTTGAGGTGCTTAAAGCACTGAGGGTTTTTAAACTGACCAACGAGAAGTGGTGTGAGCTTGTGACTGCCCGTCTTGTTTGTACAAAATAGAAGGGTGATTCTGTGTTTTATTTTTTTAAAGCCTGCTGTTTTTTGAGTTCCATATTTCTAAGCTAAAGTTTTGTCTGGCAAAAGCTTTGCAAATAAAGCTGTTTCATAACAGTTGTATATTTTTTCATCGCTATAATTTTCAGTTTCTATTATAACTTTTAATTTGGCAGGAAACTCGTTGGCAGCAGTCTTATCAGCTGATCAGCTTTCTCCAGAAATGCTAACTTGGGAAATACTGTGGTGACTTTTAAACTGACTTATAAAACCTTTGCTGGCTTGCTATGTTTCATCACTCATTAAAGTTCCAAATTTACTTGCTTGGGCTTGGAGAATTGAGCCACTTAGTGGCATTCCCTTAGCTCTCTTTTGGGCAAACCGTGTGTGCAATGTTTTGTCTACATAAGGCTTTGCTGAATAATGCACGCATTTTCACTGCAGGCTGACCTGATCTACTTGTTCAAACCTTTGTTTAATTTTTTATCCAACCTTGTAGTGTTGATTTGGCAATCCCAAGATTGCTAGAAATTTTGGCTTGTATTTCACCATTATGGACCTGATCTATAGCTCCTAATTTTTCTTCAGTGGCATACAAACACTGACACTTGTCTCCTGCCATTATGAACTAAAGCCTATACTAAAATACTGCATCTATTGCACTTAATGACCTAAAGCCTACACTAAAATATCTATTGCACTTAATTACAGCTAATCAAAAATATATATATGATGTTTGACAACACAATTAAGCATGATACATCCTACCAAAATGGTGACAAAAAGGAAGTGCTAATATGTCTTACAGCACGTGTTTCCGTGCTTAGGCCTACTTCCAATTTTAGGTCAGTAAGTGAGCATATATTTAGCACTACACTGCAATTTTAGATACCAGACGTTAACGAGCTCCATGTGTTAAGTTGGTAGCTTTTGGGAACATGACACTAGTACATGTTAAGCGAATGTGCGAGTAAACCAATCGTGGGTAAACTGATCTATGCTGTATAATTGGAAAAGTAATATCTTACCGATCATTGTTATTCTTGCATGATGTATACAAAGCGTGTAAGCAAAAAGTTTTAAGTACATGTTAGAATTATATTCTGAAAACATATTTGGTAAGCAAAGCATAAGAATAGTTTTTCTTAAAGAAAGTATTATGTATTTGATTCTCTGACTACCTTGCTTTCAAGGCAAAGCCAATGAAGGTCCATTTTACATATTTGGTAAACAAAAGAAAAAGCTATCAAGACAACAAGTGCAGGAGGAGATGGCATAGCATCTATGCACCAGCAGGAAAAACTTGTTCTGAGTTTTATTTTTCGAAGAACACACTGAACGGTTCCTTGGTATGTAAAGGGGGAAGAGAGGAAATCTTAACCTTAACTGATAAGTAATTGAATCAAAACTGATCATATAATCATATCAGTATATTATAAAACTGTATAGGGTGAAGTCTCTTCTGAAAGCTAAAGCCACTGTTGATGAATATCACTGTGAAATGTACGTATTAACACTATATGAGAGAAAATTAATGATATTTTGCTTTAAAGTCTGGGACCCACTAGGTTTTCTCTGGGACTGGAAAGAAGGTAATTATTTACCTGTCTCCTATGTAGATTAAGCATGATAGTGTCAGAACAATGGAAGCTCAGTTTAGATGCAGAAGATGGAAAGCCCATAGGAAGGGAAGAATAGCATGAGGTCATCGTGCCCTCTGAAAGAATGTCACAAAACTTTGGAAGATAAAGAAAAAGCCAGAAGCCATCTTTGGCATCCATCCCTAGGTACTGAGCTCTTGGAAGCTGAGAAAGATGAGTTCTTTAACTATTAAACTATGATATTGTAGGGCAAATGGAAGACTTTTAATGCTATAACATGAGTTGGCAATAGAGATTCCCCCCTAGTCCAACACATTTCCAGTCTGCCAGACTATGTTGTAACAAGTAGTTCTCTAGATGTTAGATTGTAGGATAAAGGTGGTGGGAATCAACACCCTGGCAGACAGCCTACGTGACCATAGAATCATAGGGCCGGAAGGGACCTCATAGGTCATCTAGTCCAACCCCCTGCCAGAGGCAGGACCACTCCCACTAAACCATCCCAGTCATGGTTTTGTCCAGCCGGGCCTTAAACACCTCCAAAGATGGAGATTTCACCACCTCCCTCGGCAGCTCATTCCAAGGCTTCACCACTCTCCTAGTAAACAAGTTTTTTCTAATATCCAGCCTCGACCTCCCTAACCGCAACTTAAGACCATTGCTCCTCGTTCTGTCCTCTGTTATTACTGAGAACAGTCGAGCTCCATCTTCCTTAGAGCATCCCTTCAAGTAGTTGAAGGTTGCTATCAAATCCACCCTCAATCTTCTCTTCTGCAGACTAAATAAGCCTAATGCTTTCAGTCTTTCCTCATAGGGCTTGTGCTCCAGCCCTTTAATCATTTTGGTTGCCCTCCACTGAACTCTCTCTAGCATGTCCCTGTCCTTTTTGTAGTGGGGAGCCCAAAACTGAACACAGTATTCTAGATGTGGCCTTACCAGTGCAAAATAGAGGGGAATGATCACATCCCTTGATCTGCTGGTAATACTTCTTTTGATGCAGCCCAGTATGCCATTGGCCTTTTTGGCAGTAAGAGCACACTGCTGATTCATATCTAGCTTCCCATCCACCATAACCGCCAGGTCCTTTTCTTCACTGCTGCTACTTAGCTGAATGTTTCCCAGCCTGTAGCAGTGCATGGGTTTTTTTCGTCCCACGTGCAGGATTTTACACTTGTCCTCATTGAACCTCATAAGATTTCTATTGGCCCCTGTTCCAATTTATCTAGGTCTCCCTGAATCCTGTCCTTGCCCTCCAACATGTCTACTGGTCCCCCCAGCTTGGTGTCATCCGCGAACTTACTGAAAATGCAGTCTATTCCATCATCCAGATCATTGATGAAAATGTTGAACAGAACCAGCCCCAGGACAGACCCCTGGGGCACACCACTCATGACTGGTTGCCAGCTAGACATGGAACCATTGATTCCTACATGCTGAAACCGTTGATCTAGCCAGTTTTCTATCCACTTTATAGTCCACCTATCCAACCCATACTTCCTTAATTTGCCAATGAGAATGCTGTGGGAAACTGTATCAAAAGCCTTGCTAAAATCAAGGTATATCACATCAACGGTTCTTCCTGCATCCAGAAAACCAGTCATCTGATCATAGAAGGAGATGAGATTGGTCAGGCATGATTTACCCTTGGTAAATCCATGCTGACTGTTCCTGAATCCTTTATTTTCCTCTAAGTGTTTGAGGATGGATTCTTTGAGAATCTGCTCCATAATTTTCCAGGGATTGACGTGAGGGTGACTGGTCTGTAATTCCCCGGATCCTCCTTTTTCCCTTTCTTAAAAATAGGCACTACATTTGCTTTTTTCCAATCCTCTGGCACCTCCCCCATTCTCCATGAGTTTTGAAAAATAACGGCCAGCGGTGCTGCTATCTCATCGGCCAATTCCCTTAGCACTCTTGGATGCAGTTCGTCCGGCCCCATGGATTTGTGCACATTCAGCTTCTTTAAGCAGTCCCTAACCTAACCTTCCATCACCAAGGGCCTCTCTTCTTCTCTCCATTCTGCCACACCCATGGTAGTGGGCTGGGAGCTGACCCTGCCTGTTAAAACTGAAGCAAAAATGCATTGAGCACTTCAGCTTTTCCCCCATCCTCTGTCACAAGGATGCCTGCCCTATTCAGCAAGGGGCCTACACTATCCCTGATCCTCTTCATGTTATTAACATACTTGTAGAATCCCTTCTTGTTATCCTTTACATCCCTCACTAGCCGCAACTACATTTGTCCTTTGGCCTTTCTGATTTTATCCCTGCAGTCCCTAGCAATATCTTTATATGCCTCCTTGGTCATCTGACCAAGCTTCCACTTCCTGTAAACTTCCTTTTTATGTTTAAGCTCAGAGCACATTTCTCAGCTAAGCCATTCTGGCTGCCTTACATGTTTGTTCTTTCTCCTAATTGGAATGGCAACTTCCTGTGCCCTTAGCAGGGTTTCTTTAAAATATAACCATCTCTCTTGGACTCCTTTCCCCTTCAGATTAGCTTCCCAAGGGATCCTGCCCATCAGTTCCCTGAGGGAGCCAAAATCTGCATTTTTGAAGTCCAGGGTTTTTGTTTTGCTTCTTTCCTTCCTTCTTTTAATCAGGATCCTGAACTCAACCATGTCATGGTCACTACTGCCTAGCTTGCCATTTACCTCTACCTCCCTGATCAATTCTTCCCTGTTTGTGAGCAGCAGGTCGAGCAGTGCAAGGTCCCTAGTTTGTTCCTCTAGCATTTGTACTAGAAAGTTGTCCCCAACACTCTCTAAAAACTTCCTGGATTGCCCATGCACTGCTGTATTGGCCTCCCAGCAGATGTCAGGGTAATTGAAGTCCCCCATGAGCACCAGGGCCTGTGATCTAGAAGCTTCCGCTAGTTGTCTATAGAACACCTCATCCACCTCCTGCTTCTGGTCTGGTGGTCTATAGCAGACACCCACCACAACATCCCCCTTGTTGCTTTCCCCTCTCAATGTAACCCACAGACTTTCTACTGGCACGCTTCCACTTCCATAATGGAGCTCTGAGCAGTCATAGAGCTCTGTTACATATAGTGCTACTCCTCCCCCTCTTCTTCCCTGCCTGTCTTTCCTGAACAGTTTATACCCATCCATGGCAGAGCTCCAGTCATGCAGACTATCCCACCACGTCTCCGTTATTCCTATAATATCATAGTTCCTTGTCTGAGCTAGTATTACTAATTCTTCTTGCTTATTTCCCAGGCTCCTCGCATTAGTGTATAGGCACGTAAGAAACCCGGCCGATTGCCCTACTTTGTCATGTTGATTTTCAATTCTATTACATAAACCTCCTTGCATTTTTTTGGAGTTCTCCTCCCCCCACTCTCCTTGCATATTGGGGCTTCAGTAGAGCACTTAAGACATTTATTTGATTTCCCCCCCCCCATGTTCCAACTACCTTCTCTTTTATTGCTGGTGCTACAGTCCCAGTCCCCCCCACCCAAGTTCCATCCCTTCCCCCAGATCACTCACATTGTCAGTTACCTGTGGGCTTTGGTCTCCTTCACCTGTTGAGCCTAGTTTAAAGCCCTCCTCACTAGGTCAGCCAGTCTGTGCCCAAATATGCTCTTCACCCATCTTGAGCTACATTCCATTAAACAGGAAGTGGAAATGGAATCTCACAGCAAGCCTGAATGATGGCTGATTATTTTATGATCTCTTTTTGATTGAACATTGCTCAAAATATTAGGCCAAGTCTTAAACAGAAAACTTCTGTAAAAATTCTCCTTCATGAGGACAGAGAAATAAAACCAACACAGATTATCTCATCTGTACGTCAAGACTGAAAATGTCTAAAAAGCAAAGAGGTCAAACAGAATGAGAATGGAGAAGAAACCCTGAGATCTCATCAGGAAAAAGTCATTAGACACTTGATGAGATCGATTTTAGTTGACTGGAAAGGGAACAAGCATGAACACTGCTGACATGCTCACTGCATTTAAAGATGAAGGAAAGAAGGGAGATGGATCTGTAGGTAGAGGTGCAGATGGGTTTCTCTGAGGTTTATTAGGATGGGAAATGCTATAGTATACTTATATTGTGAGGAGGAAAGAACCGAAGGAGAGTGAAAACTTCAGAAGAAAGCAGATGTAATATATATCAATGGGAGCTGGAAGGAGGCCCCCATAATCCAAAGGGGTATAGGCTAGTAGAGCAGTTGAGAAACCTTAATATCTATGGGTACATCTACACTATTTGTTTAAGTCGACTTAAGGATCCTTAAGTCGACTTAAACAGAGCCCTGTGTACACTGCAGGGCAATAAAGTCGACTTTAGGGTCCAGGAAGTCGATTTTATAAGGTCAACTTATAAAGTCGACTTTACCATTAAGTTGACTTTATTAAATCAAATTAAGGTAATGTGGACTCACTAAGTCGACTTAATAAAGTCGACTTAGTGCAGTGGGGCCATTAAGTCGACTTTATAAAGTCAAATTAAGCCAGGACACCCATTTAAATTCGACTTTATAAAGTTGACTTAATATAGTGTGGACTCACTAAGTCGACTTAATAAGGTCTACTTAACGTCGATTATTAAGTCGACTTAGCTTTTACCATGTAGACATAGCCAATGACAGAAAAGAATGAAGGAAAAAGTGCTGAAGGAGAAGGGAGCTTAGTCTGCATATTCTTCTTGGAGAAATGTTCTAGCACTGTGGAGGATGTGTTTACCTCTGAAGCAAGCTTTCTTTAACTCAGCTTTGCTAATGAAGAGGAAAATGAGAGGGGAATGAATAGTGATTCAACACACCTCTCTAAAAGAAAGAGAAGGGAAGGGAAAGATTTACCAAAGAATACAAAGTTGCAATTACATATGTTGTATTCTAGTTTGAATTTATTTTAAATAGTGAATAAAATCAGTAGTTTTAGTGGACTCCATAACTACTAATCATATACTTTGAACTTATTCCAGGACTCTGGTAATGACATTGTTACTAATTGTTATACGATTACTGATGGCCATAAAGAAGGGGATTTCTTTACCAATTCCACTGTAATGCAAAACAACACCTGCCATTTCTGTTCATTTTCATCAAACATTCCTTTGGAGACTTCATGTTCCTCTGGGCTGTAGAGTGTACAGTCATAATCATTCTAAGAACACTAAATATCAAAGCATAATATTAGTAACAAAAAACAAACAGTCTCTGCAAACTGATCAACAATAAGGCCAGAAAGAGCCAAATCATTTTATCCTTTTTGCCACAATATTACTTAATCAAACTTATACATCTTGAAATAGTGTCAATAATTTGATTATTTCAATAAATAGCTTGATGATAAAAGAAAAATATTCCTTTCCTATGATATATCACAATAATGTCACTGTGACTTTTCAAAAACTACTAGCAGTTATGATAGAAGTAGAAACCCTGGAGTTTATAGTAGAAAAATGATCCAATTATCACTCTTTGAAACAAACAAAAAATCCCATAACCATTATTTTTCCAGGTTTTTGCAGTAATCCTTTCTGCCAATGTATCTATGGAAATATCACTGCTCAGATATTATTCATTTTCTCCTCCTTTCTAAAACAATCTAGAAATGTTTTATAGATTTATTTACAATGACATGTAATCACATTTTGTTCCTAATATCACTATTATCAAGGTAACTAAAAAGTCAAGATCAAGCTACAAGGTCTCCTTTGAATATGATAGAACTAGCAAGCAAAAAGAAGTGAAAACATGATAAGTCCTTTAAACAAAATTCCATAGCATTAGGTGCTACAATCAGCTCCATTGTCCAAAATAAACAAGAGTCCTGTGGCACTTAAAGACTAACAAATATATTTACTGCATGAGCTTTCGCAGGAGAAAAATCCCACTTCGCCTTTAAGTGCTACAGAACTCCTTGTTTGTTTTATCGAACTAGACTAACACAGCTGCCCCTTGGGATCTTGGCAACATGTTCCAAAATGGCTCTCTTTTTTTCTTTATTTTTAATCTTTTATCCACCGTAATATCTAATCTAGGACCAAGATACAATGGAAATTGTATCAGCACATTGATGCAAAAGAGCTTTAAATATATATTAGAAATGAAAATGATATCAGCAAAGAGTTTTGGTCATTAGAACATCAGGAATGACTTGTCCAGCTCTCTCCTTTTTCTCTCTAAAGACAGTCTCTCTGCTTTCTGTTTTTAAGTTTACCTTTTCCTTCAGAAATATTTTCTGAAGATAATCCCATGCTCAAAGCATTGCAGACTTCATTTTTCAATATTAGATGAAAATACTAAAATTTTCAAATTTTAGAATGCAATTCAGATATGTTGTGAGGAGTAAAGTATAAGAGGTATCCAGTGTTCAGCTTTGTAAATAGAGAGTATGTGTATAGGGGAAAGCACACAAGTTGATCACAAAGAATCAAAATACAATTGGCAAGTTTACTTTATTTCTGTAAAATAAACAAGGAGTCCTGTGGCATTTAAAGACTATTTTATTCATTGCATGAGCTTTTGAGGGACTAACTTGTACTTCATCAGATGCTTTGCAGATGGGGGAACCTGCCTTTCATCTTTAAGGCTATGTCTGCATCAGCAATTTTAGTTTAGACTTGCTAGTCCGAACTAAGGAAGTCCAAGCATAGTCTGAACTAATCTTGGGCTAGTTCAAACTAACTGCAGCTTTTTAGTTTGAACCAGCTGCACTTTCGAGTTCAAACTAGCATTTTAGTTTGAGCTAGGACACACAGCTAGCTCAGACTAATGGCTTAGCTCGAACTAATCCCTAGCTCAGATCTTGCCTTTGCTTAGTTCAAACTAAAGTTTGAAATAAGCATGTAAGTCCTAACTAACATTGGTACCAACTAGTTTGGACTAAGTTTTGCCTAGTTCAAACTAAGAAATTTCTTAGTTCAAGCTAGGCAAAGTCTAGTGTAGCCAAGGGCTAAATTAGGCTAGACTAAGCTTTCTTAGTCTGGACTAATTTGGCAGTGTAGACATAGCCTAAGCAACACAGGACTCCTTGTTTGTTTTACTGAACTATACTAACATGGCTGCCCCTTTGGAATTTATTTCTGTAGAAATTAAGCAAAAGCCTGTGTATATAAAAGCTGTTCTAATTTTATACCAGCTTTGCATGAATATACTTGCAAACTACTAATAAAAGTCACTGTCATTTTTCAGCAAAGTCAGAAAATAAAATACTAAAAGTATACGGGATGAGCATTAATGTAGGTCAACAGAAATTCAGGGCTTATCTATATGGTGCATTAGTCCTCATTAGAGGGGTGTAAATTCTAATGTTCAACAGTGTGTTACAGATGGATCCTGCTGGCAAGCACCAAAAATTCTCTAGTGCACACTAATATAGTACTGTTTGAAACTGAACTAGATTATGATGAAATAAAGCAGCGTTTCTCAACTCATGGGTTGTGACACAAAAGTGAGTCACATGAAGGGATGAAAGGGTCATAAATAAATTTTACAAATAGATCATATTTTGGATATAATTTTTTTAAATAGAAGCTGCGTATGCTTCCTTATATGTTAACACTGGACATAACAATTGTATTTCTATCCTTATTTCTATGCTGCTGCTGGTGGAAGCTGTGATTTCCGGCTAGTCTTCACTGACAGCAGCAAAATCCCTGCTAAGTCAATAGGGAAGCCAATCTATTAAGACCCCCCCCCCAGCAACTGGAGTAGTGGTGAGTTGAAGGGAGGCCCCTACCTTATATATCTTAGTCCACAGTCCCAGCATGCTACTACCAAGAATCCCTTCACACTGACCAGCATTTCTGTGATCTTGGACTGCGTGTCTTTAAATGATTGGAAGACAGTGGGAAATTGTATTGGCAAGCTCCCACTACAGTAAGTGACAACACTTTCTTTGAATTCAAATACAGAGAAAAACATATGTTGCAATAAAAAATAACCTGCCTTACTGAAATATAATATGAATTTAGTGTAACTGAAATAAATAAATAATAAAAGAGCCAGAGATGTAAAACAGTCTCAGTGGTTAAAAGATTCTGACACTCTACAGCAATAAAACTAAACAAGACTGCACTTAACACCAATTATGCAGTGACATGCTAAAAAAAAAAAAATCTCACAGCTACTCAGACAATATAAAATGAATATTAAAGTTTTGCTGCTTCTTTCTGAGTTCATTCATAGCTGCTTGAAAAAACAGTCTATAGTGCCTCAACTGATACCATTTCAGCATACTTAAAAGCCTCTTCCATCATGCTGATTTGTTATTCAAGTATTCCTGTTCCAGCCAAGCTTAACAAAATGCCCAGCACATATTTCCTAGCGCTGCCCAATTTGTACTTCTTCCTATTGTTAACTTTGGCTAAGATTATTTATTAAGCCTTTTGTTTTTACTGACTGCTCTTCATCAGAGTCTTTTCCAAAGCACTGTTTGTTCTGTTCAGCTTTTACTTGTTTCAAACTTGAATATCATTCTTTTTGATGGAGTTAATCCCTAATTCCTTGCGAGTGCAAATGAAGGGATTCGTGAGCATTTTCTGAGGTCTACGATCTAAAGTTTGCTATGCTGGACAGCTTAGAAGCTCTTAATAATAATAACTAAAATATGGACTATATCTGTCGAAGTTTTGTCTTGAAATTCTTCAGCTTCACAGTGGATGACTTGGGCACTGGTGATAAAACAATATGTGAATGTCTGAATCTCTGGTCCAGAAGATTAACTTGTGAAACAGAAAAGCAGAGTACCAGTAATCTGGCAAATATCATAATGAAGTGTCATTACTTCAGTAAGAACTGAATTGGGACTGAAGAATGTCCCTTCAATGATGTGTGAGCCCTTAGGGATAACATTTCAATAATTAGTTGTTAGTTACCCAGTGATAAATTTATGCCCAATGCACTATCTAACACAGGGCACAAGAGAGAAACAATTTTTTTTCCTGTGCTATTTAGGATTCCTCTCCTGACTTATAGCAAGTTTATGTAGGTCATCTAATAATTTCAGTGCACTTACTTGTATGTTACCTTTTACCTTATAAGCAAGTGTTAGTTAAGCCTCACAAAGCCAATCTTTTGTAGGTAGTTTTATATCCATTTTACTGCTGTGACAAGTGAGGCATTTAGAAGGTGAGTGAATTTGCCAAAAACACCATGGAGTCAGAAGCAGAGAATAGAAGGTGTGTTTTGATCCCATCTCCTCTGATATAACCAATAGCAAAGACCCAGCAACAAAGTACAAAATGCTACTTATTTCCTAGAAAATGTAAGTGCTCATTCTAAAGTGTTCATCTACAGAGCTTCTGACAAATAATTCAGAACAAATAACTGTCTTCCTCTGTAAAACTAATGTAGATTATTGGGCAAAGCCATAGGCAGCATTTATTCTTCATGGGGTGAGTTCACAAGAATTTTAATTTGTATTCATTTTGAAATCATACAGTGCTGTGTATGTTCTTTCAATAGTATATCAGCCCATTTTCTCTAGTGAATGCTGAAATCTTGATTAACCTCAAACACTCACCGTACTTCTTGTTAAAAATCACAGCATTGATTTGAATATGCAGTTGCCATCTGGAACCATAGCAGGGGGTCTGGATTAGCATCACAGGTCCTACCATTGCAACGTTTAGGTTGGGGGTAGCATGCTGCTTTCTTCCAGCCAACTAACCTCTTTCATCAGGGAAATATATCTTGGTAATCTTAACAATTCAGATTGAAAACCATTTGATCTCTGAAGCAGCTAAATACTTAGTCTTTTCATTCAAGCTAAGCTCATGTTGCCTATTCCTTGTAGCCATAGTAATAAGTGACTAATGACAGATACTACATTATAATTTTACATTGATGGTATACAAAAAGAGTGCTAATATTGGTTTGTATAGTATCACTGAGGTTTGCACAGGCAGGTAATATAACAGTTGCAATGCTTCCTGAAAATTCTTTGCAACTTTATGCTTTAACATGATTACATTATATGTGAAATACTGTGCTAATACATTAATAAAGTTGAAATTCTAAATGAAAATTCAGAATTAAAGTTCCCATAGTAACTTTAATTCAGTTTTGTCAAGCTGCTGCATTAACACTTACGCATTCTTTATATGCTTCAAGATAAATATTGAAATAATTTAACTACTCAAGAAGCACACAGATAGCATGGTAGTGGAATGAAGTGGGCTTTTTTTCTTTCACAAAAGCTGATGCAATAAATACATTTGTCCATTTTTAAATGCTGAAGGACTCCTTGTTTGTTTTAGATAAACTGGAGCTCTCATTTTGCTTAATCATACATAGTATGCAACAATATAAAATATTTTACTCTAAGGCAATGACTTAATGTCTGCAGTGGCACGAAGACATTGCATATTGCAACTCCAGACTCTTAGGGGTATAGAGCTCCCTATGTGACTGGCCCGTTCTGCTGATGTGTGTGTGTGAAGAAAGGGTGGAGTCATATCATGCTTCTACGCTTCCCCTTTTGTATGTAGGACAGTTCAAACACTGCAGTACAACTGCAAGGTGTGTAGGAGGCCTTAGGAACTCATAAAGTGCTTTGCATATCCCTTATCAACCTGTGAGAGGTCCAGACACAATCTGATCCTGTATGTGTCTCTAAGGATATGTCTACACTGGAGCCTTAAGTTGACTTAACCTTCTTTAAGTCAATATAAGGAAAGCTCTGTCCACAGTGGGAATTTATTAAGTCAACTTAAGTACTTCCTGAAGTCAACTTAATAAGAGCACCTCAGAAGGTTGACTTAACACTTAAATTGACCTTATTAAGTTGATGTAAGCCAGTGTAGCTAGGGCATGGCGCTTAAGTTGACTTAATAAGGTTGACTTGAACGTTAAGTCAACCTAGCAGCTGCCAGCATGGATGTGGGCAGTCTACAATGTTTGGCATATGGACGCTCTAAGTTGACTTAACAAGGTCGACTTTAAGCTAAGTTAAAGTCGAGCTTGTTAAGTTGACTTAGCTGAGTCTCCATTGTGGACATATCCAAAGACTGTAGAGAATGGTGTTCATCTGTTTTCAGTGCTCATCAAATGATGATTAATAGTAACTTTTAACTTATAACTGCCCCATAACATAGTGGCAGAGCTCCCACTTTGTTCTGTCATCCTGTACCTTATGTGCCAGCAGGGTATGATTTTCCAGTTTGTCTGTTCTCACCTTTTTGGAAATTCTAAGGGTATATCTATGCTTACACTTTAAATTGAAATAATGATGATTATTTCAATTTAAAGTAGTGCATGTCTATGCTAGCTTCCCTTATTTCGAAATGAGGAGCAATCATTTCAAAATAATAAAACCTTGCTTTATCTTGAAATGATGGTTAAATCAAAATTATTATTTCAAAACAATGTAGTGTAGCTGCATTATTTCAATTTAATTGTTATTTCAATTTAACACTTTTTGCCCTTCCCCCTCCCAGAGTGCCTTCCTCTTTCTATATTTTGGGTGAGGGCATGGCCCTTCTTGGGAACCATCTTGCCATACCTCCCATGGTGTCCCTCTCCTAAATCAAATTGGCAAGTCCTGTCCATGGACATGCTAATTCAATTTGGGTTTCTAGTGCACACATGTTAAACTGATTTAACTTAAATCAATTTAAATATTTTTATTTCAGTTCAATTACATTGATTTAAGTTAACTTGATTTAGCAATCTAAGTGTAGACATAGCCTAAGAGAACAAAAAAGCCTCTTTACTGCTCTTCCAACACCCTTGACTTCCTCTCTCCATCCTAGTGGGTTGTCAGAGGATGTAGAAATTTCTTCTCTTGGCCAGCATCAATTAAGGTTTTTGACAGACTTATCTAACTTTCACTCAGATAATAAGTGGCAGCTCATGACAGATTTTTCCTTCTTCTGAGGCAGCAATTTTTTTTTCTTGTACATTCTAAATGACTACAGAAACTTTTGTAAGAAACAAAACTGTTCAAAGACCCACTTTTTAAGCAAGGATGAGGCTTTGTTTTAGACATTTGGAAAGTAACTGATTGAAATAGGATTAGTACTGTAGAAGTAGTGTTAAGAGGGAATCAAAATAATATGGAAGCAACATTTAAAAAAATTAAAGACAAAATTTTAAAGTGTGGTAGCTTACAGTAGTTTCTTAAGTCCACATTAGTTACCCTATTAAAAGTGGCCCAATTTTCAAAAGTCCTTAGAGCTCACAGATTCTTAGTAGATGTCCTCCTGATACAGAAAATCTACCAGAGGTCAATTATAGTAACTTTCCCTCTACTGGAAACCCTACTTTCTTAGCATTGGCTAAAAAGAAGTGGGTTGTCTGTATGTTGGCAAAGCTAAGACAGCTGAGTAAGTCCCTTGGGATCCTCCAGTGGAGATTATGGACTAGATCTTCAGCTAGGGTAAACCAACATAAGTCAATGGAACTATATCCGTTTACAGCGGCTGAGGATCTGGTCCTAAAGTTTTCCTCTGTTGGCAGAAACCTTTAGGAGAGAAGGTTGGGCAGCATTGATTTTCTAGATATTTTTATGAAATGTAATTATACATGCTGATAATTAATTTCCTCATCTTATTCTAGGTCAACATATTAACAATGTTATAAAAAATAGTTCTCGTTAACTCCGACCTTATTGTGGTATTTCTGTCCTGAAAAGAAAAAGTGAGGAAGCAAATGGGAGTTTTAGGAAGATTAAATAAATAAATGAATATTCAGGTCTATGATGGTTTTCACTCACTGAGAGCAGTGCCTCCTGCTGGCAGTTTTGGGGCTCTTTCAATCAACACACTCTGTCCTAGTGGTGCCTTTCCTGCCACCTTCTCCATCTATACTCGTCTCAGCCCAGGAACTGCAGTGTCCTTTTCATGAGTCAGCCCTCCAGCCATGCCATCATCTGTGACTTCCTGCTTCTCAGCACAAAGTTCTCCTAGTTCTACAGTACAACCACTTCCCCAGTGTTCAGAGTGGTGGGACCCCAGGTCCACCCATTGCTCTGGGTACCAGCCCAGGGATCCTGTAGATAGCAGCCTGAGACTGTCTGTACTTAACTGCTATACTAGTACTGCTTCAGTTCTCTGGGCCACTTCCCCCAGGTCTCAACACCTTCTTTACTCTCTTCTCAGTGCCTCCAGCCTGCACATCCCAGAAGCCAGCCAGCAGCACTCTCTTTCTCCACTGGTCCCTGCCAGTAAATGCTCTATCCAGGGTGGTACCTTTCTTCAGCCCACTAGGAACACAGTCCTCTCTCCTTTGCAACAGCTGACTGTTTCTGTTACAGTAGCACCTTTTATATAAACCCAACAGGCCCTGATTAGCTGCTCCATGCTCTATCACAGACTGGTTCTCTGTACAGCCTGCTTTTAACCGCCAGGTTGCTTTTAATCCCTTCCTTTCTGGTCTGGATCCATTACAGGATCCTTTCCCCCAAAATGTGGGCATCCCAGTAGTATTTCATTCAACATAGGAGATTTTAAGACCTTCCAAAACAAGCGTATTTTTAAAATAGCCATAAACCTGCCTAGTGATCATCTGTGCTTCTGCCTGAGATAGAGCCGCCACTATGGCAAATTACATTTCTGTAATAATACTAATAAAGCATGCACCAAAACCTAAAGTGTCCAAATAACATTATATTTTCTTAGACACAGAAGAAATGCTAATGCATTCTCAGATTCAGACGCTACAATGTTATTTAGGCCCTTTTGGTTTTGGTGCATATTACTGCAAGGTGCTATATTGGGCCTCGCTTTTCACCAGTTGAAGTCCATCTCAAAGATACCATTGACTTGAATGGTGCAGGGTCAGGCTCTTTGAAAGTTCACAGCACCAGTCAAAAGTAGGAGTGGCAAGGTTTTTCTAAAGAACATAAATCCCATTTTCAAAAATATCATAAACACTAAAAAGCCTACATCTCATTAAAAGACTACTTAAGGCTATGTCCACACCCAGGGAGTTAAATCGATTTAGCTTGAAGCGATTTAAGCTAAATCGCTATAACAACCATTAAATCAATTTAACAGGGCCCCACCAAAAAAAAAACCAAATCAAACTAGCATGTCCAGGTACAGAACTTACTAGTTCAATTTAAGTGAGGGGCGCCCTGGGAGGTGTGGCAATATGGCCCCCTGGCCGGTCCATGTTGCCACCCAATCCCCTGCCTCACTCTCCCCAGAAGAGCCAGTGGCAGGGGGGAAAAGCCCCCACTGGCTCTGGGAGCTCAGTGGGGGAGAAAGACATCTCCCCCAGACTGGCTGCAGCCTTGCGAAGCAACCAGGTGGGGGAGAGATGGGACCCTGAACCCTAGACTTACCTGCACCCTAACCAGGCTTGCAGGGAAAGGAGTCCTGTGCATCCAGCTTCCCCTCACAGATACCAGGCGGCAGGGGCAGGGAAGCCAGTGCACCCAGTTTCCCCTCGCACCTGGCAGGCGTGCAGGGAAAGGAGCCAGTGCACCCAGCTTCCCCCCACAGCTGCCAGGCACATAGGGAAGGACTCCCCCATGCTGGCATTCCCTACAGATGCCAGGGGGGCAGGAGCAGGGAGTCCTGCATGCCCAGCTTCCCCTCCCTCACCACCTGCCAGGTGTTGGGGGAAGCCGGGCTGCCCAGCTCCCTTCCCTGCACACCCACCAGGTGCTGGAGGAAGCCAGGCACGTGGCTTCCCTGCCGCCGCCACCCGGCATCTGCCTGGGAAAGCTGGATGCACTGGCTTCCCTGCCCCTGCTGCCCGCCAGAGGCAGGAGGAAGCCAAGCGCACCAGGTTCCCTGCCCCTGCCGCCTGGCTTCTGCCGGGGAAGCCGGGCCCAGGGTGTTTCCGTCACCACTGGCCCAAACAGCTGGAGGAGGGGGTGGGCCCCCCTGCACCTCCCCTCCCTCCCTCCCTCCCTCCCTGGCCACGGTGATGATTCACTCCCTGGCCAGGGTGCTGGTGGGGGAGGACTTCCTTCCAGGGTGCCATGCACCCTGAGAGGAAAGTCAAACTGTTATATCCATATATGGGTCATCTCAATATAACACAGCCACACTGAGTTATTTTGAAACCACAGTTTTGAGATAACCCTCATTTTGATATAAAACTAGGTTTTATTATATCCAAATGGTTTTCCTTCTTTCAAAATAAGGGAGCTCTTTGTTTTGAGATAAGGAAACATCATGTGGACTTAAATATTTTAAAATCAAAATAACCAGTGTTATTTTAATTTAAAACCCGTGTGCAAACATACATTAAGAGGCACTTCTGAAAATTTGACCCAAGGGGCATTTTGACTTTAAGCTAGGAAACAACTACATTAAAGGTGCATTAAACCTTAAATCAGTAAAGATCTCTAAAGCAAAAGTTAGGGACAGCGGGACAGAGGAAGTTTCATTCTAGATTTAAGGAAGTGGAAACGGTGGTCAACATAATTTATCCTCAGTTTATTCAACACTTCACAATACCTTGACTATAATGAAAAATAAATTGTCCTCCTGGTTCTTTTTTGTGTAAAGGTAATCTGCTTCTGTCATGAATGGTGCATCTTTCATAATTGAATAATTATGTGGGTACCTTTTATTATTGTTTGGTAGAAAATGTTCCCGTTGTCAAGTTCACAAGTGATTGCCTGTGAAGTAAATATAGTTGACATTCCAATATGTTGTCTATTTCTTTAATGGCAGTGTTCTTGTAAGTGCATTTACAGCCTGCACAAATGGGAAAACCTAAGTTAGTTACAGTATGATGTATGTGCTTAGTTTTCTGACTCTCACCTTCCCTACTTCCACTTTGAAGGCCAAAGTACAATTGAACAGCCTGCTTATTTTTATAATAAATTATGTGAATCCAAAGGTGGATCTATTAATTGTTACTTTCACTTATAACAAGAAAAATGGCAAGGGGAACAGCAGTGAATTAAAGGTTTGTAATGGCACACTCAAGGTCATCAACAAAACATGTACTTTTATACTACTCTGCATTTCCTTGCTGATGTACAGCTGAATCCTATTGCATCAAAAGAACATTAATCTTACAGAGGAACATACAGATGAGTGCATGAGTGAAAAGACAATTAGCAAAGACTATCTTCAGCCAAACAATGATGAAGGTAGACCACCTATCTGTATTTTGTTTTAGATATCTTGGTAAGGAATGAATATCTTATATGACCCACAGTGGACACATTTATTAGCAAGAAGAATATTTTTGTTTACTGGTGACACATGTTGTTACTATTAAGTTGTCTGTAAGTGGTAAAGGAATAGAACTGTGATGGTCAACACATAGATGGTTAGATGCAAAGACATCCAGTAAGATGGTTCACACAAAAAAGTTACAATTTGTATTATTTATTGCCACTGGAAAAGTCCAAATATTACATCACCCTTCTAATGTGAACTTTGATTTATCCTGTAAGGAGCACATATTGTTGGATATAAACTGTTTTATTAAACATGTATAAACATTTTGGAAACAAGTAAAATTCCAAAGGACCTTAAGTTAAATAGGAATTTCTCATAGCATAGTGTTGGTAGACGAGAAGAATATTTTGTAAATAGTACTGGAATGAATTAGTAGTCCCACGATTGTATTGATAATATATTTAAATAAGTATATATAGACCTTGCAAGTTGTATTTTATATTATATTGCAAGAACAGTGGTGTGGATTCATCACCATGTTGTGGATAATTACCTCAGATCTTACAATGCCATTAGAACTGGTGAAAAATAAAATTAAACATTTGTCCTGTAGAATTTTTCTCTGAAAAATATCCATATAAAAAAAATCAGTCCAAAAAGTTGATTTCCCACAGAAAATTTCACAATGAAATGAAAAATTCAATCATTTAGTTTAATTTCAAAATGTCTTAATTTTTTTCATTTCAGCCTCTGATAAATTATCTTTAATTTCTGAAAATATATTATATATATATATTTTTTTTAAAAAAAGGTTTCTTCTTGTGAAACCATGCTTAATTTGCCCTAAGATCTTAAACTGAATATATAACAAGTGATTTTTTCATAAATCTGAGAAACCACTGTGGGGTATTTCCTATCATTTTCAGAGGCTAAGAGAATTTTTTACATAATTGTAATGATTACTTCACACACCGATGATCAAATGCATGCATCCCTCAATATGCCAAATACTCTCATCTTCCAAAATTGACCTTGTATGCTGTGCTCAGGCCAAATAATTCTACAAATGTTCCTGACATCACTGTGTTCTCTGACAGGTTCTCGCACCTACATTACTCACAGAAAATTAGCACTGTCATCATATGAAAAGTTCCAGTAGTTCTATGAATAAAGTTCTATAATATTTTTTCTAAAAACATTTTATCATACTAGACACATTCTAATATCTTCAAACTAAGAACACTAAAGTTTGCATATCAAATAGTCACAAGTAAATAGGAGTCGTATCCTGATTTTTCTAATAAAATTTGATTCACTGCATATAAATCAGTGCATGTAAATTCTGTTTGAAATGTTTAATAAAATTCTTGAGGATCCAGCACTTTAGAGTGTAATGAGCTATATTTATAGAATGACCTTGCATCCATTAAGTACTGGGGGCCTTTGTCTAGCTTTCTGGGAAAGGTTTATATTCCGTGAGAGCTAGTGAATCAAGGACCAACTTCCTGCTACAGTTGCAGGCTAGGTCAGCATAGGGAAGATTACTATCCCCCTACAGGTGATTGGAAGAGAGGGGGGACTATATAGGTCCATGCAGGTGGGAGGACAAGCTGTATCTTACCTGGACCAGGTGGACCAGCATCCTCTATTTCTATCTCCCACTGAAGAAGTGAACTACTGGATTATGTTTGGATATGCTGTGGGCCATGTGCTAGTTGCCCCTTTCTTGGGGGGGGGGGCAAGGGAGGTGGGGCTTGGAAACAATTTTCCACTCACAGCCAACTTTCCAAAGCAAAGTTGTATTTTCTTACCTTCCCCAGAGTAGAACTGAGGGGGGAGGGCTTATCTGGGGCAATCATGATAGATTTAGGTTATGCTGTCACAACACATTATTTAAATGTGGGGCGGACGTCTGGGGCAGATACTCCATAGGCAAAGGATACAGTGATCAGATAAAATGGACTGGTAAAAGATTTAAAGGAAGCATTTGAAGGAGCAGAAAGAGGCTGGTGGGTATGGTTCAGTACTCCTCTAATTGGCTCAGCAAGAAGCCTTGCCAAACTCTGCTTCTTTATAGTCTCCCCCACAACCGTCATTTCAGGTGAAGAAGTGATGAATATGGATGGTAAGGATAGGGGTGGGGGAAGACTGAAAGGAAATTTCCTTGGGTATATATTAAAATAATTATGGAATTACCTGAGTGTTCCTAGACATTTTAGAACAGAGGTGCCCAAAGTTTTTATACACAAGGGCTGCAGAGCCTGATTGGTGTGGGCCCATGGGCCACAAAATTCCAAAACCAGTTCTTTTTGCACTATACATGATAGACAGTTACATATTTTCAGTATATTATTACAACAAAAAAGCCACTTGTAGGCTGCATGAGTCCCATGAGCTTCACTTCAGCCACCCCTATTTTTGAGTAAAGTTGTGACATGATTAAAATGCATCTGGTGACTCCTGTCCACCTTCCAGCATAGCCAGACAAAAAAAGTACATAGAATATAGTTGGACATGTAACAATAGTTGTGTTCTGCCTATACAGAGTAAAAAGCTTCCATCAATTATTGATCTTCAATATGATGGAGATTATGAAAAATATTAACTATCTTGGTTCATATTTATTTTCTAGACAGGAACGTAATACAGTGGGGACCCATTAACACGTGACCGGTTAGCCCTCGGATCCGGTCAACGTGCGCTCCAGTCATGTCCCCCAAAGGCAGAAACTTAACACATGGGACTCAGTAACGTGCGCTACTTTACAACCGGAAGTTGGCTGGGGCAGGAAACACGTGGAGCGAGCCTGAGAAGTGCTGCCTTTTTCTTTTCATAAGTATTGTGGAAAAATATGCCACACTTGATCTCATTGTCATAGATTGTTCAGTATTTTTGATTCGTGTGATTAAATGTAAACGACACTTTAGTTTAGGCTTACGTGTGATATCATAGATACAGTATTTTAGTGTAGGCTTTAATTCATTATGTGTAATAGATATTTTAGTATAGCGTAGGCTTTAGTTCATCAAGTCTAATAGATACAGTATTTTAGCATAGTACACTACAGTATAGGCTTTAGGGTTCATTAAGTGCAATAGATACAGTATTTTAATATAGGCTTTAGTACATAATGGGAGGAGACAAGCATCAGCATTCATACACCGTTGAAGAAAAATTAGCAGCTATAGATCGGATACATCACGGTGAAACCCAAGCCAAAATTTCTAGAGCTCTAGGGATTGCTGAATCAACACTACAAGGTTGGATTAAAAAAAAATGAAACAAAGCTGCACAGTTTTGTACAACAAGTAGATTGTCAAGTTGGCCTGGGGCGAAAACGTATGCGTTATTCAGTAATGCCTGCTATAGACAAAGCACTGCACACATGGTTTGCCCAAGAGAGAGCTAAGGGCACGCCTCTAAGTGGCCCAGTTCTCCAAGCCCAGGCAAGTAAATTTGGAACTTTAATGGCTGACAAAACATATCAAGCTAGCAAAGGCTTTCTAAACCGGTTTAAAAGTCACCACGGTATTTCACAAGTTAGCATTTCTGGAGAGAGCTGATCAGCTAATGAGACTGCTGCTAATGAGTTTCCTGCCAAATTAAAAAGTATAATAGAAACTGAAAATTATAACAATGAACAAATATACAATTGTGATGAAACAGCTTTATTTGCAAAGCTTTTGCCAGACAAAACTTTAGCTTTAAAATGTGAAACCCAAAAAACAGCAGGCTTTAAAAAAAAAAAAAAAAAAAACAAAAGACAGGATCACCCTTTTATTTTGTACCAACAAGACAGGCAGTCACAAGCTCAAACCGCTTCTCGTTGGTCGGTTCAGCAATCCTCAATGTTTTAAGCACCTTAACAAAGGAAAGCTGCCTGCCATATTCACCAGTAGTAAAAATGCTTGGACGACTAGGAGCATCTTTGAAGAATGGGTCCACAACTTTTTTATTCCACCTGTTTGTAAACATCTCTGCAAGAAAAAACTCGAACCTAAAGCACTGTTGTACTTGACAATTGTCCAGCCCATACTCCTTCTGAATTATTGGTATCAAATGGTGGACAAATCCGTGTGCTATATGTCCCATTCAGCACAACATCAAAAATCCAACCTCGGGACCAGGGCATTATTCAAAATTTTAAAGGCAGTTATAGAAGTGAGTTGGTCTCAGAAATGATTTCATGTGAGTCATCAAGCGTTTCTGAATTCCTAAAAGATTTAAACATAAAAGAAATAATTTATTTGGTGAAAAAAGCTTGGGATAGTGTAAAACAAAAATCTATTGAAAACTGCTGGATGAAGGCGCTCAGGCCAGCTTTTCCTGTCAAAGGTTTTGCCTCTGAAAACCCAAGCCATAGTGATTCAGAATTGGAATTTGAAGGGTTTACAGAAGAAGACATCCTGCTAACAAAAGACAAAGCTATATTTCTTTTTCAATTACTTAGAGACTTCAAGTTAGACACATCTCCTGAGTTCATAAATGAGTGGCTAGAACTAGATGAAAATGGCACAACTACAGGTGAGCTGACAGAAGAAGAAATAATCACAGGTTGTGAGGCTGTGTCCGACCGCAAAAGTGATGAGGAACGGTTACAAGAAGAAGGAGTAGATGACGAAGACGAGAATTATGTTGAAAAAGCCAAAATTTCCCATTCAGAAGCGCTAAATGCTGCTGAAACGCTTGCACGATATATGGAGGAGCAAGATGCAGAGAATATCCAAGTTTTACACCTACGGGGGATGATTGCTTTTGTGAAGAAGAAAGCAAAGCATGAGAAACAGCAGAAAATAACATCATACTTCATAAAAATTCCATCCCAGCAAGATGAACTTGTGGACTGAATAAACTTTATATAAGCACACTTTTGGATTATGAACTCTGTGGACTCAATGTAGAATCATGTACTGTACGTACTGTATGTAATACAGTATGTTGTCTATGGCAATACAGTACTGTACTATAAATATTCAAAATGGATTCACCCTATTAGTATTTTTGCACATTGATATGTACAGTATTTATTTTCATCATTGTTTTCATGGTTAAATAGATATGAATTCTTAAATTTGTTTAAATAATTTATTGTTTTCATGATTTCTGTGTATTTTTGCATATTTTTTAAAAATCAGATCATGAATTAAAACTTATATTTTTAATTTCACTAAACAGAATCCATTTTTAGTAGCATTGTAGCCCATGTCAAGATACAGCAACTGCACTGCGTGTGCATTTATTTCAAAAATACTGTACTACACTGTATTTTAGAATGTTTCACTGTGGTCCTGTTCAATGTTCTGGATGCATCCCCAGGTGTTTCTGGATGAGCTGGGAAGCTTCCACCGTGGGGGCCATCCAGATCCACCTCTCCACCCCCCCCTCCCCGCAGCTTGTCAGTTCGGTGGAAGATGGGGACGGATCCAGATCCCTGCAGCCTGCCAGTGGTGGCAGAAGCTTTGCACCTCTGCTGGCAGGCTGGGGGGAATCTGGATCCATCCCCAGCTGCTGGAACAAGTGGAGGAGCTTCCACTGCACCGGCTAACTGCAGGGGGCGGGGAGACGGATCCGGATGGCCCCCGCGGTGGAAGCTTCCCAGCTCATCCAGAAGCAGCTGGGGACACATTCGGATCCCTGCTGCTTCCTCCAGCCCAAAGACTGTCTTCGGGCTGCCTAGGGTCCCTCGGTGCTGGCTCTGTGCTACCAGCACTGATTTGTGGAAGGGCGAGTGATTTCTGCTGCGCGCACATGCGCAGAACTCGGGGGAGCCTTGGTCCCATTTCCGTGCGGTCCGCTTAACACGCGGGCACTGGGGCTTGTCCCCTGACGCCCACCTGTTAACGGGTCCCCACTGTATCTCTATGTGCCATATTAAAATAGTTTTATATAATGTAATACCAACAATAGTCATGGACTGAAATGTCACAAAATACTAAATATTTCCACTGGCAATAGTAACAAAACTGAATTTTATGGCATTTACAAATTTAAGTGTCTAATGTCTCAATCTTGGGGTCTCAAGGCACTATCAGAGTACAAGTAAACAACAGCAAATAAGTAGGTAGGACATATTTCAGTACTGTAGGAATGAAGCTACAGAGCCTAGCCCACAGTTTTCTTATTATTTCTCTCTCATGGTTGGTGTTCAGTAGTTTCAATGATACTATTTATGTGCATAGACACATGCTGAATGAGAACCATGGCGCCAAAAGTAATCTTTTTGAGGTTTCACTCACTATTTCTGCCTCACTACAATGCTGGCTTTTGGAAGTGAAATGTCTGAGACAAAAAGATTTTCTTCCACTAAAGGCTGATACAATCTGTAGAAGGAGTAACCTTGAATACGTGGACATAATTTATGTTAAAGGTAAATTTGCAAATAGTTTATAATGGACTTATAAGTAATCATTTTTAAATACTGATTAATTTATATGCTATTGATTGTTATAAAGTTAATAGGTGGCTTATAATCATGCCTTATACTAACCTATAACACCATGTATTGATATGACTATACCTGTCAAGGCTTTTTCCCCACTCTGGCACTCTGAGTGCAGAAGGTGGGGGCCTGCAACAGGCCAGAAAAGCCACTGGCCTTAAAGCCTGCTCTTAAAAGTCTCCAAGGCCTCCAATTCCTGGCCTTGGAGTGGTATCGCTGCCACCACCCAAATGCATAAAAAAACCTCTTGAGACCCAGGAAGGCGCACTTGGGAATTCCTCCCTGTGAGGTACTTGCAATCCTCTTATTTCCTCCTTCAGGAAAGTGACTGAACTCCAGCTGCAATATGAGCTGGAACTGGAACAGGGTTCTCTCTAGTAGCTGCCTGTGCAGTCTAAGGCACGGGCACACAAACCTCTTGCCTCTCAGGAACAGAACCAGAACTTACTTCAAAAGTAAAATCTTTAATCAAAAAGAACAGATAATAAACACAGAGAGTTGCTTCTCTGGGAATTAACTTAGGTAGTTACAGGGTAGTGGCGGAGGGGATTGGGTTACATGTGCTTAGCACAGAGAAATCCAAAAAACAAGCCAAAAACAAAGAAAATACCCTGACCGCGTCTAAGTAAACATTCCCTGTTCTACCCACGCCTGATCAGTAACAAATTTAGCTTATCTCTGGTAAGGATGTTGCTGGATTCTTCCTCCGGCCCCTCTGGCCTCCTCCTGATCCTTCCAGGAGCTCTGCTGCCTCCAAACAGACCCAGGCCAGGCTGCTGTTACCATTCAAAAAGCTGTGCTTCGTTCCTATTGGCTGTCCTGGGACTCACTGACCAGAGTGTTAACCCCTTCCTCCCCAAGGGTTATTACAATACCCATCAACATTATACATTACCCATGTTTGTAAAATGCTTACTACATCTATTAATGCTTTATTAACTAATGTTAAACTTTGTATTTTTAATATAAAGCATGACTGAATATTTTAGATGAAGATTGAGTAACATTGTACATTTGAATGACATTGCATTCCTTTTTATGTCACCAGTCAATGGATGGTTAGAAAGTTGATAAATTATATAGTAACTTTTGCTCATTAGTCCTTCCATATGTTTGTGGGTTTTTTGGTTTTTTTTTTTGCGCTATTACAAGTTGGCTATGAAATAATGAGATGCTAAGTCTCTTTTTGGGGAAGTCAAAACAAACAAAAAGATCTATCTACATTTTTAAAGTTTTTTTTTTAAAAAAGCTGTTTATCATTAATTTTCTCATATTACAATACATTGTTATGAAAAGGAGCCTTAGCACAGCAAATACAGAGGAAATTAAATTTGTAATTCAGTTTTTTACAAAAACAAGATGAAAAGAACAAAGTGGAAAAAACACTATTTTGACAAAAAGCCAACTTCTTCAGCGTTATAATTCTAGTTTGTGATGTATTTTGTGTCCTAAGAGGATTCTGCCTAATCTTTTGCTACTGTGAGGTTTTAATGCTGCCTACACTCGTACTGCTGAGTGAATTTGTGGGGCCTCCAGAAGAAAAGTTACACATCCATTTGTTAGGCATTTTTGATCTATTAAAGCCTTTTGTTTCTTATACCTTTTGTTGTTTTATTTATGGTAAGATTTAGTTTGATTATTATTCTCAGAAGCCATTATTTGCATGACATCTTGACCAAGACTTTCATTAACAGGTGCTATGTTTAGTAATATATGTAGCCTCTAAAAAAGTGGCCTGATTTTCAAATTGTGCATTACCAAACAACTCCAGTTGACTTCAGCATCTTAAAAACCCCAAAGCAGTGGAAAAGAGAAGATCCAGTGGAACTGAGCCTCAGAAGCCTTTCTTTGAGGCTCAATACTTTCCCTGTGCAGCCCCTAAGGTGACAAAACTACACACTAACCCATGGTAAGGGCTGTGTTTAATAGCTCAGTCTAGTCCCTAATAAATATTGTATCAAATCTGCTGTTTCTCTTCCTGTTATTTTTTAACCCCCTTAACCAGAAGGAAGGTCACATTTCTTTTGTACAGGGTCTCATTACAATCAGAGGTTGGCTAACATCCAAAGACCACAATGAGACACGGTGAACAATGGAAAAGGGGAGAAATTATGTTACTGGAAGTTAGATGTGTTACATTATATGAAGTAAACTTTGCTAACATACTGTCCTAGAGCATCAAAATTCCACCTGTTCTTCAGGGACATTTCCTACCATGCACAATGAACACAACTGAGTAAGAATGATTTCCTGTAATTCTGAATTCTTTCAGGAAAGACAGTGTTTGTTTTAATATGTGGAAAAATGGGGCAAATTCACAAATAGGGTAAACTGACATACATTTGCACTGAACTCAGCATATCAGTCAAGAATAGGCTTTTTATCAGTGTAGTAGATAGTCTGTGTAGTATCATCTGACATAGGTATGGGAAGGATTTGAAATCAATAGGGCTACGACAATTTATAGCAGAAGATCTGCGCCATTGTTCTGATCTATAGGGAGATAGGGTTCATGTCATACTTAAGTTATATGAAAAAAGTAACTATTAAAAACCAGGAAATGCAAAAGTAAAGATTCTGTTTCCTTAAAGCAGTAGTTTTCAACCACTGTGTCAGGACACATTACTGTATTGCGCCATGGTGGTAAGTGTGTCATGGTGAGCCAGGGAGATGGCTGGATTTAGCCTGTGGAGGGGGGCAGGTGTGTCCTATAGGGTTATGATATACCACCAAGTGTGCCGTGACCTGCAAAGGTTAAGAACCATTACCTTAAAGAAATAAAATAAAAATGAGGGAAAAAACTTGTCCATACAAGTTACAATATATATTAGTATCCAAACAGATCTTGGAAGTTCAGACTTTATTGAGATAAATGTGATGTTGGGTAGCTGCCATACCAAAGGAGATTGCCCTGCAGATATAAGCTATGTTTCTATTATTATTTATAAATACCATTTCAGAACAACAATAAAACATTCCAAGCAGTACATTTTAAGTAACTATGTGTATGTCTACACTGGAGTCTTAGGTCGACTTAAACTTCCTTAAGTCAATTTAAGGAACACTTTGGCCACATTTGGAGTTTATTAAATCGACTTAAGGGCTTCCTTAAGTTCACTTAATAACACCACCTGTTAAGGTCGACTTAATGGTTAAGTCAACTTTATTAAGTTGACTTAAGCCAGTGTGGAGCTTAAGTCAATGTTATTAAGTCAACTTAAACTAGGGTGTACCAGTATGGGTGCAGGCAGCTGGGACTCAGTAAGTTGACTTAACAGGAGTGTGAATGCTCTAAGACAAATTAACTGAGCCTCCAGTGTAGACATACCCTATGGTATTTCTTGAATGCTGCAGGTCCTGCTGTCTATGCTACGACTCAAAACATACTAAAATTTCCAGTAATGCACTTAATCATATCACTATTATTTTAACAGGTATTTAGTTCATTTATTATTCAATGTCAATCCTCCTTTTTTGGTCACTAATGCCTGTCAGATAAAAGGTAGAATGAAAAAATATAGTCAAATTAGTGTACAAGTTCTATATTTCCATGTCATTAACTACACAAAAGATCTAAAAAAATTGAAACAGCATTTTGTTATAACACTTTGAGAGTAGTTTGCAGTTTCTGAACTTTCATTTTCCTGTGATGAAAACAAAATTACCAAAATATAATAGGAATTATTAAGGGCACAAGAAAAAACTATTCCAGTCTGGAAGGACAGGAAGTATGGCAAGAAACCACCCTGGCTTACCTAGGAGATTTTCAATCATCTAAAAATAAAGAAAGAGTCCTACAAAAAGTGGAAACTAGGTCAAATCACGAAGGATAACTATATACAAATAACACAGTTATGTAGGGGAAAAATCAGAAAGGCCAAGACAGAAACTGAGATCAAACTAGCTGAAAGCATAAAGGGTAACAAAAACATTTTTAAAATACATTAGAAGCAAGGGCAGTGTTGGACTGTTACTCAACAAAGAGGGAAAAACTATAACAAAAAATGTGGAAATGGAAGAACTAAATGATGTCTTTGTTTCAGCCTTCACCAAGAAGGTCGGTGGTGATTGGATACCTGATGTAGGAGAGGGCAGTAAAAATGGGATAGGAACAGAAGCTCAAAAAGGGAAAGAGCAAATTAAAAAAAAAAAATACCTACTCAAGTTAAGTGACTTCAAGTCACCAGGGTCTGATGACATGTACCCTAGAATACTCAAGATGCTGACTAAGGATATATCTGGGCCATTGGCTATTATCTTTAAAAAATCATGGAACACTGGAGAGGTCCCAAAGGCCTGGAAAAGAGCAAATATAGCACCTGTACACTAGGCTGTGGGCAGTCCAAGGTGCTCAGACCCTTCCTTGGGCCCAGGGTCTAAGGAAGGCCAAAGTCCCAACTAGTTTGGCCCTGGGAAAAAGCTAACGATCACAAACAGGGGCAGTTATTGACCCCTGCAGTTATGCTGTTGTCAACCTGCCTGCTGAATTGGGCAGAACAGACACACACAGTCAGTAGTCCCCAGCCACCCAGGCAGGGTGGGGCAGGCAAACAGAGTCAGTAGCCCCCAGCTCGTGATGAGTAGCAGGCAGACAGGGATGGGAACACCGCTCAAAATGCTCAATAGTGATGGCCAGAGAGTTCAAGCACTCTGGGTGCCTGGGAAAAGGGCAGAGGAGGATTCAGGCCCCCTGATTCCACTTCATCACAGCCCAGGGCCCTACCAGTAGCAGAGGGGGCTGCTGGGTTAGCAGGCTTCCAAAAGCAATGCACTGACACTGATTTGACCTGGCACTCAGCTGAACTACAGTCAGCTGCCCCTAGGCTACTTCATCTCATCCTGAGCCTGGTACTTGTCTTTGGGGGGATTCCTCCAGGTCCTCAGGGTAGCCCTAAATAGTCCCTCACTGTCCATGGGCAGCAGGTCTGGGAACTCCTCAGGTCCACTGGTGGAGGGTAGCTTAACCAGTGCAGGGGTTCTCAGGGGATAGAAGCTCCTCCAGGTTGCAGGGGCCCAACAGTTCCTTGGGGTCATTTGCTTTCTCTAAATCTGCTGGGTCCCTGGTGAGGGGCACCCCATCAGAAGCATAGCGGACCATGTGATGTCTCCCCCAGTCTACAGTTCCCAGTATCCACTCCTACTCACTAGGGCCAGGTAATCCAGGTAGGCCATCAGTCCTCCTAACGGGTGAGGATGGGGGTAGCCCCACAGAGGGGCCCAGATCACACCTGGCTTTCAGCCTCAGAGAAGGAGCATTGTTCGCCTGCGGCATTAGGTCTTGCTGAGCTGCCAGGCCGATCTTTTATGCTTCCCCTTCCTGTTCTTGCTCTGCCTTCGGGGCCTGAGCTATGTTCCCTCTAAGCTGTGCGCATGTGCACATGCGCATAGGTCATGAAGACTGTGCACACAACAAAATACAGCATGCACAAAAAAATTCAACAGTGCTAATATTTTTATACTACTTTAAGAAGGTGGATTCAAGTAGCATGTTTCAAATAAGGTTTTGTAATTCATAAAATCATTTCCATCACAATATAAAAATTAAAATTTAGGTAATATTTGCATTATACACACTTGCTTTGTTGTGTTCACAAGTTTGACCACACTCACTGGAGTGTGCACAAATTTGGGCACTGATTCTGAAAATTTGCACAAAGAAATTTTTTACGCACCCAGCCTGTTAAAAATTAGAGGGAATGTTGGGCCTGAGTCCTACATAGCCTGGGTCTGTCCACAAGGAGTTTTCAGGCCCTTCCTATGACCAAGGCTCTGAGGAAGGCCAAAGACCCCTGCTACAGTACCCATCTATAAAAAGAGAAATAACCCAGGAATTACAGACCAGTCAGTTCAACCTCTGTTCCAAGAAAAATTAATTGAGCAAATAGTTAAGGAATCAGTTAGTGTAAACAGGATCACCGTCAGCTGCCCCCCCTCCCAGTGGGCAGGGCAGGACCCACAGCAGGACCTATCCCAACTCCCCCTATATCTGTGGCCTTCCAGCCCTGCTAGGATGAGGCAGACACTAAGAAAATAAGTCTTTGACCTTCAGCAAGGGAAAGCAAGTGCACAATATTAAGAGTTCAGGGCCTTCAACCTCAGCAGGGGTAAGGCAAGTCCACAATAACAAGAGTCCAGGGCCACCAACCCAAGCAGGGGAAAGGCAAGCACACAACAGTGAGAGTTCAGGGCCTTCAACCCCAGCAGGGCTAAGGAAAGTACACCGGAGCCTGGATGGCAGCATGGGAAGGGAGGGGAACACAGGCCCACCCACTCCACTGCTTTCCAGCCCAGGGCTCTATCACTGGCAGTGCCATGCCACTGGCTCAGTGGGCTCCAGCCAAAACACTGACACCTTATACCAGCAGTACACTCACCTTTGGCCACTTCCTCCCAGTTCCCTCTTGGGTAACTTCCTCACTGTGTTCCCAGTCCTCCAGGTAAGCTCCCCAGGGCATCCCAGTCAGCTCCTCACTGTCTTCTTGTGGCAGTGCAGGCAATTCTTCTGTTCCATCCACCAGCAGGAGTTCATCCAGGTCACAAGGGCCCAAAGCAGCCAGCTCAGACATCTCCGGCTGAGTGAAACTCATCTAAATCTTCATGAGCGTCAGGCTGGTTCCCTTCCTCCAGACTTTCCACTGAGGGAAGCTTGTCCAGGTCCTCACCTGGGGAAGTTATCTCTAGGGGAGCTGCCAGCCAATGTTTCTCCCTTTGGCTCTCCCAAGGAGGAAGATCTCACTGTCAGTTGTCCCCTTGTTGCTCCCAGGGAGGGAGGTGTGCTAGCTCCAGCAGCTGTCTCCCTCTCTGTTTCCCCTGGGCTGACTGGTCCATCCCCTTATATAGTCCTCCCTCTCCTCAGGCTGCCCCTTTGGTTCCTGGGTGGGCTTTTGCGTAAGGCCTCTTCAGGCCAGCAGAGGGAGTGCTGGTGACTGGTTACCTCCCAGACAGTGGGTAACTGTTCTCCCCTGCTACTGTTAGCAAACATCTAGAAGAGAATAAAATGTTAAGTGATAGTCAGCATGGATTTGTCAAGAACAAATCATGTTAAATCAACCTGATACCTTTCTATGACAAGGTAACAAGTCTTAAGGATGGAGAAGAAGCAGTAGATGTGGCATATCTAGCCTTTAGTAAGACTTTTAATACAGTCGTGCATCATTTTCTCATTAACAAACTAGGGAAGTACAACCTGGCTGGAGCTAGTCAATAGGGGAGTATAGTTTATGTCAATAAAACCCATCTGGAATTAAAAACAATAAGGCTTAATAGAAAGTAATTTGATTGATAAATCTTGTGAATAATCATATGCTGTTCTGTACCTGCTTATTTTGTTCTTGTCCAGTGGTAACCACATTTCTGCTCCAGACACTGAGTTACTTCCCCTTTTTGTAACAAAATAGCCTTGCATAACTTTATAGAAATAGCTCACTTTCAAGGAAATGTCACAGAACCATGTCTGCTCAGTAACAAATTCTAATTGGCTAAACAATTGTAATTAACAGCATTATACCTATATTAGAAACAGTAACCAGTCAAGGAACCAATCAGGTGGTGGTGTAATGTCTCAGCAAAATACCAAAAAAGACAGAGCAATGTAACAGTAACTTCTGGAAACTGAAAGTGGGGTTGTGAAATAGAGACAAAAGGCTGCAAAAAGCCCATGCAAACCAGAGGTCTGCAGAAGCATGAATTTACTGCTGAACTGAGGACTGATTACCCAAGGTTCCCTCCGCAGTGAAAAATCTTTTCACCGGTAAGCTCGCTGGTCGAGAGCGAAATGTCCCACCTGGGATAGGACAGGTGCACCTGTATCCAAACTGAATCTGAATCAAACGAATAAGCCATAGTTCTGTAAGTATAAGGGATAATGCTTAACAGTACTCATTGGAGCCCAGTATCAATGAAGGGCTTAGTAACAGAAACAGGTTTATTTAACAGGAATTGTAATTATACTTTTGCTGTAATAAACTGTTTGCTATCTTTTTGTTTTTGCCTTAGAACTTTAAAAAGAATAAGAAAATGATTTATTCTAACCAAATGTAAATAAATAAGTTAAAGAAAAAATCAAATATACTCAGTATTTGTGTCAGTGTCTCATCCCTCTCAACTTTATCCAAAGAATCCATTTTCAAACAGCAGATTCTCAGAGCTATTATAAGATGTGTGAAAAACTGATTGGACAGACGCTCCCAGAGAGTAGTTATCAATGGTTCACAGTCACGCTGGAAGGGCAGAATGAACAGGGTGCCACAGGGATTGGGTCTGGATCTGGTTCTGTTCAATATTTTTATAAATGATTTAAGTGATGGCATAAAGAGTACACTTAAAGTTTGTGGATGATACCAAGCTGGGAGGGGATGCAAGTGCTTTGAAGGATAGGATCAAAATTCAAAATGATTTGGACAAACTGGTAAAATGGTCTGAGGTAAAGAGAATGAAATTCAATAAAGGTAAGTGCAAAGTACTCCACTTGGGAAAGAACAATTAATTGCACACATACAAAATGGGCAATGACTGCCTAGGAAGTACTATGAAAAAGGATCTGGGTGTCATTGTGGACCACAAGCTAAATATGAGTCAACAATATAACACTCTTGCAAAAAAAGCCAAATACCATTCTAGCATGTATTAACAGGCCTATTACAAGTAAGACATGAGACATAATTCTTCTCCTCTACTCTGCAATGATTTGTATGAGCATTATGTCCAGTTCTCGGTGCCTCATTTCAGAAAAGATGTGGACAAATTGGAGAAAGTTCAGAGAAGAGAAACACAAATGATTAGAGGCCTGGAATACTTGATTTATGCAAGGAGATTGAAAGAGCTTTGTTTATTTAGTCTGGAAAAAGGGAATTTGACAGGGGGCATAACAACAGTTTTCAAGGACCTAAAAGATAGTTATGAGGAGGAGGGAGAAAAAGTGTTCTTCTTAACCGCCAATTATAGGATAAGAAGCAATGGGCTTAAATTATGACAAGGGAGGTTTTGGTTGGACATTAGGAAAAGTTCCTAACTGTCAGGGTGATTAACCACTGGAAGAAGTAGGCATATTGTGGAGTCTTTATCACTGGAAGTTTTTAAAAGCAAGTTAGACAAGCACCTGTCAGGGATGGTTTAAGAGGGTACTTGGCCCTGCCATGAGTGCAGGGGACTGGGATCTGTGACCTCTCGTTTTCTTCTAGTTTCTATGGTTCTATAAAATCAAATTGTTTGTGTATGTTGACAACATAAAATAGGGATTCAGTTGCTAAACTGCCACTCTCATTATAAAGATTACAAAAACACTCAATCAGTGTAATATAGGCCACCTGTCAATCAAAATTTCACAATTGGTTATTGCAGAGAATGATCTATATGATTTGATATTTGTATGGGAAGGCTTTGAAACATTATTGTTCAGGAGAAATATGTCTTTCTCCCATATTGGTAAATAATCAGAGACTACATCATTAGACCTCATTCATCTATTTCTGACACTCAGCAAACAAGATTCTAGTTTGCTTTGGAGAAGAATATTATGAGAAAATTAAAAGTCAAATATTTAATTTGCCACTGCAAACTTCAAGCAAAGGACTGGTATAATTCCTTAAAAGGAAGACACAAACAACTGCATGACTGTGTCAATTATTGATGAATACAAAATATATTATTTTAAAGAGAGAAAACATGATTGAGATCATATATTACAATGATTAATCATTGCTTTTCAGAATGCATCCAGTATGCCTTATCAAATTATATTTATATGTGGATTAATTAATCTAAAAGCTTTACCAAGCATAAAAGGGCAAAATAAGGTCAACTGTTTGACCAAATTTGTACAAAGCTGTTTTTAAAAGGTAATTTGATGGATTTGAACACAGTTAAAGATCTGGATGTCAAACCTTAAAAAAAAAAATAGTTCAGCAAAGACACATTTGAAATAGATTTCCCTTCACCTTTTCAATATAACCGTATCTAAAATAGTAGGCAACACTTATGTTATTGTTTTTCTAGCATATCTAGTAGACAATCTGAAAAGCATATTTGAAAAATATATATTTTAACACTTTATTTTACTTTCTGTATTGTCTTCAACTGCTGTACAAAGACCACTGAAGCCATGTGATTTAAATAGGTTTGCCAGCTAACATCACAGTTTATTTGATGCAGACTGAAAAATGACAAAGTCAACATTTTGATTCCAACCATGTCTTCTATTTCTAGCTTGTCTTTTATCAAATGCTTCTTTATTACATGACATTCAGTGGTGTCACGAGTGTTTTTTCCAGAGGTTGCAGTGATAGCAGGGTATGAGGGGAATGAATGTTTCTGGATATCTAAAAACTAGTACTGCTTCTTGGAAAAAACTAATGATCATCTAGATTGTTTTGAAAAAAAAGTAGATACCATAATTGCATAACTCACTGTTAACACAGGGCTGTTCTCTAAATGCACATGACAATAATAATCATAATAACTATATACTATCTATATTGTGGTAATGCCCCAACTGTGCTAGACACTATTTAAACATATAGCAAGATACTGTTCTTGTCCCACATAACTTAGAGCTGAAATAGGGAAGATAGGATAACAATGTACAGGCAAAATGTTAGTACATGTCTTTTTCATTCATCCTCTTCTCCAATACATCTTAATACTTTGATTTAATCTCTTTAGGATAGGGTCATTTTTTGTACTTGTACAGCACCTAGCACAGTGGGATATTGGTACAGGACTAAGGCTCATAAATATGATGGTGATGATGATGATGATGATGATAAATTTCCCTTCTCATTTTCTTTAACGTACAGGTAGTTCAATCATTTGGCTTTTTTCCACCCTGCACACCTCAGACTCAATAGGGCAACCTGGGAAACAAAAAACAACAAAAAAACCCATTAAAGACAAAGAAAAAGGTTGTACCCACAGTAACAGAAGTTTTTGAAGGTCACGGGATTCCCTGGCAATAGGGCCACCTGGTTTACTTATCCTGCAGCAATCACTGTCAGATATTGTCACTCACTCTCAGCCCCTATAGAGATAATGGAGAGCTTCCCCAGAATTATATATCATGTGAAAGCACTTGAACAACTATGAACTTCAAGTCATTTGAAAGAAACTCTTTAAAAACTACTTCATAGGAATTTTAAAAATATAACTTGTGCATAGGAAAGCAAAACCTCCAGAAACAGGGATGTTCAAATGTAAGGCTGTAACCCAGTCATTAGCTTGCAGCCATGGGATAGGTGATCCTAACAGTTGTGTAGCACTAGAAAATAGTAATTCCAAACATTTCATCAATTGTCCTATGCATAATAGATCTGGGTACAAGCCTCTCTCCAGGATCTAGAAACAACAGTCAGTAGAAGATTGTAAGGATCCTTCCATACCCATAAACAAACTTCTATATGGAAAGAAAATGCACGAAAGTGAGACCAGCATTACACTAAATCTGTCTGGAATTCTTGTATTCACAAACTTTCATTTGTTAAGATTTTGTATAATTAAACATTATTCTGAATAGCTATCATTCAAAGCTACCCTCACAATACAATTCCAAATGCAGTGATTACAAAGGTATACTTCTTTTGACTCAGCCTTAGCTGTACAAACCCAAAGAAATAGTACTAAACTGCCAGAAAACTTTTTCTAAGGGTCCTTAATTAGAGCTAGACAAATAAAAGCCTATGAATATTTATTCACTTTAGGAAATTTCATTTTTTCTGTGTTCATGCCCCTTATTGGCACACTTTATCTGAACATTGAATTTAAATGGATTTATCGACAGGGTTGAAATAGTGGCAGTGGAAATTCAATGTTGACAAATGTAAGAATACATAATGAAACAAGTAATATGAACTATGCATTCACAGTGTTGGTGAATGACTTGTGAGATGGAAACGGTCTGAGTTTCATAAACAACTCAGTTTAAAAAACTGTTCAGTGAACAGTGGTGGTCAAGAAAGTATTAGAAAATATTAACAAATATCAACAAAATTTCAGAATGCATAAGGAATGGGGTGAGCAAATACTAAAAGAACTATAAGTCTATGGTACATCTTCACCTGGAATATTATGTTGGATTCTGGTCAGACAGGTTAGGAATGGAAAATGTCTAGAGCTGGATAGCAAAGATGAGCAGAGGCCAGGAAAGACTTTCACATGAGGAGAAATGTAAGAAACTGGGAATGGTCCAGGCAGAGAGAAATTGAATAGGAGGGGATGTGCTAACGATATGTAAAATAATTAATCATACACATAGGCTTGTAGGGATTGGAGTTTTGGCGGCATATGTCGGTAGACATCCAGTTCATCATCCAGATCCAAATGAATTTTTTTCTACCAATAATAAATTAAACTTACATCTAAGCAAAGGAAGAAAAATGTTGCTTCAGAACTTACTACTATTTATTGTGCACAATTGTCATGTTGAAAGCTGATGAAAGGAAATACTGTTTCTAATGAAACACTAGGGGAAGCCAGTAAGTTAACAGTACTCAAAAGAAGATTAGATGTTTATAAGGAGGGTAAGAATATTAACAGCAATATTAGACAGGATAAAAAAAACTGAAAAGGACATAAGCCCTAAAGCTTCAGCTCATAAACAACTAGTGTTCCATAACTAGTCATCAGAGGCAGAACGGTGTTGTACGTTACTCTGACACATCTGACTATTGTCAGACAGAATACTGAACTAATTAATGCACTGATCTGATCTGGGCTGTTATAACAATTCCTATGTTCCTGTGTAGTACTATTCACCAAAGCAGCAAGTTTTCAGTGAATGTTGTGTATTATTTGAAGTAAGTGAGTATTGGCACCAGAAACTTACAAGTTGTGGTTATCCAATCATAAAGTGTTGGCTACTTGTCCTATCAAAACATTTCAAATTTAAATCAGCAACTATTTTCAATAAATAGCTCTCCAATGAAAAACAGACCAAGACTTATCCATAATGTCAAATAATAAATAAATACAACAAAATTACATTCTAGTGAAGAGTGTTGCAGTCCACAAAGGCTTGTGCCTGAAGAAATTTGCTAGTCTTTAAGGTGCAACAAAGTTACAATGTATAATGGGCAATTTATAAACTGAAAAAAGCAAAATTCAACAAATAAATCATTGGCTACAAGTTGTTTGCCCAACTCTAATCTTATCAGTGAGATTTATATTATATATATTTTATTCAATCCAGGTGAATAAACTATAAATTGAAATTACTGAATCATGGGTTGTGCAGATGAGTTGTAGAACAAAAGGGGTAGAAATAAAAGAGTTCAAATGAGGATTATACAAATAAGGATAATTTTTAAAACTACTTAAAATTTTTACCAACAGCCAGTTTAAAAAAAAAAAAAATTCTGAAGAAAGCTGTGTTTAAAAGCTGTATAGTGATTCTTAATTTTTGCATTTTCTTGTATGCTTCTAAAGTCTTCAAAGATATGGACATGAATATATGTTTTTGTTCTAGATTTATAGCAAGAATTATTGATAGCAAATGAGTTGACTTCTTATTTTATCCCTCTCTAAGTCCACAAACCAAATGCAAATTGAATCTTTTTTGAGGTTTAGAAGAGTTCTGTTAACCTTTTTCTTCTCATTATTTAACTTGTATTACTGGTGCTGTGGATATCCCCAGTCAAGATAAGAGCCATATATAAACATAAAACAGTCATTCTTCATTTGTCTTTCTCTCTCTTCTTGTTGTTTCTGACTGCACTAGAATGGAAAGTATAAATTTCAAACTAACAAGAAAAAGCTCAGAATATGCTGGTGTGGGTTCGTTTTGTTTGGTTTTTGGTCTGAATAGAGACAGGGAATATCAGAAATCAACCCAGAAGATTCTCAGGAGGTCATCCCACCCCCTGATCCCGCCCACTTTTGTACAATCAGTATGCTCCAAAAGTTCAGCTGGACATTTAGGGTATGCCTACACTTGCAATTTAATTTGAATTAATGAAGATCAATTTAAAATAAATAAATGAATGGCCACAATGGCTTTTATTAATTCAAACTAAGAGATGCCTTAGGTCGAATTGATGAAAGCTAACTTTGAAGTTATAAAACCTAGTTTAACTTTGAAGTGATGGTTAATTTGAACTCATTAATTTGAATTAACCCAATGTAGCTGTGTTAAACTCTAACTAATTCAGTTCAAATTAGCCACAGCTTGATATTCCCTATACAATAGAGCCCCTTACCTAATCTGAACTAGCAAGTCCTGTGCATGGACATGCTTGTTCGAATTCAGGTTTCTAGTGTGTCCATGTTCTTTTGAATTAACTTAATTTGAACTAATCACTATTAGTTAGAATTAAGTTAATTCGAACTAACCTTCTAAGCGTAGACATAGCCTTACACTTTGGCAGGCTTATCCAAACACTACACAATTCTGAATTTTTAGATAGCTGTATAAAACTGAAGATACACCAGTATAAAGTTGGAATGAGACCCAAATGTTTTATTTACAAAAGTATAGCAAACAGCACACATTAATTTGCACTTAAATATGAAATCATTTCAGAATCATTAATATACTTGTCAGTTTGCCAAAAGCAGAGAGCATTTTACATTTATAGAAAGCTAAAAGGAAATTACTTGATCCACTGAATGAAATGATCTGATTGATTTTACCTGACCTTGTTGAGAACAAAATTGAATTAAACACATTTGTCAAAGCATAGAACAGAAAACACAACTTTTTTTGTTAGTTTTTTTGCGAACAAACAAGCAGTACAAACTGTCATCCTGTTTTCACTAGAATAATGTTAGAAGAGAAACTGGAACAGACAGTTACAGTTCAAAACAGCTGATTTTAGGGGATTCATGGTGGCACAAGGGAAGTAGCTACAATATTTAACAACTAATTGGTATATTAAATTATTGCAGTATTTTTCCCTGAATTTCCAATATTAATCTGAAATAAGTCTTCTCTTTGCCAGCCATAACTGTGTTGTCCCTTGTGAAGAAAATGGTAGACATGGTGGCTGTGTTCACACAGCACTCTTATTTCGAAACAACAGAGGTTGTTTCGAAATAAGAAATACCCTGTTCACACGACGCACGGTTGTTTCGAAACAACGGGAACTGTTGTTTTGAAACAACGGCGTTGTTTTGAAACAAGTTAAACCCCATGTGGGGATGAAACAACGTTGTTTCAAAATGATTATTTCAAAACAATGCCGTGCGAACATGTTGTTTCGAAACAACGGTGACTTGTTTCAAAATAATTGTTGCCTGAACCTGCTAGTTCGCTTTAAGCTTTTTTCCTTAATTAGAATTAACAAACTGTTAATTCGAATTAAGTTATTTCGAAATAAGGTGTTATTTCGATACAAGTTGTTTTGAAACAACCGTATCGAAATAACCCCCTCTGTGTGAACACAGCCACTGTGTTGGGTGAAGAGTATAGTGTGTCCTTTCCATTACTGATATCTAAAAAAAAAATGCAATTACCAAGGCACAGCTTAGTAACAAAAATCTAGCTGTCTCATTTTGTATGTATTTATGTAAATAATAAAATAATATTTTGACTATCTTTATAAAGATAAGATTTTCAATGGCAAAAGGGTTAAATTGTCATATCTCAGATTTATGAAACAGAGCTTTGTCTTTCCACCAGTTCCACCCTTTAATAAGAGTTCAAAACATAGCTGAAAGCAAGCAATGCATTTAAAGCCCTGATCCTGCAATGTGCTGCACTACTACCAGGGGGAATGAGGAACCTTACATTCCAATGTGAGTTGCCATGCCTTTTTGTTTGTCCTCATTCACCTCCTTAGAGAAAAGGCAAAAGATTAAGTACTTGATGTCTTTTATATGTTTATCTTTTGCTTGTCTTCTACTGCTTAAGATGTAGTTAGGGAAGGTTGAACTGTTCAGGATTAGAATAGACTTAAACTTTTACCAAAAACAATTCATCTAAACTGAATAGGCCAACTGAAGGAAATGATGGCAGGTTATTTAAGTATTGCCACACACACGCAATAATGGCAACATGAATTTGATGAAATAATCATAAGTAACTATACCAGTAAGATTGGTTAGTAAACACAGATGGACACTAGAATGCCCATTCTTCAGTGAGAAGACTTAACTGAACATCATTATTACTCATGCTCCATTTGTCTCTTCTAGTTAAGTACATTTTGTCTTTTCACCAAAATTACATATGTAGAACATATGTTACATGTGGAAAGTTGAGAAAATGTCTCTGTCTCTGTATATTTACACACATATATACCTGAGTGAGAAAATGACAGCTCTTTATTTTTAAAATACAAAAGCAAAAATTCTGCTTTTAATCAATTTTTTGTATCAGGCCAGATCTACACAAAACTGTAGGACGGATCACTTAAAAGGACCATCATAAGAAGAATCAATGTATTTAAGCAAAATCAGATTACTATAGTAAGTTCTTTATTTAAGAATATTAAGGTTCATCAGATACTTTTGTTTTCAAGAGCATTTAAGTGCTGTTTCTGGGTCAGGAGGGAATTTTTTGCTGTTCACATGATTTCTTCCCTGTGCTGGCTTCCTATTTGCCCAGATTGTGTCTCTGAAATCTCCTGCGAGCTGTACAACTCAGTACCAGCCTGTGCTAAAGCTTGTGACTAACAGGTTATGTCCACATGAGCCTTTTAAATCGAAACAACAGCAGTGTTTCCATTTAAAAATAGACATGTCCAGACGATGTTTTCCTTATTTCAAAATAAGGAGCTCCCTTATTTTGAAACAAGGAAAATCATTTAGATATATTAAAACCTGGTTATATATCGAAATGAGGGTTATTTCTAAACTGTGGTTTTGAAATAACCCCATCTGACACTGTTATATCGTTATGTCCCATATATTGATATAACAGAATGACCTTTCTCCCAGGGTCCATGGCACCCTGGAAGGAAGTCCCACCCCACCCCCCAGCACCCTGGCCAGGAAGCTGATCAGCACCCTGACCAGGGTGCTGAGGGGAGCTGCTGCGGGGCTTAGGTGGGCAGCAGAGGTGGGAGCTGGCTCTTCATGCCCCTGGAGTGGGTGGCTGCAGGCCCAGGACCGGGGGGGGACCCTGCTCTTTGCACTCCTGGGGCTCAGTGGCTGCAGCTGGGGGAGCGCAGGTAAGAGCCGGTTCTCTGCGCCCTGGGGCTTAGAGCCTGCAGCCCCAGCAGCACGGAGATCCGGCTCTCACCTGCACTCCTGGGGTTGCAGACTCCAAGCCCCGGGGTCGCAGGGAGCTGGCTCCCACCTGGGTTCCCTGGGCTGCAGCTGCCCAGTCCCTGGGCACGGGGAGCCGGCTCCCATCTGCACTCCGAGGGCTGCAGCTGCCCAGTCCAGGGTGTGGGGACCTGGCTCCCACCCACACTCCCAGGGCTGCACGTGTGCCCCAGGGTCCCTCCCCCACTGCCCCACTGGCAGCAGGAGACTCAGGATAGGGGGACCCTTGCCCTGAGGGCTGTTTTTGCCTGCCTGGCTCTCCAGGTGAGAGCCAGGCAGGGGATTGGGTGGCAACATGGCCCTGCCAGGGGGCCATGTTGCCACACCTCCCAGGATGCCCCTCTCCCAAATCAAAATAGCAAGTCCTGTGTCCGGACTTATTTCAGTTTGGTAGTTTTCCTTAATTTGATTTAAATTAAACCAAATTAAGGGGTTTATTTCAAATTTGCTTATTTTGAAATTAACTTATTTTGAAATAAGCATTTAGGTGTGGACATAGTCATAGATATAACCTAACCCAAGCTTGTCCAACCTGCGTCCCAACAGCCAGACTCCAGCCCCACAAGGGCTTTCGTCTGGCCTGCGGAGTACTACTGCAAGAGTCTAGGAGCTTGGGCTGGCCAGGGCTCTTGTCAATTTCTCCCCACACTCTATCTTGCCTCCTCACACAGGCAGCCCTGACCCCCTTCTCCTCCATATCCAGTGCAAGCAAAAGCAATGCCAAACATCACACTAATCATTATTCTATTAAAGTTTATTAAGAAGATTGATTTGCATGTCTTATGTATCAAAAATATTCTCACTGGCCCATCAACTGAGAAAAGAATTCCAATGCAGCCCATCACTAAGAAAGGTTGCACACCCCTGACCTAACTCTATAGGAAGACCATAGAATTTGTAAGTCCATGAAGGTTTCTGTGTCTTAGTGAAGCTACTAAACAAAATACATGAATATCAGTAATTGTTTTGTGAATAATAGCTCTGATTTTTTTACAAGAAAAATCTGTCATCACTGTAGTCTATTCCATATTAATAGATACAAATGGTGATATAAATTGAAACTTGTGCAATGAAATACCCGTATTAGTTGATGTACTAGTGAACAAGATCAACACTGAATATTAAGAAAGATCAATTCTGCTCTGTTTTATTTGGTCTTTTTTAAGATTACCTCTATTATGCAACCAGTTTGGGTTGGTTCCATGACTGGACACTTAACACAAGTTCTGCTGTATTTTTTGGAAACTACTGACAGCAACAATCTACTGAAAAAAAAATTGTTCCCTGAGAAGTGCTTTGGCAGGTTTTATACAAACAGATCTATACAAGTGAACATGTCTGAAAGTTACAATGTTAGAGGATAAGGGACACTTGAGCAGCTACTTAGCCATTAATCATGGGTTATTCTTCCTACAACTGTGATTGGTCTGGAAATCAACTTTCCATAATAGAACCAGCCTCTTCCAATTGTATTTTAAGCTGGAAACTGCCACATCTTGAGGCTAAGAGGAATTGCCTCCTCTTTGTATAGAATGGTGATACATTACTGTGTTAGCAGCATGAAATACAACTTACTCAAGAATTTATGTACTGGTAATGAACACTCTCTTACTTTGTTACAACAATACATCATATTTTTCCTCCCTACCATTTGTTCCCATGTTTCCAGATATTAAGACTGACATCTTACCAGAAACACAGTAAGACTGAATGTTTTAGGAGGCACAGAGAAACACCAGGATATGAATTTATTTCTATGTGGAGCCAGGTGTGTGTGAGAGGATTCTAACATTAAAACAGCATAAAGACATAGGAGTGCTGAGGCAGTTTTTAGCCTGTCAGGTTTCACTGATATTTCAGGGTATATTATTGGTTTTTCTGTTTCATTCATCAATACTTTTTCTGTGTACTTCAGGAACATAAAGCACAACATCCTCTGTGTGATAGAAATTATTTCACACCCCCCTCCCCAATACAGGAAACCAATGCATAAAGAGGTTGAAAGGATTGCCAGAGTAAATTTGTGACAGAATCCAAAGATCTTTCATCTCCTGACTTCCAGTATAGTTCTTTAACTCCAAGAACATCCTTCCATCTCCCTTTGATCTGAGGAGTTTCTCCAAATAACTGCATTGGACTAGACATTTTTGTATGCCAGAATCTGCTAACAGGTTCTATCAAGTTTCTGTACATGAAAGAGATCAAGATGAAACAGCTTCTTACCCACTATTTGGTCTCCTTGATTACATTCATGTGCCCTTGAGTCACTGTAATATGCCACCAGCCTTTTAACCTGCATCTCAAGCTGCGACAATTTAGATAAGTGAAGTTTTGAATAGCTCTTATGGACCCACTTCTGCACCACTGGAATTAACGGGAGCAGGAATGAACCTTGAAAAACATCACAAACACTTTCATCAGAAAAATTTAAAACTCAAGGACTTTAAAAACTGCCTCAGAAGGAGTTTACATTGACCAAATCTCAGTATAAATCAGGGAAACTTGGCAGGCCTGCTTTGTAGAGTATTATAAAAAGCCACTGACATGCAATCTTTCAAGTTATGCTATTTTTATTCAGATAATTTGTCAAATAAATCTTAAGAAGTCACTTCCATGGATTCAACAACAATTAAGGAAAGATCCCATTCCAGGGCTGAGAATTTGTTTTTTACAAAACCAATGAACATACACAAAATATTCACCCAATGTGTTGTAGGCATTTGGAGACTTCCTCCTTTCTCCATCAAGGAAAAACTGCCAATAACCTATAGTTTACAACTATTTATTAAATAAATAATCAAAATCAATGGTTATCACCATACTTTATATTTCCATTGAACAGAATATGAAATCTTACATGTGAAATATTTAAACTATGTGAATTCACAGTCTATGATAAAGCAAACAAAAATGTTATTCAATCATAAAGCAAAGGGCTTCTCAGACAAGGGGCTATATTGTAGGGGGGCCTTTCAGAAGGCATAGCATCCAAACTCCTGCCCTAACTAATCTTGTTGGATTCACTTTTTTCATGTTCATTTATACTCTGGACAAATAGATAGGAATAAGGTAGGGTCATGACTCCATCTGCTAGGCTTTTCAGAATGAGCAGTCTGGGCACATTAGGGGAAGGTTTGTAATGATATCAAAAGAGACTGGTGTAGGAAAAAAAAGCTGACTGCAAGATATTTTCCTTGAAAATCCTGCCAATGCAGAGAAAAAAGCCACCTACTTTATCACATCCCTGAAGAGCTTGCTAAGAAAGATGTTAGTGGGTGGAATGGGGAGAGAACAGACATTTTCCATAAAAATTTACTGATGAGGGAAGAGAACACCACAATAAAGATGTGTAATTTTGTGCACAGTACCGTTTGTATTTCAATCAATTTCCGTCTATCTTCAATGGAACCTACACAGAACCATCATGGGGGAAGAATCACAATTTTCCATCTGGTTCACCAGCTTTTTGAATTTTGTATTATCTGGAAGTCAGTTACTCTAACTTAGTTTCCTTTTCCTCCAAGCCAGTTTCTTGCTCTGTTTTGGGAGTCTGGAGATTCAGTAATGAGTTTTTCTGGGAGTACATTTTTTTTTAATGGCATCTCAGCTTCTTACATGCAGGGGACCTTCCTACTCTGTAAACTGCACCATAATGTTCAGCCTTAGAGGCATCCTGGTAATGGTCATAGTAGTTTACTTTGTTCAACAGACCATTTCTTGTTTCCTCTGGACATAATACTGACTTGATGACAAAATGGAAGGACACATGCTTCCCACAGTCATTTTGAAATATAACTCCATCTAGAATGTAGAATGTGAATTCAGTCAAATTAGGATGACTGGAACACAGAAAATTGCATTCATGCCTGAGCATCTATCTCAGGGAAGTATAAACATTCTCAGAAGACTGTATGTTAGGACATTTTAGCATTTCACACGTTCTTTTGACGTATATAATCATGTTTTAAGTTAAGAGGTAATTTGCTCAAGCTTGCATGGAGTTGGTTATTTATTAGAGATGTAATTAAAGATTCTACCTCATCCATCTTACCTCAGCGGCTAAGTTAGTCATTTAAACATCTTGAATTTCTTTTTAAATGCATATACTTGATATGTATAAATCTATTACTCTACCATTATTTTCTTTGCAAGACACATTAAGTGACAAAAATAGTGAACTTAGCACACAGCAGAAACCTAGGCTACGTCTACATCTAAAACCTTAGTGCAGACTTACTAAAACAAATGTTTTAGTTCAAATTTAAAAAACTGCACTTAGTTCAACATAACTACTAGTTCAAACTTTAGTTCAGACTAGCATGTCTCCATCAGGCTAGTTCAAATTAAACTCTGAAATAAGTTTGAACTAAGCAGTTAGTTTGAACTAACCATTTGAACTAACTAGTTTGAACTAACCTTTGATTAGTTCAAACTGATTATTTTTTTTTAGTTCAAACTAGCCAACGGCTTGTGTAGACAGGGCTCAAATTAGGCCAGCTAAGCTTGCTTAGTCTGGCCTAATTTTATATTGTAGACTTAGCCTTAGAAATCAGTTTGTCAAATAATAAAGCACCTGTGCCTAGTACAGCAGTTCAGCAGCCACTATGCTAAATATTCTGAAGATTCCTACAAATTGCATTCAGAATATTTTATCTGACAGAACTATACTTGTTTAAATTTCATTTTCATTATTCAAGAGAATTTATGGCACAATATCAAATAATCTTGATTATGAAGCACAAAGAAAAGGTACAAAGGGAGGAGTATATGGTTCAAGTTTTCCTTTGTTTGACATGCAAATGTTCCTAGCTGTTACAGAAAGAAGATTCGACACGATGGGCATACTGGGTTTCTTCCAGATCCATTGAACCATTATTGAAACATAGTAATTTGTTACATGAAGCACTGCAATTTGCTATTTAAATTTGGGCAGGACACTGGGGTTAAGTCTAATCCAGTTATGATTTTTTAAAGGCCAAAAGGGGTCAGACCATAACTTTATAGCTCATCCAAAAGATAATGCCTGCTAAAGCAGTGCTTAGACACTATCTTCTATGAAACACTGTTTCTTCTAGTGTACATTACAAATGTTGAAATAAGATTGCTTATGATTTCTTCAACAGATACAATTTCCATAAACAACTATGATCCAAAAGTTGCATGTTATAATCAACTGATCGCCAGTTTGCAAGTCATAGCTGGGGAGTTATAAACACCCACCACATAATCCAGCCAGAGGGAGATTGCTTTAATGTAAACTGTTAAATAAATTTACCATGGCAGGAAACTGCAGAGGCACTAGACTTAGGAGAAGCTGATTTTTCTTCATTGCTCTCTTCTACTTCAAAATCCCAGTTTCTGGCCCCAATTTAATGATTTAGATAAGAATTTTGAAATATTTCTTCTTGATATTAATCTTTTTTAAATTACAAGTTAACCTTAAATTGTAAAACAAAGTTGTTCTAAAATAAATATGGAACTAATCCCGTTTCAACAATTTTGAAACTTCTCTTCAGATTTTCTTTTCAAAACACAAAAATCATCAGCATTAACATTTTCCACAAAAAGATTTAGTTCAGATAAATCTTCATTTTTTTTATTGGAAAAAAACTTTGTCAAACAATTCCTGATAAGCCCTGCTTATTAGCCATTGATTAACATCTGAATTTGGAAAATGTGCAATTAAATATTCTATAAAATGAGTAAAGGTGGTGGAAAATTTCCCCCCAGAACATCTTTGACAAAAATAGCTTTATAATCAAAATGCAATTTTTTTAATGATAACTTTTGTCTTGGAGAAAATTTTCTCAATCTTTCAACAAAAAATTAACATTCCAATTCAAAAGCAGACTGCATTTTGTAATATATAGATATAGTATGCCACTTTTAAAACTTTAGTAGATAAATGTTTCCAAGATCATCTCTCAAATCTTCCTCTGTCTGCTCTGAAACTGTGTAGTTAATTCTTCTTTTGGAAGATCAAGGCCTACATTTTCAAAGGCTGGCCTCCTATTTGAACATGAAAACTTTGTGTGTATATATTTATGCCACCAATACACATTTTCATAACCTTTTGCTCATTATTTTCTCTTTTAATTTTGTAAATTATTTTCCTTTATATATTTTAATTTAGCAAATATTTTACTTATTGCATTTCTCAGTCCCAATTTTACTTTTGCAAGGTGTTTATTAGTCTTACTTTGATTGAAGTAAAGTGATATAGAACCAGATTTTGTTCTTACCTACCTAAAGTAGATTTTGCATAAAGACTGAATTTATATATGATAAATGCAGAATTTTATTTTGTTTGTCCTGTTATTCTTGTTTCATCCATGTTTATGAAAATTCATACTGCTTGAACTTCTATTAGCTTGCAAATGCATGGAATCATAGTATGTCTGTGAAATGAAAACACTTTAGTGTTCTATAGTTTTAATTCCAATTTAAAGTCTTATTTACACTGCATCTATAACATTAGTAAGAAATTATGTTTAAAATACCTTTCTAAATCAGCTAAACTAATTTGTCACACTTTTCTCACAATAATCTTTTTGTATTATTAGCCTAGATGCAGCACTAGTCTACTGTTTGATTTCACACACACACTGGCAAAATATATCATGGTAGAAACCATTCTAGACAGAGGTGTGTTCTTTACATAGAAGAACTGATGAGTTCAGAAGACCTGGAAACTGACTTTGACTCTTTAATTCCTGATTTCCACTGGAGCAGGGTGGTTGTAATATGTACGCTTCTCATGAGGATCTGTATACTAATAGATGCTAAAATATGCTAAGAGTTGGATGGCCATGAGTTTCTTTAAATATGATTCCAAATATGATTCAAGAGCCATGGGCAGTGCCTGAGAAACTGAAAAGATCATAGATCTCTCCACAGTGAAGATCCAAAGGGGCACCCATGATAGTCTAGTTCAGTAAACAAACAAACAAGGAGTCAGTCTTCAAGTCCCACAGGACTCCTTGTTTGTTTGTTATACAGTAAAGATGTTTAGATATGAGAAGCTTAGGCACAGAGCTACATAGTTTCCTCCTAAACTGAGAGAATCATAGACTCATAGAAAATTATGGTTGAAAGGGACCTCAGGAGGTCAACTAGTCCACCCCCTGCTCAAAGCAGAACCAATCCCACTAAATCATCCCAGTCAGCTCTTTCTCAAGCTGCACCTTTAAAACCCTCTAAGCATGAAGATTCCACCACCTCCCTAGTAAACTATTCCAATGTTTCACCACGCTCTTAGTGAAAAAGTGTTCTCTATTATCCAATGTAGACCTCCCCCATTGCAAATTTAGACTATTGCTCATTGTTCTGTCATCTACTACCACTGAGAGCAACCTAGTTCCATCCTCCCTTGAACCACATTTCAGGTAGTTAAAGGCTGCATTCAAATTCCTCTCTCATTTTTCCCTTCTGCAGAATAAACAAGGCTACTTCCCTCAGTATCTCCTCATAAGTCATATGCTCTAGTCCCTTAATCATTTTTGTTTGTCTCCACTGGATTCCTTCCAGTTTGCTTATATCCTTTTTATAGGGGAGGGGCCAAAACTGGCCACAATACTCCAAATGAAATCTCAACTACAACTTCTTATACTTCACATTCCACCCCTCATTAAAAATTCAAAGTGTCCAGCTCTCACGGTGGCAAACAAAAGAGAAGACTTTCCTGAGCAATTTTTTTTTTTACCAAATGAAATGAATTCTGGGAATTAATAAGTTTTTCATTAATGTTATGAGAAAACTTTCATATATTGATGAATACCTGCATGCAGTGACAAAGTTTTATTTCTTTTACTTTTGCTTTAAAGCATTAGCAAGTACACTGAATAGCTATGTTGTAATTTTACTCCATGACTTTAATAACAACTGGACTTTTCTACTGAGTTTTCTATGGAGAGCACTATTGTCCTATCCAATTTGTTTATTAAAACTTTGACTGAACCATTTTTTTTTTAATTTTTATTTTTGCAATTGTCATGGCTGTCTGCTCCTACTGGACCCAGAATAATTCCTGGTATGTAAACTAATACATTTAATCCATTTTAAGCAAGCATTTGGTTGCAGATAAGTTTCTCTTCTATTTAAGAGGATTATTAACCATGTTTTTGTTTAATTTGTTTTCTTAGATCTCTAATCAGTCATCTCTGCAGTATACATACTATCTGCAACAGAAAGAATGCAGGAGTCAATTCTTCCTTAAGCAAACAAAGCAATTCTGTCATCTTCATAAAAAAATGCTACCAGCCCACAATCAAGGAATATTCCAGGATCTAACTACAGTGTTTCTTTCCTCTATTCCAGATTAAAAGATTTTAGACTATTTTTCCACCTGGAGAGTCCAGTTTCTCTGAAATTTGGTGCAAATACATGAAATTATCAAATTTATTTTTATACCATAGCACCATATGGTACTATAAAATTTAAGCCTGCAAACCAAGCAATGATTCATTAGAGCAAATCAACTTATTCTATCATTTCATTCTTTGAAAGAAGAGCATATATAGACACCAATACATCACATTAGAAATTATTTTCAGTTTGCTGGCATGAAAATGTTGTTAAATATTCTAGATAATCAATTAAATTAAATATGCCTTAAGCTAAAATATGTCTTTAGAAATGTAAATATACATTGAAAATGCATTTGGTTTAGAATTCTATGAAAGAGACTGAGCATTAAAGCCATTTATGGTATTACAGTTAATGGAAAAGATAATTTGCTCTTACATCTTTGGCTAAAATGGACAATTAACACAACAAAACTAATATGTTCTAATGGGGATATATAAACATATTTTATACCCATGTATTGTTTCAAAATGTAATGCCAAGTGAATTATCTGATACTTGTGTAATCCACATTAACAGTGTAATTTCATTTCTATCTATTAGCTAGTCAACATTTATTGGTTTTGGAGTCTATTAATGCATCCAAACTAAGGGATCAGGTCCTTTAGTTCAGTCAATAGTCATTAATGCCTTTGGATACATAGCTCTCAATTTCAATCTGCACAGTAGAACCAACCAGGCATGCCATTACACTTGCACAAATGAATGAAAATAGTGTTGGGAGAATTAAGTATAGTCTGACTGTGGTGTTTACTTTATTAAACAATGGGTTTAGCGTTTGAGAGATCTGTCCATTTCCAGAGCACCTCAAAAAAGTCACGTAGGGCCAAATTCTGTTCTTGGGTATATCACAATAACTCAAGTCTGTGATGTTCCCAACTGCTGAATTTGATTCAATAGTTTAGAGATATTAAGGAATTTGACAAAAAAAATCTAAATGGTAGAAGGAAGGATATTCATTCTGAATATGGCTTACTCTCTCATGGAGTGTACATTGTTGCTAATTTGTCATGACAAGCAAAATGAAAAAAATAATAGTTACTGTATTCTGTGATCTTTGTTCACAGAAGTACTCAATATAAAAAGTACAGGGATCTACATTAGACATGACTGTGTATTCCTCAGTGATAAACCAAATAACTGTCTTAATGGACAATTTGTGTTGCAAGCAGCAAACATCTCACTGGCCCATAACTATAAAGTTTATAAACTAAATGAAATTAAAAATACTGCATATAGGCAGGTTCTTTGCTGATTTGAAACAAAGTTTTGTCCCCAGTATTGGAAATCTTTGATCATATTTCTCAGGGAAGAAAAATTGCAGCCTTAAATGTTCTCATTATTGTTGTCAGAATAGATTTGTTCTGGTTTAACTTCCTATTCTTAGGTAGTATAAATTGTAATATGAAGGATCCATGAGCCTTGTAGGCTTTTCATCTGTATATCATCTGTGGTTATGAGTCTATCTGATTCCATCTGGCAGGGCAACTCTGGTGCACCTGGCCTTTTAAGCCATCCCCCAATCATATGAAAGAATTTCCTTTCCTTCATAACATACTTTACAGAAGGCTTTCTTTTATATTGTGTTCTCTCATTTTGTGTCTCAGAAAACTATACAAATTGAATTAGTATTGCTAAAATTGTTGAGTCCTGCTTTAACCAGTATAAAATACATAGAAAATGGACAAAAATCAAGAAATCAGGTTTATAATATAGTTCTGCTACCTATATTATAGGTTTATGCTGTAGACATCTAGATTACTTAATAACAAAGTCATCCTGTCTATGTGCTAAGGATCCCAAATCAGATGATTCTCATTAGATAGTGGCCCTGCCATCTTAGATGTGAAATGTCCACACTGTGCCATTTCCAAATATTTCTATCAATGTAAAGGCTCAAAAGTAAAATAAAGAATAAATCCTGTTTAAAATTAAATAAGTATGGCCATTTCCCTTGTTTTATTCATCTCATTGGTAAATAAGACAAGGAAAATCAGATGAAACTGTAGGCATTTTGCAGAATATAAGCTTTGTCTGACTTCTTCTGATACTTAATAAAAATGACACTTTTTTTCTAAACACAATTTATCAGAAACTTTCAGTCTCCAAATCCACAGACTTTATCCTTCCAAATTCTTTCTCAATCCATTTTATATCTAATGGGTGGATTTGATCCCCAACACTTTAGCAAAATCTCCTGTATCTTGTTTTCTGGGTTTTTTTCTAATATTAATATCTAGAGTAATTTTTGGAGTAAAAGACATTAACAAAAAGTGATTCTAAAAAGCACACAAATGCATCAACTCTGGTGCTTTACCACAAATATTCTCATGGAATGTATGAAAAAGATTATGATTAGCTCCCTTCATCAACAAATTCTTTATCTATTATACTTCTCAGAACCCAAGAGGCAAATCCTGACTAAAACATAGTAAATGGGTAAACTACTATGCATAAGCTCATTGATTTCATTAAGAGCCCCCCAAATGTCATTACTGCTAAGTGCAATGTTGTTGTAGCCATGTCAGTCCCAGAATAGTAGAGAGAAAAGGTGAGCAGTGCAACATCTTTTACTGAAGCAACATCTGTTGGTGAAAGAGACAGGCTCTTGAGCTACCTAGAGTGTTTCTTCAGGTCTTGGAAAGGTACTCAGAGTTGCACAGCTAAAAACACAATTAAACAGACAGAATATGTGCTTTCTACTTATTCTAACCTAAGGGACCATTCAAGATTAAGTGGCCCATTGTTGCTAGGCAACATAAATGTTATTTTGGAATCAGGTAACACTTCCACTCAAGGCTTTCTGTATCAAGGAAAGCAATTTGACCCTAGATTTGTCTATATGAATTACAATATCTGTGGGACTCTGTTTTATTCCATAATTGTTCCTTTAAAAGTTTTCATCACATCAGTTCCAAATAAAGCAGAGCAAATTTGTAATGAAATTTGTTAGACAATTTCTTTTCCATTTCTGCTTGAAATATAAATATTTTTCTCAAATTTACTGGCTATTTGAAATTTTTTACAAAGTGCACATTCCAGTAAGCACGACCAGTGCTGTAATAGTAGCAGTCTTAACCATGCTACCAAACCCACAGCTGTTTGTAGGACACATATAGGGTATGTCCACATGAGAGTTTTATTTCGAAACAACAGCCGTTGTTTCGGAATAAAACTTGCCATGTCCACTCTGTCATTTTGAAATAACGAGCGTTGTTTTGAAAGTGCTAAACCTCGCCTGATTTCAAAATAGCCATTTGGACACATTGTTTCGAAACAATGCTATTTCGATTCCAGGTTGAGTTGTCCTTCTTCCTCCCAGGGTGCTCAGGGGCCAGGAAGTGCCCTGTAGCCTCGTGCCTCATTGTGCCAGGCTGTGTAGCACAACCATGGGCGAGGCTCCAGTTGCTCAGGTGCAGGGACATTGCTGGGAGTCCGTGTGGTCCCAGGCAGAGACCCTCACCCTCCTGCAGATCTGATCCACAGAGGACATCAGGGAGTGCTGCTGGGCATGGCACCAGAATGTCGATATCTACCAAGACATCACCCAGGCCTTGGCACAGGAGAGCTTCGAGTGCACCACAGAGCAGGTGTGCTTGAAAGTGAAGAGGCTCTGGCAGGCGTGTGCCCGGGCTAGGGATGCCAGGCAGCTGCATGGGACAGCAGCTGCCAGCAGCCACCCCTTTTTCGAGGAGCTCGATGCATTTCTGAGCCAGGAGCCCGGTGGCCCACCCCATCGCATCAGGGACTCTGCAGAGGCTCGCACCAGTGCCACATCCCCAGAGCTGAAGAGGGCCACCTCAGAGCATGAGGAACCCCTGGATGTGGGAGAGACCGGCCGGCCCAGCACAGCTCCACCTGCAAGCCCTGAGCTGATCCCGGAAGGGGAGTCCCAGAACACCAGCCCTGAGGAGCAGCCAGAGGAGGAGGAGGCAGCCACATTGGAGGGGACATCGCGCCGGACATCAGGCATCCCAGTCAGTGAGTGCCCCCCCAGGCAGAGAGGCCCAGGAGTGCAGGACATGGGTTCTGAGGCGGGCACAGCCCTGGGACGGTGGGGCTTGGGCCCGGGGGGGGTGGAGTGCACAGGCTATCCCTTGCATTCAGATGGCAGGGAGGCATATGGAGACAGGGTCCCATGCCCAAGTAGGTTGGGGGTCCCTCAACAGAGGGGTGGCAATAGGCAGACTTGGCAGCATGCTGGGCAGAGTGCCTGCAGCCCGCACGGCTGTCACATGGCCTCAAGAGACTTCCCGGGCCACATGCTGCTAAGGACAGCTCACTACTGTGGGCCACGAGGCCACATGCCCCCTGAGGGTAGTGTACACAGTGTGCACAGACAGGGAATCCTGCTGGCTGTCAGGGCAAGGGTGTTTGCAGCTCACAGGCTGCACACACCAAGGCTAGTAGGCTGACACTTAACTGTTCTTATTTCTGCCCTGCAGCTCATCCGCCCACCCCCCGGCCTTCTCCTGGGAGCCCACTGCTGACCACCAGGCAGAGGAGGAGAGCCCGCCTGACCCGAGATGACAATCTGGCCGGCATGCTACAGCTTAGCCAGCAGGCTCAAGAGTCATCCTGGGCCTGGTGCATTGAGCAGGGCAGGCACCAGTATGCCGCTGTGCGGCAGCTCCAGTGTGCCACCAATGCCAATGACCACATCATGGTGGCCCTGGATAGCCAGGCAGCGGCAACGGAGCACCAGGCAACAGCACTTGAAGACCAGGCGGCCGCCCTTGCCCACCAAGTGACCGCCCTGGAGAGTATCCAGGCCACGGTGCGCTGCACTGGGACACAGCTTGCCCCCCCAACATGATCCTGACCCTGCTGCGCCCAGGGACCCAGCTGCCTCTTGCCGCCAGCACCCTCGGATCCAAGGTGGAGTTGGAGAGAGCCATGGGGCTGCAGGCCATGCCTGAGGGGGGGGCTCCCCTACCACCCCACATCCCCTGTCCCAGTTTAATGCCCCCAGTTTTGCCCCCACTCGACCCTTCCTGCCTCCCCAGCTCCACCTTCACTGACCCCCTTGTTTGTTTAAATAAATCCAGTTCACTCATGTTATAAATTGTTGTTCCATGTTTTATTGGGTTGGGTTCAGGGTGTGGGTAGGTTGGGTGGGGGCTGGCTGGGGCAGAACGGGGGAGTGGGCACTGTGGTGGGGCTCGCATTGCGATGTGGGTGGCATCAACTATCCCCCCACACTTTGGAAAACCCAGGGCAGCGAGGCTGGCGATACTGTCCTGCAGCACTCCCAGCATGACGAGGCGTGGCAGCAGGACCATGCTGATGGCATGGGTGACCTGCAGTGGCACTTCCCTGATGGTGGACCTTCCGATGCTGAAGAGATGGGTAACGGACCTGTGGGACTCAGGAGTAGCCATCTTCCAGAAAGCGATGGCCACGCTCTTGTCCACAGGGATGCCTGCCCTCATCACCGTGTGCCTTCGGCGCAGGACTGGGTGAGCTCGGCAATACGGGGTTAAGGTCTCCCTGCTAACCTGGAAGTTCCTCCTCCAGTACTGGTTTCTACAGGTTCACTGGACAACCCATTCCCACCAGTCTGTGCTGGTGCCCAGTGCCCAGATGGGCTGTGGCACACAGACGGGGAGCTATTGGTGCTGTGGAAGAATTCTCAGTAAGCAGGGGCCACAACTTAGTGAGGAGTGGAGCTTTATTTCTACACAGCTATGGGCCCAAAAGCAAGTACTCAAGAATAGTGTACATTATTTTTATATAGTGACATATTACAAAGCATAAACTATTGCTGTATAGCCAATTAAGTTCTGGGTCCATCGTCTTTGCACCAAAAGTCCCCCAATTACAACCCCTTCCTTTGACCCGCCTCACTCATAATTCATCTGCGCCACAGGCCTTTGGCCTAGTCGGACTGGCCCAAACAAGTTTCCCTTTATCTAGGTAGACTAACTTTAGAATTCTGCAAGTAAAACCCAAATACTTTCTATCTCCAAATTCCAATACATAGGGTATGTTCACACAGGGCTTTTATTTCGAAACAACACTAGTTGTTGCAAAATAAAAGTCCCTATGGCCAAATGATGTTTTCTTGTTTCGAAAGGAGGGAGCTCCTTGTTTCGAAACAAGAGCCTCCTTTCAAAACAGCTTAAACCCACTTTGCTTTCGAAAGGAGGGTTATTTCGAAACCAGTAGTTTCGAAATAAGCCATTTGGACATGTTATTTCAAAACAAAGAGTGTTTCAAAATAACAAGGACCATCCCCCCAGGGTGCTATGCACCCTGGGGGGATGGTCCCACCCTTCCCTCAGTACCCAGGCCCTGAGTGGGGCACAGGGGGTGGGAGGGTGCCCCAGCTGGCTTTCCCCCACTTCCCCTTGCTGGGTGCAGGGGGGGACGGGAACCTCAGCCCCCTTTGCCCCCCTACCCCCAGCAAGGGGAAGGCGGAAAGCCGGCTGGGGCTGCCCCCAAGCCTGGGGCACCCCACCTCTGGGCTTCCTCCATCCCCCCCCGTGGCCCCTGCCCGGTGCGGGGGGCTTCCTCCACCCCCCCATGGCCCCTGCCTGGTGTGGGGGGGCTTCCCCAGTGCAGCACCAGGGAAGCCCCCCACACCCAGCAGCAGCAGCTGCGGGGGGGGGGCAGAGGAAGCCCCCCCATGCCAGGCAGAAAGGGGGGCAGGGGAATCTCAGGGGCAGGGCCTCCAGGCCCAGCACAGAGCCTCCCTCCCCCTCCCCTCTCCTATTTCAAAATAGCATGTCACACTGGACATACTATTTTGATTCCCTCCTTTTCCCTTATTTTGAAAACAATTTTTTTTATTTCGAAATAAGGTGTTTTGAAATAAGACTTTATTGTGTGTGAACATAGCCATAGTCTGTCTTTGAAGCATGGATACAAGCACAGCAAGGCTCCTCTAGCATACCTTATCAGTTAGCAGCTGCTACTGGCCCTCTTCCAGGCCTGCTAGTAGAGCAGAGAAAGTGCACACTTATCCCCCCAACCCCTTTTAGGCCTACTGAGCTATCTGTGTCTTAATGCTATTAGGCCTTAGCCATGGAATTCTTCCACAGTGCTGCAAGGGCCGCTGAGATGATGATCTGGGGCGCAGGTCTTGGCTCATCGGGCTCAGCAGAAAGTGTGTCCCACAGCAGGGCAGCACTCTGCAGGCTAGCAGTGTGTCTACTAAGTGCTCGACAATGGTATGGGAGCCAGGGATCATCCCTAGCCATCTCTCTGGCAAGCTCTTTGGAGTCACAATGGACAGGGAAGGGAGGTCGATTAATGCTTTTAGGCGATTGGCTGGCAACCTGGCTGGCAACATGGCCACCAACATGGCCCAGTGAGCCAGCCATGTCGCCACGCCTCCCATGCTGACCCCTCCTAACATTGAAATAACATGTCCACACACACGGATGCTATTTCGATTTAAGGATTTCCCTTATTTCAAATTTTATTTTTAATTCAAAATAAGTCATTTTGAAATAAGGTTTTTATTTCAAAATGACTTATTTTGAAATGACTTGTTTTGAAATAAAACTTTGCGTGTGGACATAGCCATAGTGTTTCAGAGCAGATTACTCCATCATCCTCTAGGTGCTACTGTCACAGCTGCTACGGAACAAATAGATTCCAATCCTTTTCCTTCCCTGCTGTTTTGCTTCCTGTTCAACTTTTCTGAAGGCAAGTGGGGTGGGTAAAGAAGGGCAAGTAGGAAAGCAGCAGGGGAACATAGCTGGATTGAAGTCTGGGATAACTCACCTTCACATCCTAAACTGTTCTCTTAGCTGAGACCACTTGCACGTGTAATGTAGATGTCTGTTGTATATGTGCTGGACTAGTGGAATCCATTATTACAGGGACAAAAATTTTACCTTGAAGTTCCCAGAACTTGTATCTAGGATTTTTATACTCAGCACCACAAGTGAATATGAAGTAAAACTACTCATAATCAAATGTATATTGGATTAAAATATGATCTAGTAGTTCAGCAAAGGGTACTAGAAGAGAAAGCTGTAGACAAAGCACATTTCCAAGAGAGGAAGAAAACCTGACAAAAGCCCTCTTATTTATCCTGCAACTGTAAGGAACTGGTATCTGGCCACTAGCAAACTGATGTTACAGGTTTTTTATTGCTTAAATAAAATGGAACTTTATTGCTTGTTTATGAAGTTCTCTGGTCTGTCTACCGTGCATGTGAAGACAATAGAACTACATAAAGACTTAAGTTTATTGACATTTTTCCAAATGGCCAAACAGTAACTTACTTGACGATAGTTCAGACATTGATTAATCAATTAATTAATATTTATTCAGAGCAGTTGAATATATTGGAAGTTTATTTTGAAATATAAACACAATTCATCCTCAGTTTTGGAGTCTTGAGTTTTATTATGAATTAAATGTATGCAAATTGCTTCAATGAAACCAAAAGCCTGGGTATTTAGCTATGTTGCCCTTTTAAACCAATCCAAGAAATTGAGCAATAACTGGTGCAACAAAAGGATAAATGAACACAAATCTGACAACAGGAATCACAACATTCAATAATAAGTAAATGAACACTTCGATCTTCTTGATCACTCCATTGATGATTTGGTAATAGCTGTGCTCAAACAAATGAATAAATCAAAGCTTCAAAGAGAAACTGCAGAATTGGACTTCATATGCAAACTTGACAGTGTTGTTTTAGGGCTTAATAAGGATTTTGGATTTTTTTCTTGTTACAACAAGTGATTTGACCTCTTCTTCTTCTGTATGCTGTTCCCCAGTGTCCGAATCTAAACAACTGTTTTGATTTATTGCAAGAGTCTGATCTGATTCTATGACTTACACTTCCCCACATTTATTTTCTTTCCATTAAGTAAATTACCCATCCTCAAATCATCTGACAACATGGGATTTTCTCCCATGAAAGCTCATGCAATAAATAAATTTCTTAGTCTTTAAAAATGCCACAGGACTCTTTTTGTGTTGGTGCAATAAAAGGAAACTTTATATGAAGCAGAGATTTGCATTTCGGAGCTCTTAACTGGATTACTAGCTGCAATACCAAACCTGTTACAATAAGGAATAGCACTTCTGAAATGCTAATAGAAGGGATCTAAGCTTCAAATGCTTAATACACTTTCTTTATATAGTTTGAATTAAAGACCCATTTTGAAATTAACTTATGGCAACCAAACATTCTCAGTGAGATAATATATGCTGACTCAGCCCCTTAGTTTTTTGGGTTTTTTTTTATCATAGATGCTTATACAGCATCCTTCAATATCTCCTTTTGGTGACTGTGAATGTTAATTTATTATAACTGACAACAAGAATTAAGAGAAACTTTATTGGATAGCTGAATAAATGAAAAGGCGAAGTGTTAAAGGTGTCATTTGAAACTCATAGGCCAGCATCACCCTTTCTGAGTTAATGGTTCTTTTAAGACATGGCATTTTGGTATAATCACTAGAGATTTGAGACTGATGCACAAACCGGTATATCTGTAAAGTACTTTAAATAGTAAATTGGTCTAAAGACTTAACCACTACTGCATAACTGTAATTAACTACTATGAATAGGAGTGTGGAACATTCATTTTAAGGTCTAATTTAGATGGTTATCAGATATCCATAGCAACAAGACCAAGGGATTGATTTTACAATAGAGTAACTCCATGGATTTCAGTGGACCTAGTCCTGTCCTCATTTACTCTGGTGTCACAAAAGGAGAATCAGACAACCTATGCTTGGCAAGAATGCTGCATGATTTTCCAGTTGGCAACTATGTAAAGTCAAAGCAATCAGGAGATTTTGTGATTCAGTATGGCTATGTCTCCACTAGCCATGGGAAGTCCGAATTTGTTAGTTTGAACTAAGAAGTTTGAGGTTAGTTTGAACTAACCTCGTGCTTACAAGTTCTAACTAACCGTGCATCCTAGTTCGAACTAACGCTTAGTTCAAACTAGAATGTGTGGTTAGTTTGAACTAACCAGCTTAGTTCGAACTTCTTAATTTCAAACTAAGCATTACTCCATGGCCATATCACATCTAGTTTGAACTAAAGTTCAAACTCAGTGCTAAGTCTGAACTAATCACCAGTACTAACAAGTTCAAACTAAGCATGCCTTAGTTTGAACTAGGGAAAGCCTCATGTGGCCATGGGCTAAATTAGTCCTAATTAAGCCTCCTTAGTCCGGACTAACTAGCCAGTGTAGGCATAGCCTATATTTCTTTAAGAATACTAAAAATCATTTTTCTTGGTTGTGTCTTTAGGGCTACGTCTAAATCTAAAACCTTAGTTTGGACTTGCTTAGTCCAAACTAAGTAGTTCAAAGTTAGTTCAAACTAAGCATTTTTTTTTAGTTTGAACTAACTTTTTAGTTCAAACTCACCACACTTTTTTTTCATTTGAACTAACTAAACTAGTCACAACATTCAATAATCAGTAAATGAACACTTCAATCTTCTTGTCCAAACTAAAAGTTAGTTCAAAGTAAAAAACTGCTCAGTTCAAACTAACCACTAGTTCAAAATTCTTTAGTTAGAACTAGCATGTCTACATTGTGCTAATTCAAACTAGCCAAAGCAGCAAGTTCAAACTAAGCGTTTAGCTTGAACTTACTGTTTGAACTAACTAGTTCAAACAAAAATTGTTTTTAGTTTGAACTAGCCAAAGGCTAGTGTAGACACAGTTCAAATTAATCCAGACTGAGTTTGCTTAGTCCGGACTTATTTGGTAGCATAGACATAGCCCAGGCGTTTGTATTATTCAGCAGAAGCAGTAGATTCACTGTTATAATGTGGTGCTGCTGGCATGTAGAATTGGACTTCCATCTTGAATAGTCCCTTGCAAATCATCTTCCTTGGGCAAGAATCAGTACAAGAGGGTTTAAACTTCTTAAAACCCACAGAGACGCATTTCCCAACACCATTCATGGGAGGTTTCCCTGTACTCTACTTCCTTTGACCTCTATCAACTTGCTGTAAAAACATATGTCCTACTGCATAGTGGACAAAATTCCAGCACTGCAGTCACTTTGTTCTCAATGGGTACAAGACAGCAACTTGCCAAGATCGTCTAAGTACCTCTGTGGTTGTGACAAAATCAAATCAATTAATGGTAAGGATATGCCATTATGTTTTACACTAAAAACTATTTGATTTATTTTCCTAAGCCATTTTAACACCATTTCTGCTCCATAAAGCAGAGTTGTCATACCTTAGTTATCACACAGACGTCTTATCACCCAAATGAAGGTCTTTGATAACTTCAAAATAATATTGAGATAACACCGATTCGACACATGATTTCTTCAGTTATAGAGCCTCCTGCTGTCAATCAGCTACTTAAACAGATAAAGCAATTCACTCATTTGGTATCATTCAGGTACATAGACTCAGGAGATCATTCATTTTCATTCTATAGGAGGCATGCACAACTTTGGTTTTGTCATCATTGATCTTAAATCCCATAGATTCTGCTTTTCAGAATGTTACAGAAAAATGACTAGAGCAACAAAAGGAAGTTAACATGTTTACAGAGTTTGCAGCTGGTTTTGACTCAGCGCCTTGATTAGTATTGTGGGTTCTGCTACACCAATATGGGTGGGGTACCTGAGGACTCTGTGCCAAGTGGATGAAACGGAGGAGGACTAGTGGTAGGAGGGCTAATGGTTGTATTGCATAATGGTTTTCAGACTCATCAGGAGTACATCCAAGATGGGTTCTGTCACATGTGTAATTTAATCTTCTAAGACTATTGGTTGACAAAGCCAACTGAGGCTAAGGAATGAGACATGAATATAAATCTTCATCTTTAGAGGATCTTGCATACATGAATGATATTTCCTTATCTGAAAAGACTATTGACAAACTATAGCTCATGCTGGAAGATGTACAAAAAAATAACAGGATACGTGATTTGACACATTTCTGTAAATGGTAATGAATTGTATTTGCCTAGTGTCATTCATTCAGAGATCCCAAAACACATGCAAACTTGTTATAAATATAGTAATACAACTGAGCTGTAGCAACTTCTGGGATAAAATACAACAACAATAGTAAAAACAATGAGAGTCCTGTGGCACCTTAAATTCTAACCAATTTCTTTCTAAAAAAATTATTAGTCTTTAAGGTACCACAGGACTCTCATTTTTGCTATAAACAGACAGACAAACATGGCTAGCCTTCTGGAAATTAACAGCAATAATATTTTCTCCAGTAAAGAAATGTATAGCCAAAACAACAACAACAACAAAAAAAGCCAAAAAAACCCCAAGGAGTTGTGTGGCACTTAAAGACTAACATTTATTTTTCTAATGAGCTTTCATGGGAGAAAATCTCACTTCATCAGATGCTTAGAAGATGGATGAACTTACAGAATGGAATGAAAATAAATGCAAGGGAGTGTAAAACATAGGACCCTTTGGTTTTTTTGCTGGACTAAACTAATACAGCTGCCCCTTTGGAAATTGACAAGAAATGTATAGTCTACCTAATAAATTGAGAATATGATTGTTCTTTACTGTTAAATCTTTCAAAGATGTCTTTAGAAAACTAGAAAAATTCCTCCTGATTTACAATGAGAGACCGGTGGCACCTTAAATACTAACAGATTTCTTCAGGTATAAGTTTTTGTGGGCTCCAAAACCCACTTTGTCAGATGCATGAAGTGGAAATGATAGATAGATAGATAGATAGATAGATAGATAGATAGATAGATAGAT
>ML681966.1:18526328-18560237 GCA_007922195.1 Podocnemis expansa | reverse complement strand
GATAGATAGATAGATAGATAGATAGATAGATAGATAGATAGATAGATAGATAGATGCATGCATCTGACAAAGAGGGGTGGACTCATGAAAACTTACGGCCAAAGAAATCTGTTAGTCTCTACTGCACATTAGGGCTCTTGTTGTTTTTGCTGTACACAGATTAACATGGCTACCTCTCTGGAAATTTTCTCCCGATTAATGTTAGCTAAGACTCTAGCTTATATCAAGTTTTCCATTTCTTGTGACAATTTTTGCTAATTTGTGGTTGCTGCAATTCTTCATCTTTTTCTGATGATATTCTCCAAAGTCCCTAAGCACTTTTGGAACACAAATTCCATTGACTTTAAGAAGGAACTGTACTCCTAAAATCTTTATAAGCTTTAGAAAGCTAACTCTAAATGCTGAGTTTCTTATTTTAAAATATCCCCCTTTCCTTTTCAATGGTTCACAATATATAGCATCTCCCTTAAAAAGGGACAGATACATGGGATCCCATAAGCTAAGAAGCATAGCATCTCAATGATTTTACTATTAATATGTAAAAAATTAGATAAACATATTTCTTAATTTTTCTACAGGAACACCATGTCTTTTGGCAGCTCTGATCTTAAAAATAGATATATTGGCCAATGCTTATTGTTTAAAAATTGTACTTGGTAAGATTTTGGGATGTTGGTTACCTCATCCAGTACTGAAAGTGATGAAAGTAATGTTCTAAAAATAAATGAGTGTTGCATTAATTCCTGTGGGCCTATGTTTACAGTTACCTTTTAAACCAAGCAGAGCTCTAGCATAAGAAATAAAAGCAAAATCAGTACAGCTGGTCAACAATTTTTTTCATCAAGAATGATTTTTCATGGAAAACTATCCTGCCAGATTTCATTTTTGATTAAGTAGTATTTTTAGTCAAAAGTATAGAAACTGAAAAAAGGTTCAATAAAATTTCAGTCTGCAGAACCCTCTGCTAAATACTAGATGACCCCACAAACTAATAGCACTTCATTAAAATGCTTCCCTTTGAGCTAAGTGGTTTATGTAGCTTGATGTTTTCCCTTTATGATTTAAGGCAGTTCTTCCTGCACAGGAGTTGAATAGGAGATGAGTGGCAGTGGAAATAATTTCCAGAAGGTAGCCATGCTAGTCTATTTAAGCAAAACAAACAAGGAGTCTTGTGGCATTTTTAAAGATTAGGAAATGTATTTATCACATGGGCTGTCATGGGCATAATCACACTTCATCAGATTCAAGAACTGGAAACTACAGTATGTAGGTGAAGACTTAAGTGCAGAGAAGGTAAATCACAAGGTCAGTTCAGACTTTTTCAGAAAACCAAACAAGTTGTTTTGAATGAAACAGTGTGGAACAATAGATGAGGAGGTGAGAATGTGAATCACCTTTGGTAATGAGTTAGTCATTCCAGGTCCCTATTCAAACCTAATATAATGATATCAAATTTGCATATGAATTCCTGTTCTGCCATTTCATGTTGGTTTTAAAGTTTTTCTGTTGAAGCACTGTAACTGTTATGTCTTTTATAGAATGTTTGGTGAGGTCGAAGAGCTTCCCTATTGTTTTTTGATGTAATCATTCTTGAGGTTTGATTGTGTATATTTATTCTTTTGTCCAGAGACAGTCCAGTTTGGTTACTGGATAAGCCAGAGGAGCATTGTTAGAACATGATGACATACATCACATTGGAAGATGTGCAGATGAATGAGCCCCTGACAGAGTTACTGGTTTGGTTAGGGTTATGCTGGTGTCCCTTGAGTAGATATGCAGGCAGAGTTGGGGTTTGTTGCAGGGATAAGTACATGGTTCAGTGTTCCTGCTGTATGCTGTATAGTGTGTAGTTGATGGTGAGTATTTGCTTAAGGCTGGGGGGGTGTCTGTAGTGAGGAGTGGTCTCCTCCCAAGGCTTGAAAGGAAGAGGAATTGTCTTCTAGAATAGGCCATAGATCGATTATGATATGCCAGAGGTTTGAGTTTGGGGCTGTAGGTGATGACAGGCTCTTGCTGGGCTTGTTCTGTAGTAGTTGTTGCCCTTGTGGTGTTTAGAAGTTTAGATAGTTTAATGTCTTGTTTTCTTCTGTAGGAAAGCAAAGTGTATGTTGTAGATGTCTTTTCTCTTTTTTGGAATCCCATTTATTTCCCTGTAGGCTTCTCTACAGCTAAAATGCTACAATGGCACAGCCTTTCAGGGTGGTGCATTGCCTACTCCTCAGTGTAGACACTATCTATGCTGACAGGAGGAATTCTGCTGTCAGAGTAGGTAATCCACCTCCCTGACAGGAAGTAGCAAAATCATGAGAAGAATTCTTCCATTGACCTAGTGCTGGCTAAACTAACTCAAGTTAGCTGCTTCACACAAGGCTGTAGATTTTTCACAGCCCTGAAAGACAGATATACCAACATAAATTCCAGACCTCGTTCTACTTTTCTGGTTTTCCCATAAAGAAACCTGAACTATACAGTGGGAGCTAGACTGAGTAGTCATCTGGAGCTTTTGGGACGCAGAAGTGATAGCATAACACAATGACTATGCATCCTGCTGCCTAGTCCCATGCTGTAATTGAACAATGGTAGTGTACACAGGCCTCAGTCTGGGGGGTCATGCTGGATGTAGCACTCTATTACATATCTGAATCAGTATTAGGGTGACCAGATGGCAAAGTGTGAAAAATCAAGACAGACAAGGAGTGGGAGGTAATAAGCACCTATATAAGATGAAGCACCAAATATGAGTATAAAATTGGGACTTCTGATCACCCTAACCAGTCCATGAAAATTATCTCAGAGGAAGATACTTCTCTGAAGCTGCTTACAATTCCAAGGATTGCAGTAATTACTCCACATTAGGTGGGGCTCAGGACCCAAGTCCCAGCACCAGTGCCTCAAATGGCTGAGGTGTCCCCTGCCTCTTTGAGCCCCACCCCCAGCCAGGTATCCAGGGCTGAGCCGGCCACAGTGGCACTTGCCTCTCCTGTCCCGGATCATCCATGGCAGCCACTGCCTTGCGCAGCCCTAGCTCCAGCCCCAGCTTGGGGGCTGGGCTGGCAGTAGCAGGAGCCCAGGTCCCCAACTCCAGATTGAGACTGGGCACCCTAATCATTTTTGTTGCCTCTGCTGAATACTCTCTAATTTGTCCACATCTTTTCTGTAGGGAGGGAGTCCAAAGCTGGACACAAAATTCCAGATGTGGCTTCAACAGTGCCAAATAGAGGGGAATAATCACATCCCTCGAGCTACTGGCAACTTTCCTAGTGATGCAGCCCAATAAGCCATTGTATTTTTTGGCAACAAGGGTACACTGTTGACTCATACCCAGCTTCCCATCCACTGTAACTCCCAGGTCCTTCTCTATAGAGCTACTACTTAGCTGATCAGCCCCAGCCTGTAGGAGTACCTGGGATTTTTCCATTTTAAGTGCAGGACTCTGCACTTGTCCTTTCTGAACCTCATTTGATTTCTTTTGGCCCAATGCTCCAATTTGTCTAGATCTCACTGAATCCTACCCTCCAGCGTATCTACCACTCACCGCAGCTTAGTACCATCCTCAAGCTTACTGAGTGTGCAGTCTAGCCCATCACTCAGACCATTAATGAAGACATTGAATAAAACTAGCCCCAGGACCAAGCCCTTGGGCACTTCATTTGTTACCGGTTACCAACTAGACATTGAGCCATTGGTCTCCACTGGCTGAACCCGATGATCTAGTTTCCAAAGGGATAGCCGTGTTAGTCTAGTCCAGTAAAAAAACAACAAGCAGTTGTGTGGCACTTTAAGACTAACAGATTTATTTTAGCCAGGTTCCTAGCCAATTTATGGTCCATTCATCCAAACCATACTTCCTTAACTTGTTGACAAAAATGCTGTGGGAAACCATATCAAAAGCTTTGCTAAAGTCAAGGTAAATCATGTTGACAACTGTTTCCACATCAACAAAGTCATTCATCTCATCATAGAAGTCAATCATAGAATCATAGGGTTGGAAGGGACCCCACGAGGTCATCTAGTCCAACCCCTTGCCAAAAAAGCAGGACCACTCCCACTAGATTATCCCAGCCAGGGTTTTGTCCAGCTGGGCCTTAAACACCTCCAAAGACAGAGATTCCACCACCTCCCTAGGTAACTTACTCCAATGCTTCACCACCCGCCTAGTAAGAAAGTTTTTCCTAATATCCAGCCTGGACCTCCCCAGCTGTAACTTGAAACCATTGCTCCCCGTTCTGTCCTCTGTTATTACTGAGAACAGTTGAGCTCCATCCTCCTTGAAGCAACCCTTCAAGTAGTTGAAGGTTGCTATCAAATCCCCTCTCAGTCTTTTCTTCTGCAGGCCAAATAAGCCTAGTTCTTTCAGTCATTCTTCATAGGTCTTGTGCTCCAGCCCCTTGATCATTTTGGTTGCCCTCCACTGGACTCTCTCTAGTTTGTCCATATCCTTTTTGTAGTGGGGAGGCAGTTTGGTCAGGAGTGATTTGTCATTGGTGAAATCACGCTGACTGTTCCTGATCACTTTGTTTTCCTTAATACAATAAACTCCAAAGAAACTGCATGTAGTTGCAATGCCTGTCACATATATATAATACTTTTTCTTCTGCATCATAATCATTTTACTGCTTTCTTTACTTTTCTGTAAATTAAAATGTCCTTACCTATTGAGTCATGACTGGGACGAGAAACTTCTACTGAATACTTCACATCAGGACCAATGTTTTCTCATTTATTCTGAAACCAAGTAGCAAAGTTCAGATCTAGATTTTGTATCTAAATTCTTGCTTCAGCCCATTAAGCAATTACAGACAGAATACTAAATCCAAATCAAAATTTGATTTCTGAACTGCAATAGAGTACAGGAGTGTTTGGGTCTGAGTTAGGTGCTTATGGACATTTTTAGCTCCTATCACTTTCTTATAATGTCAGATATATCTTCTTCTGTAGTACATCTTCAGTTTTCATTCATTCTTTACATGGAGCCATTACCTTGCTCTGTAATGACTACTTCTTTGGCACATTGCACTTTTGAGGAGCTGCATTTAAATACAACTGAAGTTGATGTTGTTTTCCCTCAGAATCCCTATGTTCTTTTTAAGACCATTTTAAATTTCCAGTCTGATGCACTTGACAGGAGTCTTTTCTTAAGCCTTTTCATTTTGCAGAGTCCAATCACACTGCCCCGAGTTGATGATCCTTTATGCCAGGTATTTTTTTTGTTTAATATTCTGGGAAAACACCTACTGAAGCCCAAGGAGAGTTTATAAGGCTCTGTGTAAATGCTAAAGTTTCAGTTCTCCTCTTTTCCAGTCTAACACCAAGAGAAAAGAATAGGAAGGAAGGATTTCCCAGTGGCTAGGTCACTAGCCCAGAATGTCAGAGACAAATTCCCTGCTCTGCCACAGACTGAGTGTTCCATAGTAAATTGCTTTTAGCAGAACATCACTGATTTTGTTTTCTTGCTGCCCTCATGTTCCCCCTCACTTTAAAATTCTCTATTGAATTTAAATTTGCTGTTGCCTCATCAATACAACAAACTGTGGCAAAAAAAATAAATGAGCCTGCAGATCATTTGTCATTTTCTGGCATTTTCAAAGATAAGGGATCGCAAACATAATTTCTGTAATGTCTTGCCAACCTGCTGCACAATTTCCCCCACCCACCATTTAGGATGCAAAAGCCAAGAAGTGTAGTAAAACATCTAGCTGGTGACTCCTATACCTGATCATTATGAATTTACACCTGCTCAGTATGAATTTTATTAAAGCAAATAAAAAATTGAACTTTATGGATGAACCTGCTGAACATTCTTTCCTTGTAACTTTCTACTTGATATATTTTCTATTACCCTTTTCTTCATAGGTCTTTTCCTCAGTGTCACTGAGGACTTTCTGGTATGCAGCTTCTTCTGCTATTTTATTCTTTTTCTTCTCATTTCTTACTGTTTTGAACTCTTTCTGTTATCATCTTAATGCTCATTTTTTAATTCATTAATTCATTGCCTTTCACCCTCCATTGCTTTTCTCCATCTTGTTTCAAGGCTATTAAGATAAGATTTAATCTCTGATGGTTTCCTGTTTTTCTGTTTGACCCGTAGCATTTATCGGCTTTAATCTTCACCATACTGCTGCAAATGCATGCTATAGATTATTGTCATCAACCTGTCCATCTTTTTCCTAAGTACTTCCTGTCAATGCTAATTTTATGTTTGTTACAGTTCTGTTATTTCCCTGTCTCATACTCCTTAAATGCTGACCAATCATTTCTTCTCCTTCATTTCTCACTCTTCTAGCATTAAACTTGTTCGTCATTTAGGCAACAGGCTGAATGTGAATGATTTGCAATGTCTCCTGAACCATATGTGGTTTTTTTGTCTCACTAAGTGCATTAGCTAAGCATTACCTGGATTGGTCTGGCTCTGATTTGTCCTTGATGCTTCCTTCTTCAAATTCAGATAGGTTTGCAATTTAGGTATGATTTACCAAACTTTATTACAGTTCCAAACCAATCGTACTGTACTAACTTTTTCCCTCATATCTTGATCCAGTTAAAAGCTGCCACATTTATGGTGAACTTATATTTCAGCTTCCCTCTACCACAAATATATTTGTTTTTTTTTATAGAGATGTTCCTAATATTATTTGTTGCAGTACTTAAAGGCACTAGTTGAAATCTTGACATCCCTAACTTGAACACTTATACCAGGCAAAAATCCTTCAAATTCAAGGTCTTTCACTTCTAGCAGCTTGTTTGGCATATGTAGCTTGGATCTCAGCAGAATTTCTTGTTGATTGTTGATCCATTGTGTCAGGTGCTGTACAGACACAAATAAAAAACAGTCCCTGCCTTGAAAAGCTTACAATCGAAAAGGACAAGACAGTTGAAAGGAGTGTGGGGAGGACTAGCATCCAAATAGAGTAAATAATGCAATGGCCTAAAATTTCATGTTAGATTTTCTCATAGAGTTTTGGCAGGAGGGGAATAGAAAGACAGAAGGAAGTAAGAGGGGACACTGAAGGGAGCAAGGTAAATGGGACTGGAGTGGGGTATAGCAAAACATGGAGGGCAATGGGAGTTAGGCTGAGCTGAAGAGACTAGTAGGGGTTTGGAACAAACAGTCTGTCAGGAGACGGGAGAGAATGTTCTAGGTAAAAGCTAAAGAAAGGACTCTGATGAGATCATGGGAGTCCCAGAGTCCCTGCTGCATGCTGCTGTATTTGTTCTGCCGCTTGAGCTTCTAATAATGAGTTCACACTAGAGTTTCTCTTCCCTCTGGGCTTATATGGCATGGGGAAGGAGAAAGACTTTGTGGATCTTTGTGCTCCTAGAGAAGGACTCCTAAGTACAGAGTTCCGGTTTCAGGGATAACAAGCAGTGGGGTTGGCCTAGCTGGGTCCATTTCTACCTTGTCTATTTTTATTAAATAAAGCATTTCATGTCCCATACACCTTTACTAGACTTCCATGGCTTCTATCTTCCCTTTCTCTGAAACTGCTTCTCTCTTTTCAATAAAACACTGTGCAAGTCAGTGCTAGAATTGAAGGGTGTAAATAGGCATTTTAAAGCCATACTGTTTAACATCCCTGGATGGAAAAGAAATCAGACAGAGCCTGCTATCCCTTTATGCCCCAATTCAAGCACGTATATGTGGAATACGTACTGAGCGTATATTTCCCATGAAACTAAGTGAACTCTAACTTTACCTTAACCTAGCTAATGATTTGCATAAGGTACCTTCCCACCCCATTCACTGAGAACATATTTAGCTGAGAACACTCTTAGCCTGTTGAGTTAATCACTGTAACTAAAAGCATTCATTTGCGCCAATTTCTAGTTCTGTTTCCAGGATAAGGTCTGAGGTTAGTTAGCTTTTATAATTCTGTCATCTCATTTCCCACTCAATCTGTGTTTTCACTTAGTTGCATGTTGGAGAGGATTGAAGAGAAAGATTAATATGTGAGTCTCTTCACTTCCTAGTGTAGATTTACAGTGTGTTCGTAAATTATTTCTGGATTTCCCTCTACGTTTGTGTAATGGGAAAAGAGATTCACTTATACAGTGTAGTAAAATTTATGAAGAGCTTTGGAAAATGCGGTATAATTACTACATAAATGGCCTGTTACTAACATTATCATTTCCCTTAGATGTAGATCACTTGCTGTTTAGAGCTTGTTAGGAAAATAGTATAAAGATGATCTATAAATGTACCCATATTTTTTCAAAAGGGTACATGTGCTGTCAATCATCCATGTTCGTCCTTTTGCAAGGACATCTTTGAGTATGTTCAGTGGAAGTCAGTAAGTGTATGTAGGAAAGATTCTTATAGAAAGTATAAACAAGATTTTATTTATCCTCCAACTCAACTCTGACCCTAAATAACTCCCAAAAAAATACCTATGAAGGCAACTAGGCAAACACTATCTTTAAAAAATAAAAAATACTAACTGCAGCAAAACAAAGATGGTTAAAAATCGCCAGTTCATACTCTTGTGATGTCTAGATCATGAGAGAATTATATACATATGTATGTCTCTCTCTATATATAGGGCAAGGAAATAATTCACTAAATGCTATGTGAAGATGATATAATCACTTTGCCCATGTTTTAAAAATTCTATTTGAAATGAAGAAAGATTTATCATGTATATAAATTATTTGGACCTCTTACAAGAAAATATCTCCTGTCATAGATAACAGGCAAATTCTGCTGAGATCCAAGCTACACATATACTAAACAAGCTGCTAGAAATGAAAGACCTAGAATTTCAAGGATTTTTGCCTGGTATAATAAGTGTTCAAGTTAGGGATGTCAAGATTTCAACTAGAAAAACTGTGGTATCTGAATTGGGAAGGTGCAATTCACTAGTGAATAAGTTGAATGCTTTGATTTCTTGAGCATTACCTTACATTTGGGCGACACCATTTATTATTTTAGTCTGCACTTATATTACACAAACACCACCTGCACTAAAAATATCTGCTACATACCAATTCATGTCCTAGCAAATAAAAACCCTAAACTAGAAACAAACACGTTGAAAATTGCTGATAGATAATAAATATAGAACACACACATACCTTGGAAATGCTTTATCCCACCTGCCTGTTGCAAGTTAAATTTGTGACAACCAAAAACAGCTTACATTTCAAAATATTTTCCTGCAGATGTCTATAGATAATTCATTCACTCATTCCCTTCCCACATACACCATATATTGCATGACACTGGTATATATGTGAACTACAGAAGTATTCAATCTTCCCCTGAAGCGCTGGCTAATGTCCACTCTCGGAAATACAATACCAGACTTGATGAGTTACTGGTTTCACCAACTCTGACAAATCCTATATTCCTTCCTCATCCATCCATCCCTCATATCCCTCTATAACTTTCAAATGATATTGACCATTCTTGGCTCCTTCTTACTTCAAAGACATATAAAACAATATTTGCTGTGACTTTTTGTTGTGAGTGCCCTATAAACACTGTAGGAGATTAATTGCTTTAACAAGAGCTTCCTAAATCTTTCATTTGTTTTTGTGGCAGGATACCGTTGTTTATTGTTACCCCTTTTTGAGGAGACCTGGTTTTCAGAAGAATGCCACAGTCTGAAACCCACCAATCTATCATCTTCCAGATCTGGCATTTCTAAAAATGGTATTGCAGCACTATAATTGTGGGTATGTCTCCAGTGACAACGGTGAATTTGCTGTCATCAGATCAACTCTTTCAGGATCAATTGAACAGAAGTGCAGACCCGCAATCGATCCAGAATTCAATTTAATAATCCACCCCCAGAAAAAGAATAATACTGGGAGTGTATCTCCTGTTGGCATAGCAAAGTGAAGATGCCACAGTAATTAGAAGTTAAGAGGCTGACAGGAGACATGCAATCTACTGTACTGACACCAGATTTCCAAGTCATGTAGCTCAGGCCTGTGTGAACAACTGTTTAACAGAATGGGATTTTTTTTCAGCATAGCTACTTCTCTTCATTTCAGTTTACCAAACTGTAAAGTATTTTTGCTAGAAGGCTGCAACATAACACTACTATATTCTTTATATTCAGAATAACAACACACAAGAATCCCAAAACAGAAAAAGAGAAGCAGACTGCACTCTGAAACACAGAAGCATAATTCACCCTATCTGAACTGAGGTTGGCTGACTGCAAAGTCATTGCCCTGAAGCCTAGATTGCATGCTTTTACACAAAACATGCCCTAGCCTGCAAGCAGATGAAGGAAACCAACACAAATTTTAAGTAGCAGATTGTACAATTTTTTAAACGTTGTTCTCAATACACAGCAGTATCCATCCACTTGGCCTCACACATTCTTAGCTGGCTGGATCTGATCAGAGTCCAGTTATTGTTTCTGGCTTTGAGTCCTAGAGACTCTCTCAGGGTACAGAATATCTCCATCTAGAACCCTTTCTGAGAGATGGGACTCTGTAGATCAACTGTCCAGACTCAAACAAATGCCAGCTGTCTCAAACCTCCCTGGTAACTCTTGCACGCTCTCAGAACTGCAGCTCACTGAAATGTTACACCCTTTTGTTGGGGAAAAAGTTTGAGTTTTAATGTATGCATGCTGTTGTTATCTTCAGATGTATTATACTTCTGTTTTCCCATCCCCAGAAGTGGACACCTCACATTATGCTATGTAACTGCTAGTTATGTTGTGCAATAGCTTGAGTGACACTAGGTTGCTGGTGGTTTGCCAAGGACTGGAGTCTGCCTAGAGACAGTGCATGGGACACAGCAGCCTGAGTGCCGTGTGCAACCGAGTAAAAGGCGATGCTCAACCTTCTGGAAAGTGCCACATAGATGCTAATGGGCTTTCTAGACCATTCTCTGTGGCAGGGAAAATGGCGCACAGTGATTGGCCAGTTTAGTTTGAATGGACCCTGCATTTAACGAGGGCGCTGACCCTCATTAGCGGGTCTTCAAGAGGGGGTTTCGCACGCAATAGGATTCAGTGTGGGACCTTCGGCTTGTTGATCAGGGAGCTAGGGAGGCTTGGAGAGAAAGGGTTACTGGGTGCCTACTTCCCAGTAGTGCTCTGGCTTGGCCTCTGCCTTGTGCTCCACTGAGACTCTCCCATTGGACTTGTGTCTTGGGACTGCCAGCTAGTTTGGGGCCATAAACAGATGAGTGATGATCCAAGGTGAGAGGATCTTCGGACCAAGATCCAGAAGTAGATGAGGGAGAAAGGGAGTTCAGCAGGGCCTTGAGAGAGGGCCACTGACCATAGCTCAGTGGTTACTGACTCAACCTTTGCCTGGATCTTCTAAGAGTACCTTCATCGAAGACCTATGGATCTGGGACTAAGACTCCAAAGACCTGTCTTGGACTCTGTTTCTGGGGTGAAAGGACTCTAGTTACAGGACTGGCCACCAGCAGCCCAGAAGAAAATGGTGTATGCTGGGAGGATGCTGGACCTAGACCTAGAAGCAGATGGGGATCATCAGGGGATGGTGGTCGTGACCAAAGCCCAGCCAGGTGAAGACTAACCGTGAATACTCCCCCTATTTCTGGAGGGAGCCCTTGGACAAGGGAAGGTTATTGGGCTAAACCCATTGTTTGTTCTTGCAGTTTGCCACTTCTTGTTTGGGTACTAAAGGGGGAGGGCTATTTACTCATAGGTTGGTTTTGACTGTTCAATAAAATCTATTGCTGGTTAAGACTTACCTGCGAGTGTGGCTGTGTTTCTTCCTTGCCATTAACCGGGGCTGACAGATGCTGCAGGTGGGGTCTGATTCCTGAGCAACAAGGGAGCTTAAAGTGCTTGGCCTTGTTATTTGTGGGTGAGAAAATCAAACTTCCCGCAACACTTTGGATCACTGTTTCCCTTCAAGGACTATATAAAATTGAAAGGAAGGGGGACACAGGCTCTGAGAAAGAATTTCTTAAGCCAATCACATTATTCACAAAGCACAAGTGGTATTTGGTGCTAGGGAAAATAAAAAAAACCTGCACTCAAAACCCTGCCTCAGTTTCCTCACCTTCCCAAGAGTCCTTTGGGTTTTGATCAATGTCATTTCAGGATCCCAGTACCTTCCATTCTTCATTCTCTTCCTTCCAAGTCTTCCTTTATGTTTCTGCCTCCTCTCGCTAAAATGGCCACTGAGAGTCTTCTATAACATTCAAGGTCCTGGTCAGATGACTCTCCTCAGTGACTTCACATCTGTTATCAGTTTGTCCTTGCTTGAAGAACTTCTTCCCACTGGTGGCAACTTGATCATTATTCTAAGGTGCTTCCATTTGAATGTCAGACCCTCCAAGTTAATGATGCTTGATTACTCTAAATCACCAAGCTCCCATTAGGTGCAGCCACATCTCTTGACTTTTCCTGAGGGCTTCAGCTCATTTTGGAAGTCATAGTGAAAAAACAGAACAGTTTTGCAATAAAAATTGTGTTCACAAATCAAAATGGAGTTTTTAATTTAATATAGATATGTACAGACCTATTCTGCTCCATCACATTTCTCCTTCCCTTTCCTTTTGGAACAGAACTCCCACCCTTAGACTGGATTCAGATACAAACACTGATTCCTTGGCATATCTTTTCTTTTGGTCACTTTGAAAAGTTCTTTTACAGTATTTATGACCTTGATATGAGAGGATATAAGAGTGGCTCCAAAGTCAATCAGTCCCAACTTGTGTATAAGATGAATTCTGATGTAAGAAGGTGTTGATTATTTGCTTCACATTATTGAGAAGGAATATCAAATGATGCTCCCCAGCTGGATTTCTTTGACCATAATCTAGGGTTGTAAAATGATGTGCATCTATTCCAAAATGTGGAGCATCCTTAGTTATGTTACCCTTCAATAGATGTTCAAGGTGCTTAGTATCTCACAAGATGGGCAGCATTGTGTTAAGTCGTGATTTGCTGTTACAGTGTGACCTGTACCCATGACTTACGCTTACCTGCATTTATTTCTGCCTGTTCTTTAAGTTCCCCCATCTTCAAAGTGTCCAATGAAGTGGGATTTTCTCCCATGAAAGGTCATGCAATAAATAAATTTGTTAGTCTTTAAGTGCCACAGGATGCCTTGATTGTTTTCTATACACTGAATACCATCTTCCATCTGAGTCCCAAATCACAAAGAATTAAGACTAAAACCCAAGATGTGACCATAGCAGATTAAGAATTCTTTAATAAATTTTCCCCAAACCTACTTTCCGCAACCCCCAAATCAAAAGTTGCTTCCAAGGCTCAGTCCTAAATTCAAAACATTCCCCGCAGTAATCAAAGCAAACTTAGGTCACCATGGTTTAATATATACTAGAGCATATACCTATAGTATGTATGAATTTTCTGAATCAGGATTTCACTACTTCTCACTGATCAGGCTTCATTGTTATACTACATTAGTCTGTTAGTGTAATTCCATTGATTTCAATGATGGAATACAATGGTGAGTCAGTTCCATTATATTTAAAGGTGCCATCACACCTCATCATTGCAATTTTCACTTTTGTTACTATAAATGCAATATCATCAAATCAGGTTTATCAAGGTCAGTAGCTAGATCTATAACCTTGGGCCATTAACAAGTTGTGTAACTTTAAAAAAATAGTTACAAGGACGTGGTTTTGGACATACTATTCCTCCCTCTATTATGTCCAGCTTCTACCACATACTATACAGAAAAATTTCACAATGCTACTGAATAACACCATGGTATCACTTCTGGTTATGAGTCTAAAGGAAACAAGTACTATTGCTATATGACACAAAGAGATCCTCTATTTTCCTCTGTTTCCTACTATAAATAGTTAATGAACTGTTAAAAAATCATAATCACTACAGAAATGTTAAATGTTATGAATAAAATCATTAAGCATGTGTCTCCTGAATTTTAGCCAAAGCAATCTGCCATTCAGTTATCAATGTAAAAGTGACTTGGGGTCAAGGAGAGAGAAAAAAAATCATAATACCTCAAACAAGGAGTCATTTTTAGTGAACAATAGAAAATAATAAAGCAGTAGTGACAAACACAATTTTATACTACGAACAAGCTGGAAAACTCTGTAGCAGGAAACACTTAAGCAAGCAATATAAAAAGGCAAAAACATGAAACCCCACAAGGTAAAACAAACGTTGAAAAGTCCTTCACATGTGCACTACCTTATCAGTGTCTCAACACTCAATCATCCCTGCCTCCATTAGCTGCACTGCTGAAGAGACATTTCCATATATATATATATATACAAGAATTATATGTGAGAGATCCTAATTTTGGTAAGACAAAGATTAGTGCTATTAGTGTTCCACTCATCTCAGAGATCTTGAGGCTTGTGTATATGTAGAGATAGTGCTCAGTAAACTGGTGCTTAAAATCTACAGAGTGCTAGTACCCCACGTGCTGACTGGTATGGGTGGCTGGAAAGCAGAATATGACATCCCAGTGGTGGGTGTTGGACAAGAGGCCTACGCTTGAGAGGGTGCCCTATAGATCCAAAGCTAGAAAGAGTGACTGGATTCTACCCAGACCCAATTCCCTTGGAAGCATATGGGACCTTGTAAGTGGATCCATCCTGAACATATTGATGATGAATTTGGTTTTAGGCTTATCAGTACTGTAAAATCTTTTTAATTTTGGCAGGTGTAGTAACATTGGACCAAATTATCAGCTGGCATAAATAGACAGAGTTCAGTTAGTCAGTTTTTGATGGCGCCATACTCATTTAAACCAACTGAGAATCTGGACCTTTGTCGTTCTCTAAGCAATAGCAAGATCTTGACCCAGACTAGCACAATAGGAAATGCCTAATTGGATTTCCTAGCTCTTCTGTTGCTAAAACACTTTTATCATTAGTTAATTACGTTATTCTCAGGACATTATAATAAGGTTCCATTCTTTTTCATGTTCAGTGAACCGTTAATCTCTCTGTGCATTAATAACTAAATGTAAGAATTTCTGTACCTGGGAAGACTAACAGTCTATCTTCTATAGTAGCTTGTCTCTGACAATGGCCGATTTAACAAGTGTCAGCAGCTTCCTTCTGAGCATCTAATTGTGCAGATTACATTCTGGGAAGAAATCTCTTTCTGACTCTAGCTGGTGACCATCTTATGCTCAAAAGCCTGAGGACTGAGAGCCTGACAGCTTTTATTTTTATCCTCAGAAATTTAACCACAGGTGTCATTTTTATTTATATACTACAAACGCTTAATCTGTTAATTTTATCTCCAAAGCACTTTGCAAATACAAACTGCTATATCCTGCAAGCATAGGCTCAGCTGCTCCAGTAACAGTCCTAGGAAGGAAGTGATCCCCCGAGACATTTTTCTGAGGCGTGATTCCTCTTGTGATCCTGTTTTCTAATGGGAAGTATTCTGACTGTGGGCTTTACAATACATACATAGACCACTCTCCAACTTGTCTCCAACCAGCTCTGTTAGCCATTGCTGTGGAGAGACTGAGATCCATATGTAAGGTGAGGTTGTGTTGTCTCTAAGAGGTGCAGCCTAGAATTCTCAGCCCAGTAGAAGGGAATTATGGTGACTTTAAGCCACCTTTGCACCCTACTGAATTACTGATCCTAGACTATTCCTGGGGTTAGAACAGCCTCTGGCATAATTTTGACAGCCCTGAGGTGCTCTCAAACTCATAAAAGCCTCCCACCATGGGCTCCCCTTTGAGAGCATCCCTACACCTAGAATCTGTCTGGCAAAGAGTGCCATGGACCTACAGCTACGATACATATCCTGTGTCCATCAGGCCCCCTGTGCTCAGATTGCAAAGGGATCCATGAAAGGTAGCCTCCAAAGTCATTGTAGTCTTAGTCTTGTTTAGCAAATCAAAGAGTCCTGTGGCACTTTTAAAGACTAACACATTTTTTTTTCACCCACGAAAGCTCATAAGAAAAATAAATTTATTAGTCTTTTAAAGTACCACAGAACTCCTTGTTTGTTCTCCCTCAGATAGTTACAGAGCTTTTACATACCCTTTAGGACACCTCACTGCTTCAGTCTTTCACCGAAAACACCAGAGCAGGTTGTGATACTGCCTGGGTTTAGCCCAAAGGGAGCGTTATAACAGCATCCGGATTTAGCAGTGACAATGTGACCACAAATGAGAGAATAAAAGATGATTTTATTAAAAGAGGTAGACTGCTTACATCCCTTTCAGCTACCAGGGACCCCTGGAAATGGTAGCAGGTAGGCTCCAGGACTTTACCTCCGAGGGCACCTGCTGCAGCTTCCCAGTCTGTTGGTGAAGTCCAACATGCATTAGACTTTCCTACTGTTATATAGCATCACAGGGGGAAAAATGCTACCAATTATAAAATATACACATGTCAACATACAGGCTCTGCTAACAGGCATGCCTTGTAAGGATTACAGGATGGTCACTCAGATAAGCAAGTAGGTAGATGTATGCCTTCTGGTTATCAATGCCTACATAAATAGCAGTAAATTGTGCTGGTGTCTGGTTCAGGGAGATGCCTGGTTCAGTGAAAGGTCACTCCCTGGTCTGAGTTAGGCCATTAACAAGGCAATAAATTGCTCATGTTTACAGATATGTGGTGCCTTGGTCTGAGTGGAACCATTGGCAAGTAATAAATCGGTCATATTATGGGCCCATGACTTGGTCTGAGTGGGGGTGTCACTGTCTTTCACGTACAATCTTCTTCCACTTATTTCCCCTACACCGGGTGTTATACTAAGGACCACTGGTAGCAAGGTATCTCACAAGCCTGAGTACCCTCAAAAAGCATCACACGGGGATGGGAATCTTTCCTATTCCTTTTATGTTTTTATCATTAACCCCTCTAAACAAGTGACATTTTTGGTCACATTGTTCTGCATAGGTGGAATTCTTTTCCTTAGTAAATTAACTTTGTTGACTCTCTATTCCAATTGAAGGCAAATTTAAAACAGAAATTCTCTTTAGATTTTCCTTTACTAACTTTGTTTCTTATTTGTCTTTTGCACAAATCTTTGGAGCTTGCCACATGTATTTAATTAAATCCATAGTAAATTATATGCTATGTACTGGTTGCTTAACATATCGTGAATTGAGTGAAGCATCAGTTAGACGAAAGTCCACAGCAAAATTAAAAGCCATTTGTTTATTCTCCTTATTTTGACACCACTGCCCCATTTGGGCAGGCGAGTAATTCATTTTTTATACTACAGATATGAAGGTGTCAAAGAAACAATACTTCTCCAGTTCCAGCCAGTCATTTTGCAGTAATTACAGTATTGAAAGTTCAGTCTGGGCTTTTCCAGATAATAAGTGTTCAAGTTACCTATCTGCTAATAGTGAGTAGTTTAATTCCAACTCATCTCAATGTTAAAACAGAACCAGGAGGTCTGCAACCTGTGGCTCCAGAGCCTCATGTGGCTCTTTGGCTACCCCCTTGCTGGGGGAGGGGCGTTCCTTTTTCCAAGCTTTCCAGATGCTGTGGTGGATCCCTTGGCCTACTTCCCCCCCACACACCAGGAGGCTACACCCATTGCAGCTCTTAAAACACTTGGCTACTGAAGGAATTTTAAACAATGGCTCTCCTTATCATTCTGGTTGCCGACCCCTGAAATAGACAAAAAGGAAGCTCAAAGGAATGACATTCTCTGGACTGCATCAGAAAGCTCCAGTCAAATAGCTGACTATTATTGTAACTTTTTCCAATTTTAATCACAGAACAGGGAAAATCTTTGATCTTTTTGATGAAATATATCATTCAACTATCTGGAAAACATAGCATTATTATGCTGTGTTGAACTAGATTCTAGAGGTTGATAATTATTGCCCAAGATACTAGCACCCAGTGAGTAATTCAAATGATGATGACAGAATCAAATATTTGTTATTAATTTTTTATGCTGCAGTAGCACCTAAAGACTCCAGTCATGATCAGGGCCAAACTGCATTATCTAGTGTGCAAACAGATATGGTGACAAGAGTAACATCCTGCCTCCATTGAAATCAGTGGCAAAATTCCCACAGTTAATAGTGGAGGCAAGATTTAACCCACTCACTCTGCCATTAAGATCTCACAGTCTATGACCCATATACATCAAGGAGCTACACCTAAATTGTACACATGTGAATAGCTTCATTAATTTCAATGTAACATATAAGTTGCACATACACTTCAGAATATGACTTTAACAATGAAGGATGAGAACAAACAGTAAAAAGAAAATGGGTTTACATAGGTTAGCTCTGTACATACCTTGAGGAAATGGAATCACATAAATGGTTTTTAAAATATAAATACATACCTGCAATCCTTCCTAGTTTTAGAGGTTTTATAAAATCCCTCTTGAGCATTGTGATAGCAACTAAAACATTTCTCTATTCTTTGAGATTTTTAGCACAAGTGAGATTTTGCAGGTTCTTTCTCCCTAAAAGTATGCACTTTAGTTATGGATTCATTTTGAAGCAGTGTTTATCATTCTTTTGCAAGGCAAGCAGGACTAATGGCAATGAACATGGCTCAATTTATTATATCCTGCATTTTGCCAGAACTTTATTACAACTTACTATCATCAGAAAATGTTGCCCTCCCAGTCAGTAGAGAATACTAAAAGGATGTCACCGAAGCAGCTATTTAGTTCTAAGAATCTCTCTCTATCAAATTAAAAGTGCAGTATTGTGCCATTGATTTAATGAACATTTTCATCTCTTAAGATAATGGCATCATTTCAACTCTCTGAAGAAACAACAATATATTTAAGGATTCAGTCAAAAAGGGCATTAAATCTGCAAATTCCATTTCATATATCCCCTTGCACATAATTAAGAATTAATTTTTTGTAGAGTATTTGAGCCACAAGCAATCCTCTGAGGGGCTTTTTAATGAGTTTTAAGGAGCACAGACTACACGAGTTTTAGAAAAATATAAAAGGTATCAATAAAAGCAACTCCAGACCAAAGTTAGGTTCCTTATAATGTAAGAGAATCATTCTGATGGGGTACCCATCTAGGGTCTACAAGCGACCGGACAGCAACTGGGACAGAAAGCTGATATAATGTGAAAGACAGAATACAAGGCCCTCTATTATTCAAATATTTTGCTGTGAGCCAGTGGGTCACAGTCTGGCCTAGTGCTTGCCATCCTCATTTCAGAGCCACTGCTGCCGTTACTCATCAGTTTCCTGTTACGTCTGTTCATCATCCCTCCCTGTGACAAAGGGAGTTCTATTCACTTGCAGCACAGCATACGCAGCTGGATGTCATTTTCCAAGGCAATACCGGAAAGTTTCTGCTCTAGGACAGTCATTCCCTCTCCTCCTAGGCTGTGTTCACACAGCCCTCTTATTTCAAAACAACAGAGGTTGTTTCGAAATAAGATTTAGGCTGTTCACATGACACACGGTTGTTTCGAAACAACGGGTCCCGTTGTTTCGAAACAAGTTAAACCCCATGCGGGGACAAAACAACGTTGTTTCGAAACAACGCCGTGCGAACGTGTTGTTTCGAAACAACAGTGACTTGTTTCGAAATAACTGTTGCCTGAACCTGCTATTTCGCTTTGAGCTTTTTTCCTTAATTCGAATTAACAAACTGTTAATTCGAATTAAATTATTTCGAAATAAGGTGTTATTTCAATACAAGTTGTTTCGAAACAACCGTATTGAAATAACCCCCTGTGTGTGAACACAGCCCTAGATGTAGTCAGGATCACAGCCAGTTGGTCAAGTATATTGATGATCCTACAATGACACAAAGCTATAGACACTTCATTTGCTGCTTCCTATAGTGGTTGTATACCAATACCACCAATTTCCTCACAGCTACTGTACAAAGATGTTTCCCTTTCTCCTGTTCTACAATAGCATAGTTCATCTCCTTCTGACCTATAAAGAGCTTTCAGAATGGCCATAGGAACATGCCCATCTGAATACTCTTGAGATGTTCTTCATGCTAGTTGTTATGACACTTGCTTTCCGAGAATACTATTTTGCATAAAACCTCACTGATCTGAATATGTGTGGAGGTCATGAATGCCAGAAAGCAAATCAGCTAGTTTTGCTATTCACAAGTCTATTCATAAACATCAATCTGCTGTATTTACCCAACCCAGTTCCTAATCCTGACTAAGCCAGGGCCATTCACTTTATCTCCTGGAGGGCTTCAGAGTGATGGATTAAGGTACATTTGACTAATATAACAATGAGCATATGGCATAGTGAGGAAATCTGAGCCCTGATACAGAGCTGCTGTGAGAAAAATTAAATTACAGCATTTGCAAAGAGGAATGCTGTCACTGAAGATAATGGAAAAAATTTCCATTTAACAGTATGAGAATAAATTAATCTATACTCGTTATTTTGTATAAAAAACTATCGTAAAAGTAAGGTAAATTATCCTTCAACATAGAGAGGTACTAGGCAGGTTTTTTTTTGGTTTTTTTTTTTTTTTTTTTTTTTGCAGACACAGATTTACTGAAGAAGTAATGCTTTTACACAAGGGTGGTACATTAAAGAATATTTGTAAAAGCCACACAGTATTTATGGAATGGTATAATTCAACCATATAGAGACTTTAGGTTAAAAGATGAAGACAGAACTTCTTTTGCCTATTTTCTTACCTACCACCACATCATGGATTTGAAAATTGTATTCCATCATTATCTGGTTTGTATTCACTTGAGGAGAAACTAGGAAAAGAAAAGCAGAAAGAGAAGGGTAAAAGCAAATATAATTACTATAGAAGAGATACTCATCTCATTTGTACCAGTGTACTATGAGCCCACAGTAACTCCAGACTTTTCTAGAGTTGCTCTAGATTTCAGTGATAGAGATGAGATCTCAGTCTGGTCCAATCCATTCCCAGGTACTTCAACATGGTTTCTGATTATCTATTGCAGAGATTCTTCTATCAGTAGCAATAGTGGATCCCTCATTCTGTAGTTTGGTGAAGCGCTCGAAAGGAAAAGGTTTCAAGTGTACGGATAAATTAGAGAGTTTAGAAAGGTTAGATGCTCATTCTGAGTGAAGTTCATGCCTGTACAGTGGGACAGCACAACCAACATACATCCCTTAAGTCCTACCTAACCCCTCAAAATAAGGCTTAAGCAGGACCATATGGATATGTCTACACCATGGGTTTAAATAGACTTAAGGAGGCTTCAGTCATCTTAAGCAAAGCCCTGGCCACATTTGGAGTTCATTAAGTCGACTTAAGTGCTTCCTTAGGTTGACTAATAACTTCTGCCCTTAAAGTTGACTATAAGGGTTAAGTCAACTTTATTAAGTTGACTTAACACAATGTGCCCATTAAAGTCCACTTAATAAAGTTGACTAAGTGCAATAGGGCCATTTAAATTGATTTTATAAAGTTGACTTAATGCAATGTGGCCTCATTAAGTTGACTTAACTGAGCCCTGTAGTGTAGACATACCCTATATGAATTCCTCCACCCTTCTGCTCCACAGAAACATTGGCCTTTGTTTGCTTTGAGACACAGGGCAAAAGAAATCTATGCTTGGTTGCTAAAGTTAATGCAATGCATTCAAAAGACGTGCTGAAAAAAGATTTGCATGAAACAAGGTAGTGTGGACACATCACATGTCATGTTAAGGATTCAGATTTATATTCTTTGCATTTGGATCCATTACATTTATATTGTAATGACATTTTAAGTGTGTGTGGGGGTGAACATTGAACATTTTTCAGGAGTGACACTAACTTCATCCTAACAAGACCCACAGGATCAAGTTTCATGATAGAATTCCCAGAGGGGATTAACGACTGAGTTTAATTTAATATTGTAACATATTTCTAATTATGGAGACTGACTATATTGATGCTTTTGCTTTCATGTTGCCTTATGTCATTCAGACTCTGATTTGGACAGTGAATCTGTTTGCCATGAAACAATATACACCAGAGGAGAGCAGTTTTCTAAAGTGATTTGTATCTGAACCATGAGAAATAAATAACAGATGCATGCTGTTTTGAATAAAGCACTCATACAGGCATTTAAATCACTTACAGTACATTTTGTGTATCAGTTACCATTTATAACTAGATACAAAACAGATGGCAAAGTCTTGGTTTAAAGTGATGTGTCCTTTACTGTATTCATTAAGGAAGATTTGTTCATTGGAAGGGCTTTTTATTTATTTTTTTACTTACATACTGGAAGCAAAGACTGGGTCACCATACCAAAGAACTATATACAACCTTCTATAAATAATCTGGAATTAAATTATTTGACCATGCAAGTACTCTTCTTATTCAGGGATACTACATACTTCCACCATGCCTTTGTTTATTTTTGTTAAATTGTTTTGCTAACAAGGTATGTGCTTCATGTCACAGTTTGATCATTTCCTTTTTGTTGTATCCGCATCCCTAGGATTCTCTATATATTGATTATAGATAGGTAATACACTCTTAGCTGTAAAAACAATAGGCTAGATACTAAAATGATTTAAATATCTATAGCTTCCTTGAAGCCAATGAATTTTCTGTCCTTTACACCTGCTGAGGAACTAGTACTTTATTCTCACATTTGTCTGTGAAGCTTCTACCACACGTTATGCCCTAAAACACTAAGAATAATTAATGTGTACTCAGCACTTAAATGAAGGGCTTTATGCTATTTGAAGAACCATTCTAAAATCCTGCATTGTATATTTAGAAGGTGCTATTTGGATTTGATACAATTTAGGTTGGCGAAAATCAACATTTTGGAGCTTGGTAACACAGAAAATGTCTCTGAGGCTCATAGCGCAGCAAAGTGAACTGGTCCACCACTGATTTTATAGGTCACTGCATACCATTTATTCTTCTTTATAATATAGATCTTCTTTCCAAGAAGGCTTACATGAAACAGGAGTGCAATTTTCAAACAATTTAAATTGAAACATAACAAATGCAGCTCTCTCAAAACAATCAATATTTTGCAACCAGGATGTTTGTTTTTGCATTAAAATGAACGTCATATGCACAAGGGAAATGTGCAAATCCCATAAGGATTCAAGAATATGGATATAGACCAGTACTTATTTAAAAATCACAGTCTTTCTTACTAAACAAGACAGTATTAGAAGGCAATCTTTGCTTAGGATGTGATGTTCATTTTTTATTTAGGTTATTTGAAGATTTTGTTTTGGTAACATAATGTAAAGCAAGTTTTGAACATTTTTTCCTAATTATCAGGTAAAATCAGCTCTTTTCTATTACATATCATTCTTGAAAGGAAAATCTCATTCCCACTGGTGTTTAAATTCTCTTGTCTATCACTCTTTTTGGATCTCAGGGTAGTGGTATAATATAGGATTTTATTCTAACCTATGTCTTTATGAACTTGCCAAGACATAGAAAAACTGCTAGAATCTTACTAATTTCTGTGTCATTGGTTCTCTCTTTCTGACACTGACCTTGATTTTCTATACTGGAACATGTAAACATCCAGAATGTGTCCCTGTTTGCTCAGAAGGAGGCAATGGCCCCAGCAGTAAGGAAAATAGAGGCAGAAACCTAACTAGCATTCAGATTGGTAACCAATAAGATCTCTTGCATAACTGAACTGTTGTGTTAACTTTACTGTCTAATAGAGCAGTGGTTCCCAACCAGTGTCCCGTGGCACAGTGGTGTGCTGCGGCAACACTCAAAGTGTGCCCTGAGCATCCCTGACAGCTGGGACTAAATTTCACTCCCTGCTCAGCCCAGCTACATGGGCTGTGCAGGGCTGGGAAAAGGGAGGGGTTAAAGTAAGGGGGAAGGCACCCAAACACAGTTCTGGAGGCCCCCTGTTTTTAGGCAGGCAGCATTCTGGCCCCCCCTAAAAATAGGGGAAGGCACTGGAATGTCGAGTTCCAGGAGTCCCCCTAAAAATAGCATAAGCAGCCGGAACACAGAGTTCCGGTGGCTCCACCTTAAACCCCCCTCCACCTTAAGCCCAGCCAGCAGATTGCTGCCAGAGGCCGGAAGTGTGTGAATCTCCCCCCTGCAGGGCAGAGCAACTTATGTCTGCCAGCCTGCAAACAGCCTAGGTAATGGCTTAGGGGTGGGGGGCTCCTGGTGTTTGTGTGGGGCAAGTGTGTGTGTGTAGCAGAGGTGGGTGGGAGTGGATGTGTACCAGAGGGTGTGTAGCTGGGGCTATGGGGTGGCTGTTTGGTTGGGGGGGGGGTGTAGCTGGGGGTGGGAGGTGTAGCTGAGGGCCCCTGCAGCAATGGCAGGCTCCATCACAGGCAGCAGGGGGCTGGGGGAGGGGAGGACGGGACTCACTGGGGTGGGAGGGAGCAGCTTTGGGGTGAGGATTTGTCCCGGGTGGCAAGGAGCCACTGTGGAGAAATGGGTGCCGCACCATACTCCCCTGCCCTACCTTTCCACTCCCCAGGTTCCCCCTGCCCCTCACAAAGCCACTCGTGTTCTCCCTTCCTCTCTCCTCTCTTGCCACCCTTGTGCTGTTCCCCACATGGTTCCCCTTGTCCTCTTTTGTCCTGCCCTGCTCCCCACACTCACTCCTGCCACTGCACACAACTCCTGACCTCCCTTGTTTTGCCACCCCTGCTCTACTACCTCTACTACCCTACATAGCAGCATTTCCAAAACACTGTGCCATGGTTCATGAATATTCATAAATAATTTAAGTTAATTTGAATATTTGTGAGTTTTTAATGGTGGTGTGCCTCAAAAAAATTGAAGGTATCTAGGTATGCCACAGCAGAGAAAAGGTTGGGAACCACTGCAATAGAGACTGCAGAAAAGTAGCATTCCCTGTGGGGTGGAGGAGGTTTGTAATCTCTGTGAGAAATTGATGGAATCTAAGAAATTTGCATTATCCAGTATATTGTTTCCTGCAGACAGGTAGCCAGAAAGATGTATATATTCTCACAGAAAAGAATGCACTTCCCAGTAACTGCCACCATACTGTTTCTTCCTCTATTATTACACTTGCTTTCATTTACCCCTGACGTTCTTCTCCATTGAAATTACCTGGAAATGCAATAGAATATTTACTCAGAGGAAGTACTGGAGAGATGAAGCTATAAGTTAGAGGAAGGAAAGATGTGTATGTATGTATCTATTTTGTTCAAGATATTTCTTCAGGTATCATGACTACTGAGATGGTTTATGTAGACAAGGGAGGTAGGAGGTTTATGTAATGCACATTCATCCATGGGGTATTTTATTACTCAAGCTTTTACAAAAATATTCAGAAATGCTGGAATGGGTGGATAGGATTTATAAATCCAAAACTAAATAATTAGTATAGAGATAAGGCACTCTCTACTTCCCACAGATGTTTCTGCACATTACTTTAGGTAACTGTACCTCCACCACAAAAATTATGTTCATATAATGTAACTCCTGATTTATAATAAAAAATAATCCTAAATACATTGACATTCCTGCATTACATTACAAGGGAATTATTATTCTGTAAAGGAATACTGCCAGCAGTGGCTGCTTATAAAACAAATGATGGGTTGAGGCTGACAATTTCGTACCCACCGCGCCATTCTCCCCCCACCCAAAAAATAATTGGACACCATCTCATCCTTAACCTCACATAAAAAATTATTTCTGATCAATCAACTCATTCATTTGCAGCTATTCCACAACAATAACTCCTCTGTTGTAACTGTTCACTTAGGCCTTGTGAAAATGAGCAAGCACTCCATTCTGATCCTCTCCTCTACCATGCCCCCACCACAAACACTTTATCCCTACCTACTGCCTCCTTGAAATCATAGACTAACCAGTTCATCATTCCCTCTGCCTCAGCTTTCTGGCATCAGACTACTTAATGCTACTCCTAAAGAAGGGGAGAAGCTGTCCCTGTGGTTGCACCTGAACTCAGTCTCCTGGGCTACTGTAATTATGCCACAAATAAAAACGAACAGACAGCAGCAAACATATCCATTTCCAGGGCTCTGCTACATTTGCAATGGACAGGGCTTGTAAACATTTGCCTTCATTACTATAGAGGTGGAATCTAACCTCAATATTTGAATTTGGTGCAGACCATAATGAAGACAGAGGCCATTTGCACAATTCAGAGGTTTGGGTTGGGCTGTGAACTGTCTCAAAACTTGTGGCTGACAAGCAGCTGAGAATTGGTGTGATGTGTTCCAGCCTTGTATCGGCTAGCAGGGAGGAGAATGGTAGAGTTAGAACCACAAAACCATCCATAAACCACCAGAGCATCTTCCTACGTGGGTGACTCCCCCACAGCCAGTCACACTGGCTTTCAGGTTGTAATCCATTAGTCAGTCAGTACAAAGCAGCCACACTGGAGAACATGGGTTTGCTTGTCAAAATTTAGGAGGAAACTTTAACCATCCCCCAATGCGATAATTTTTAATTAGCAATTCAGGACTTGTATCTTATTTTTTGTGACTCTTCTCAATCCCTGGGGCAAAGTCTGTTATCCCAAATGGATTTTTCACAGTAATGTTAAATTGAGCGTCACAAATTTGTAGTACACCAATTTAGCTCAATTTGATAGGCATTTTTGATCAGTAAGTCTTTAGAGTTTGAACATAAGAAATGTGGTGACATTAAAGACAAACTGAGCTCTATAGGTTTCCTATTTGAAAATTCAGCATGTCTGAAAAAGTGAATAGCCACTATAAAAATGTTTGTCTGAATGCAAAAGATTGTGTCATTGACACAAATGAAGAAACCTAGCAGTTAATATACGCATAGAATGGGAATACATCTGCTATTGCAAGTTGTTTTGTATGGAAATAAAAAGGAATTGTATACCTACCAGAAGCTATTAGATTCAGAGTTTCATATGCTTGCCAGCACCGAATCTGAAGGTTAACATCCTATATTCTAGACAGCTAATAACCTCTTGATGTGTCTGTCCAGTTGCATCAAAAATTAAATGCTAATGTCAGAACATTGTGCTACTTAAATGTCTTCAGAAAACAGTTTTACATCAAAGATTGTTAAAATTAAGATAAAGTTAGCATCCTCAGTAGGCCCTGAATTCACGGAGGCTAACATTTTCTATTTATCTGAACACTAGGGATAGCACAGGTAGTAGCAGTGTGCAAACTTCTCATGTACCTTCTTTTGTGCCCCAAAAGTACCCTGGAGACAACAGCATATTCTGGCATTACAGTATAGTTTTTTCTTTATGCCCATCCAATACCTTGCCTCTCTTGAGACTGGCAGCTCTACTTGCTCATATAGTCAGATACCCATGCTGATTATGTTCCCTTTTTGTGCTTTATTTTCTTTTTTGTTTGAACACTGTGCAATTTTGGATCACTGCCAATCACTCGTTGTCACATCAGATAATTGTTTTACCTCTGACACCTGAGCAGAATGTTTCAGAATCTTTCACTCCAACTATACAGCCTGTGACTTGAGAGACAGAAGTATGTAAAACAAACAAGGAGTCCTGTGGCACTTAAAAGACTAACAAATGTATTTATTGCATGACAGAAAATCCCACTTTGCAAGATGCTTAGAAGAACAAAGTGGGATTTTCTCCTACGAAAGCTCATGCAACAAATAAATTTGTTAGTCTTTAAGAGCCACAGGACTCCTTGGGTGTACTCACACAGCACTTTTGTTTCGAAAAAAAAAACCATGTTCACAACTTAAACCTGGTTTCTGGGCGAAACAACATTGTTTCGCAACTGTTGTTTCGAAACAACGCAGTGTGAACATAGTGTTTCGGAACAAAGTGTTCCGAAACAACATTGGACCCTCAGCGCCCTGGCCAGGGACCCCTTAGGACCCTGGCCAGGATGCTGAGGGCTGTCCCTCAGCCCCCAGTGGGGTTGGGGGGTGAGCCGCTATTCACACACAGATAGTTATTTCGAAACAAGTTGTGTCGAAACAACTTGTTTCAAAATAACGCCTTATTTTGAAATGACAATTCAAATTAGCAAAAAGTCATTTTGAAATAGGGAAAAAAGCGGGAAACGAAATAGCATGTTCACAGTGTGAACATGCTATTTCGTTATGTGCTGCACGGGGCCGCAGCCCCCTGGGGGTGAGCCGCTGCTGGCTCACCCTGCAGCCCCAGAAAGGGGGCTGCAGGCACCAGCGGGGGGTGAGCCGCTGTGGGGTGCCTCAGCCCCCCGCCAGAGCTGCCCCCCGACACTGTCGGGGGCGCGGGGCTGAGCCCGCAGCCCGGGATGCTCCCCGGACACCGCCGGCGGGTCAGGGGTCCGGGGCCGAGCCCGCAGCCTGGCAGCCCGCTGGCAGTGTCGGGGGGCAGCTCTGGTGGCAGGCTGAGCCACCCCACAGCAGCTCACCCCCCGCTGGTGCCTGCAGCCCCCTTTCTGGGGCTGCAGGGTGAGCCAGCAGCGGCTCACCCCCAGGGGGCTGCGGGGCCCTGCAGCAGGTAATGAAATATCATGTTCACACTGTGAACATGCTGTTTCATTTCCCGCTTTTTTCCCTATTTCGAAATGACTTTTTGCTAATTCAAATTAAGTCATTTCAAACTAAGGCATTATTTCGAAACAAGTTGTTTCGACACAACTTGTTTCGAAATAACCATCTGTGTGTGAATACAGCCCTTGTTTGTTTTGCTGAACTAGACTAACATGGCTATTTCTCTGGAACTTAAAAGTATGTAAGTATTTCTGACCATAGTTAATCAATGGTAGTGTTTGTTTAATTATAACATCAAAAAATTAAGATTACAACACATTTTTTAGAGACAGACTTCATTATTAAGACCTCTCTCTCATTTTTAGGGTTCTGTACTGAAGCTTCCTGAATGTTATGCCAACTGACAATTTTTTTTCATTTTTAAGCTAAATGTGGTTTCTTATTAAGCAATTACCTTAATGAAAGAGATAATGTTTCATTCTGGAATAACCATGTTAATCTTCTAATTGCTTCCATTTTTCTTACAAAACTTAAATGTTAAGAACAATTACACAAATGTAAAAGCAACTTTCTCTTGGAGTTTTTTTATCATCCAAAACACACCTTTGCTAAAGTCTTTTAGACTTTGTTTCTATGTTTATCTAAGTAAAAGCAAATTGTCTTATAAACTAGACAAACTCAGATTTTCTCATCTGACCACACCAGATATATGTGAGTAACCTGAACACACAATTGCAGAAATCATGCACATACTGTGCATGCAAAGGTATCAAATGGTTTCATTACCACTACTGATTACATGCATACAAGTCTGAAAATTTGAACAGACTTTTGGCTCCTTATTCTGTAGATTCCTCTATCACCACTCTTCTGTGGCAACAACACTAGATTTTATTGCAGAAGCTCCAGTGCAACAGTAGCATGTATTCACATAATAACAGCATATCATGCAACACATCAACTAACTGAACACAATACTTTACACTACAACCAAAATTTGAATTATGAATATTTTCAAAGTAATAAGCATCCAAGAAAATATATTATCTATTTTCCTTCCATGTAACAGTTCTTAGTGTACAGTAACATTTATGCCAAGTTCCAAAGGGGTGGCTGTGTTAGTCTAGTCCAGCAAAAGCAGCAAGGAGTCCTGTGGCACTTACAGACTAATAAATTTATTTATTGCATGAGCTTTCATGGGAGAAAATCCCACTTCATCAGATGCTTTGAAATTACATTCTGACTCCTTTTCTAATCACAAAATACATATAAATGATAGTTTAAAAAGCAAAGTTAGAAAGCTGACATTTGCCCTGAAATGCTGACACTCTAAATTTTTATTTTTGATGGCCAAATTAAGTTATGCTATATAATTACTTTGATATTCAAACTCTTTTTCACTGAATATTGGATGGAGAAAACTGAGCTCAGATTCTGAGCTTCAGTTGTTCTAATTTCATGGGTAACTTGATAACTAAGCCATTCCATCAATTACAATAACATTCTACGGTCTAGAAGGTGGATAAAGAATTCTTTTAGAAAAGGTTCAAATAAATAATTCCTCATGTTCTTGACTTTTCTAGGTATTGAACTGGGCTCAGTATCAGATGCAACTTGTAGCTTCTAGGAAGTGTAAGGTCTCTGGTCTTCTACAGTAAAAATAACTGCCAGAAGCTGAGTTTCAGAGTGTCACATCCTCACATTTCATCTAAATTGCACCAAAACAATGTAATATTGCACTATCAAGAAGGCTTCTGTCTTAACAGTACCCACCATCGGCATATAAGAAAGAGATCTAAAGATGTGTTAAAAAATACTTTGTTAGATGGAATTCTGTCTGGCAAGAAAATATTATATGTGTCTGATTCTACTAAAAGTAGCTATAAAATAAGCATGAAGGGGATTCCATATTTATTGACTCTCAGTGACTTTCATAGAAAATTTACATAGCTTTTACAAGTTAAACCATGATTTCTCCAAGTGTCAGGGCTGAAATTTCAAACTAGAATCTGACAATAAAGCTCCGTTCTCTTGACTAGCGCCTCCTACATCATTCCTAGTAGCAAAATTCTGCAGTTACAACATTGATAACAATTGTACTGATGATGAGGCAGAATAGAATCCAGCTCACTGTTCCACAACTATATTGGCTCTGCAATACTAGCAGCAGTTTTTGTTGGTTAAAGAGCGGCAGTGGCTCAAAGATAATATGCAAAATTATCATCTATAACCGGAGTGGTCAAACTTATAGAACTCAAGAGCCCCACAAGTTGATTATTAAACTTTCAAGAGCTGAACTGAGGCATATGGCCATATACTTCTACCTACAAAATTGATTTGCTGACCGGTTAGCACATTTAACTTCAATGACTTTTGATAGGACATGGCCTAGTGGGCAAGTTGTGGTGAATTAAAAATCTACTTGCTGATTATGATCAACCCCAGGCTCTGCACTAGGGAATTATGGTTGCACCTAAAGGACTCAACCTCAATCAAAGCCCCATTGTACCAGATGATTTACAAACACAAAGCAGTAGAAAGTCCATTCCTCAAACACCTTAAAATGTAATCTAAATATGCCACACAAACAAAGGAGGGATGTAGGAAGTATTACTATTATCATTTTATACTTAGGAAGGTGAGGCAAATTAAGAAATTTATCCAAGATTGCATAGGAAGTCTATGGCAGAGCTCAGACGTGAACCCAGGAGCCTCAGTTTACTACAAGACCTTAACTCTCCTCCTGGCTATTTAAACACATCTGGCAAGTATTCAGGTGGGCACTTAGAATTGCAAAGATATGCAAATATTGCTAACATGTACAGCACATATGTGAGTTTCTTAGATATTTGATGAAGTGAGGGTGTTCTGTAGAGAAGCTGATCCATTCCTAGGTTGCTAACAAAAGCTCAGTTGTTATTATGAGGAAATTCAGGCAGAAACTCAAGTGCACCCTAAGCAGAAGCTTCCTAACTTAATCAAAGGTAGCTTTGAAAAGAGCTGCATTGTCTTACACACCTGCTGTCAAAGCAACTCAAATGAAGATTGAGTGTAAAATAGCTCAGATAACTTGCTTTTGAATTCTTTATAATATTTGGCCTCTGGACCAGTTGACGTCATTGTGAAGGAGACTTGCCTAAGTAATCATTTGGTGATCTATAAATAAAGAGATTCATAGGCTGACACCATAGATCAGGGTGAAGGTGGAAGCCTGCTGTTGGCCATTATTACAAGCTTCCTTAAATAAACAGTAATCCTGAAAATGCATGCAAGAGCTGCTTCTTTTTAGTAGCTCTACCACAGCAGGTGTGCAGTGTGGTGTTTCTTATTAAACAAAGGATTATGGAAACCTGTTTTAAACAAAAACAATTCTGCTTCTAGATATAATAGGCCTGTCCCTCACTGTGCATGACTACAAGATACAACATACCAAGATTGAATCCTGTGTTACTATCTTTCATTATATCCTAGTTCAGTGGTTCCCAACCTTTTCAATAACATGGCACAGTTCAAGGAGACAAACAATTCCATGGCACACCCACTTTTTTTCAGCTGAATTGATTGCTCATAAATGTCATATATGCATACAGTTACTAGAGAAGCTTGCAACATAGTGCATATAGCAAATTAAAGAAGGATCAAATGCATTAATGTTTCAAAATACACTGGAAAAAATATGTCATCTCAATTTTGCTCTTTGGCCACCTGCTTTTGGCATGTTCATAGTTTAAAATTGAAAACCTTTACCTCACTTTAATTTGATGATTAATTTTCACAAGTTTTATGAATTGTGATTTGGGTTGGATAAAATATTGTTTAAGATGAAACAATGTTTGTTTTACATTGATTTTCATTACCTTTTACAAAATTTCATGGCATGCTTGGACAGTTCTCATGGCACACCAGTGTGCCATGCCACAACGGGGTTGAAAACTACTCTCCTAGTCTTTCTAGAATAATACATTTTACCCCTGTTGTCACTAATGTGTCTAAAGAAAACAAGCCTTCATATCATAATTGTAAACAAATGTCATTCTATTAATATGCAGGCATACCAAGAGCCTCAATCTTCATTTGAGAACTAACTGAGTTATATTTCATACAGCTTTAAGACAGACATACTTAGCTGTCAGTACCAGTGATAAATGATGCTGCCAAATGGATCATCACACAATCCAGTTTGCATTATCTGTTTCTTGCAATGCTGTTCTAAAGGCATGTCCAGTAGAATAGGTTTCATTGTGTGATCATTGACAGCTGCTATCATTTTGCTGCAATTCTTTTTCTACCTTTCCCCCAAATAATGCTGCTTGTACAATAAACATCAACATTTATCTGCCATGTAAGTTTGCTGCTGTCTTTAGATTTGATCCTACTTTTCATCACATCTGTAGTATAACAGAAGACAACTGAAGCAGTGAAAAAGCAACTTTCAAAATGCTGGCTGAATATCACTTTCATGGAGGTTGTTCTTAGTGTTATCAGGGCGTTGTTTCCTATTATAAAGACAATAAGCACAGGCAGAAGGGTGTTAATGTGCACTGAACCAGGTGAGCCAGCCAACATGGATTCCAGGCTTGTCAAGGCTCATTATTCTGTTTCCAAAGTAGAAAGCAGCTTTGAACATATCTTAAATCTAGAAATACTCCAGGCAGTAGAAGGGAATGGTGAATTTTTTTAGGCCTTTCAGATATGCCAGTATTATGCTTTCACTTTCTTTTCTTACACCTACACTCACTCCTATGCTAGAGAGCCAAAAGGTTTTTTCTTTATCCAGTATCCCTCCTTCAGTTGAAGGATTGAAAGTAAATGACAGCAGTAATGATGCTATTCCTTATTGCTAGGCACAGATACATACATAGGGCACATTGCTTGAGTCTTAAAATCTTAATGATAACTCCATTTGATCATTTAACCCATAGGTTCCAAAACTACAGTAGGGCTGACTGAGCATATACTACTGGCGCTCCTTGTTTCTAAAAGCTATATAGCAACAAAAGACAGTTAAGATACACTGAAAACTTCCCTCATGTTACTTTTCCAGGTAAGCAATTGCTACAGTCATCCAAGGAATGAAAGGTGATTGCAAATGGGAAGTGAAGTGCTCTGTCATTAGTTACAATTCCTTCTCTGGTCTGGTTTTACACCAGCACAATGATATTCTCCCCTTTACTCAAGGCAGATTGCCAATTTACAATCAAGCTCTATCTATCTGCTTTTCTTCCCTTTATGTATTTTTCCACTTCTTTACATAAAGTCACATGTCACATCGGCTATGTTCACGCACACAGTGCTTGTTTTGAAACAAGCTATTTCGAAATAACTTGTTTCGAAATCACATGTTATTTCGAAATAACTTGTTTCGAAATAACAAAACTGTGTCCTCAAAATAAGCAAAAAGCGGGAATCGAAATAGCATGTCCACACTGTGGGCATGCTATTTCGGTTCTGGGGCAGTTCACCACGGGAGGTGTGGCAACATGGTCCCCTGCGGGCCATGTTGCCACTGAATCCCCTGCCTGGCTCTCACCCGCAGACCCAGGCAGGGGAAAAAGCCCCGAAGGGCAGGGATCCCCCAGCTCTGGGCAGCAGCTGCTAGACCCCTGCCTGCTAGAGGTACCCCTAGCCCAGG
>ML681966.1:18315822-18525928 GCA_007922195.1 Podocnemis expansa | reverse complement strand
CCTCATCACCCTGGCCAGGGTGCTGAGGGAGGGTGGCGCCTCCTCCCAGGGAGCTAAGCACCCTGGGAGGAAGGTCCATAGTTATTTTGAAACAACAATTGTTTCAAAATAACATGTCCGCACAGGGTTGTTTCGAAACCACTGGTTTCGAAAGAACCTTGTTTCAACATGAAATGAGGTTTAACCTATTTCGAAAGTACAGCTCCCATTTCGAAACAAGGGGTTTCCTTGTTTCGAAATGGCCGTACGTCATGTGGCCATGGCAGTTCTTATTTTGAAACAACCCCTGTTGTTTCGAAATAAGAACTGAACTGTGTGTGGCCATACCCATCAAGTTCAGGAACTAATTTCCTTAGAATGACACAGCAAACAGTACTGACGTTATGGTGTCTTTTCAAGGTAAGTTCTGTTTTGATTAACTTAGTTCCACAGTCGAACAGCAACAGGACAAGTGGAAGCATGCTATACAAATTCATGTTGATTGGTTGAATTAGAACTACTTGCAAAGTCTCTAAGCTGAATGAATACCCATCATCAGTTCAGCCTTTTGTGATTTCTTTTTCTCCACCATAAAATATTAGACATTTTAAATACCGAACTCAGTGTAGACTATTATCTTCTGTCAGTAAATGGGAATTACAAAGACTAGTTTTAGACTGTTAGAATAAAATTCTGTTTGAAAATGTGTGCAAGAAATTCAGGGGAAGGTACACTATGAAATGAAAGGCCTGATCTGGTACTTTTAATAGTACACTTTTCATCCAGGTAAATGAGCTGCTACTATAAATTATCTCATGTATCAGCCAGCCCGGCTTACTAACTATGAGGACATTCAAAAAAATATAGAAAAACAAAGCACAGAAATAAGGCTAAAATACACTGACAAAAAAAAACTGTTTTATTTTTGATTTAAAATTGTGGTGTCCCCCTGGCAAAAAAGAAAGATTACAAGGCATAATAATTTGAAAAAAGAATGATGATTAACTATCTCCAACTCATCTTCCCTTTTCAGCTTTGTGCCTTCTCCATTCCCAACTGAACATTTAAAGAAGGATCTTTCAGACCATTAGAAACTTTCATTCCCAGATCCTTGTCCTAGCTGTATGACACAGAAACAGAGCTGGCTGAGCTTCAACCCATGAAGAAATTTAGGCTGGCAAGTCATTCTTGCAGTCACTTAGCACTGTGCTATGGACTTAAAGCAGACTAAGCTAGCACTGTTGAGCTACCTCTACACTTTTGAATATACACAGTTATTTGTCCACATATTGCTAGAGCATGTACTTCTTATCCATATTATGTTTCCACACATGCAGTTTGTACACTGGCAAATTCCTTTCTTCACATTACACTTTTTCGGTATGTAACATTACTGCTAATGTTTCAGGGATGGTAAATCAGATCCTTGTGCCTCACAGAAGAAACTTTAGGAATTGTTTTATTGCGTATTGGTAGAACTGTAAGCCACCTCCAGGCATTTGATGATGGCAGTTCTCTCCTTTCTGCCATACTGGATTGGGGACATGGAACAAGTCCATGATGTTGTCATTCTGCTCCTACTACTATTCCCTGGACAAATGCTCATGCAGCACATTACCGGATACTGGATGTAATCAATCTAGACACAGAGAGCTGACCCAGAGGGGAATGAAAACTGGCCTGCATATCATGAAACAGATGTTTTGAGTGCAGAGAATGCAGCAGTATGCTTATAGGTGGACTGCTGCTTCTGGTCCTGGAGAACCAGCACAATATGATGAGACCAAATTATCTTGAATATGTGATAGGATGCCAACGAGTGGCTGCAGAACTTCTGAATGAGGAAGCAGATATTCATTGATTTGTGAGAGGGGCTTTCATCATTTTGTGCTGAGATGAGTGATAATGTTCTGGTTATATTAAGCACACTGTTTTGGGATGGTTTATGGGGAGCACTTAAGCATTGTTAAGGTAATTTTAAAAACATTCTGTAAGGTTTTGGGAAGGATTTCACAAATTCCTTCCTCACAATGTTTTCTAGTGGCGTTGCTCACAGAGCTCATCAGAAGTCCTGCACCATCATTTCTGTGGCATGAGGACTTGCCATGGTTGCCAAGGGTTAATAGTTAGATGAGAGTGGGGGAGTAAAGGCCATAAATGTGCCACTCTGGGCAGAGAACAACTGTGGATTATTGTTCAGGGAGACAAATAGGGATGTCTGCTCCATGGAGGTTGGGAGTTGAGCACAGGCTGAGCTACAGAGACCGAATGGGGCTGATCATCTCCCTGCCCCCTGAGCTGAAGGGTTCCTCTATTAGCAGTTTTTGGGTGCCTGCATAATATGTTGTTCCTGGCATCTTGCATGCCTCTGTTTGGTGAGGGGCATGTGGGAAGGGTGGGAATTCACTGTGCCAGCTGCAGCCTTGTAGCAGGTGTAAGAGAAAAAAAGGGAAATGGGAGAGAAGGTGCTGCCAGTGGAAGGAGGAGAATCCCTGAATGACTACTGATACCCATGAGTGGTACACTACCCATGCCCCATCCAGACTGTACTTCAGAACCAAGTTGAGGCCATACCATGGCATAGGTTGGATGGGTAGAGAGAAAAGTCAAAACAATGGAAATAAACTTTGTCAGTGGTGGCCATATCTTAGAAATTGGCATCATCTCCAGAGGAGTGTTGACTTCTACCTCAGTAGAGTCACATTGTCTTCCACTTTGGTGCACCACCTTCAAAATAACATTCAAATTAGCAAGTGCATTTTTTAAAAAAACATAGTTTCCCATTACAAAAAAATGGAGAAAAATCTCAGTATAACTGGTTAGTGAAGAACAGAATTAGTTATTAAAAAATTGAGGACTTTAAATGAGGATATGTGCTTGTTTACTGAAACACAGTTCTTTCTCTGAAAAACATACTGAAAACACTACAGTTCTTATGACAGTTTCCCTAGAGAAGTTTCTCTACATCTCAGAGGTACTGTAGCACAAACACAATGTGATATGACAGCTGCTGGAATAAATAGTCAAATAAAACAAGAATAAATTGCATATATAAGTACATACTGTAAGCTAGTGCAGTCTGTCTAAAATCTGCAATAAGTACTGTATGTTCTTTTCATTTTCCAGGTAATTTCATTAATTTGCACACATATTGTACAATAGCTGAGACACTTCTTTTGTGGCTGGCAGTTCTTTCCTTATGCATACACAGGAATATAATGAGTATGATGAACTGCAAACATAAACAAATCAAATGTGGTGTCCAATCATCTGAATTAGCAAAATAAAGGCAGATGGCAACAAATTATGTCTAATGCTTCTTCACTGCAAGCAATTCTCTGTCATTAAGTGATAGGCAAATCTCCAAGGCTGTGAGGGAATCAGCCAGGTACATGGGGCCTTTGTCTCATTCCCTGGATTGGCGAAGGCTAGAAACAAAACAGCACATTCAGCAACTGAGCCCTAGTCTACACTGAGGATTTTTTCAGCAGCACTCGACCACCATTTACGCAAGGACCTTAAAATTCCTTGTGTAAATGGTGGTGACTTTCTAAGCCACCATTACATATTAAGGGAAAGCTGATCACAAATTGCTTGTGATCAGCTTTCCCCTACACCCCTGGGTTCAGCTTCCGGGCCAGTGCAGCGAGTTCATACTTGATATGACCCGCTCCTGGAAGCCCAAAATGATGGTGGCAAATTTACCACCATCAGTACAGACATACCCTGAGAGATGATTCATCCTGAGTCATTCTGCAATGAGCACTCTGGCTGAGAAAAACCTGGTGAATTCTGAAGGGAGTCTCATACAGCTTCCTTTAACCAAAGCACAGTATAGGCCCTGACTAGAGTGGGAACCTGAGAAGCTCTCCAACTGAGGATTAGATAGCTGAAAGGTATTCTTCATCCCCCAAAACTGTAGGGGTGATATTTTCAACACTGTTTAGAGGATCTGGACATGCATTTATTGCTAATGGGGCCTGGCATTCGCATCCCTTAGGTAGCTTCAAAAATTTCACTCTAGAGATCATTTCAGATAATTAGCCTTGAAATCACACCAGATCAAGCTCTCCGGAGCTTTCCCACCTGTGCCAAGCATTTTCCGACACTCTTGCTAATTAGGGCTTCTTTAACTTAATTGTCCATTTCAGTTTCAGTGCCACCGCAGGCCTTAATAATTACAAGTTATTTCCATTTTTAAATACATGTTAGACATAGCAGACCAAATTCTCAGCTGCTGTAAATAAGTGAAACTCCTTCTTACTTTATGTGAGATGCACATTTATGGCAGCTGAGGATGGGATCAGAAAGGGGAAAAAAGAAGGCACAAACAACTCCAAAACACTCATCTTTCACATATTTCTATCACTTGTGTGAATTGGCATGTTGTGAAAATAGACCAAAGATCTGATATAACTTTGGACCCAAAAGATCACAAAATTTAAAAAAATACACAAGCAAAGCATAACATTAAAAGTATTTTGTGCATTGACAACTATGAATGACTGGACAACTATGAATGACTGCTGCAATTTGCAAAAGCCAACTGCTGTGTCAAATATGATTCAGAAAGCAAGCTGGTTTCTAACCAATGGACAAGGCTGATTTTGCCTTAGGCTTCCCTCTTTAAATAGAATAAAAAATGTTAGAAAGAGGATTTTTATGTTATTAAATCCCATGACCCCCATTGTGTGTGGTCCACGACGTTGGGCATCAAAAGAAGAAGGTTCAAAGGCCCAGATCCACAAAGGTACTTAGGCCAGATTTAGGTGCCTAAATTCCATTTTTAGACATAGGCACGATCCACAAAACCCCTGCCTTAACCCTATCGGACACTAAACTCAATCAGTGCTTAAATTTTTTCATCAAAAATTCTCTAAATGCGTAACTTTCTGCCTCTGGGCACACACGTTGCTGCTTCAATCTAGGCACCTCATATAAGCTCCAGAGTGAATCGTCTATCTTGCCTGTAGAGCTTCATCTTGTAGATATGATCAGAGGCTGTCTCCACAGAAAATGGCCTGGAGGAGGAGGAAGTCTTGGCCCACCTGTATAACTTTTTGGGGTTAGTGCCCTCCGGCAGGACATGGGAAGCTGCTGTCTGCCTGTAGAGGCAAAGGGATTTGAACAGGGGCTCAAAAGAGAGCTCTAGTCACTGGGCTATTGAATATTTGGATGTGAGGCTCTGTCAGTCTCTTAATTAAACAATTGAATAGTTACATAACAAAGTGGCCAGAGAAAGAATAAGTGTTGCAACACTAAGACACCTTGCTGGATCTGGGCCAAAGAGCCTTCACCTCTCTCAGACACCATAAACAAAAGCCAAAGAAATAAGGAGTCTCTGTACTTGAGAAGGCAGAAGGACAGCCCCCAGGAACACACATTACCTCTTCAGGGGTATGGGGCATTATTCACTGTAATTTTCTAATGAAGGGAAGCTCTTTGATGCTTATGCAGTAACATCACTGAGGTTCTGCTGTGTTTAGGGCAGCTAGAAGGATGAGTGAGCATATCATTTTTACATCCTGATCCAAAAGAAAATGCCACATGCTGTACAGGGCCAGTATTCATACCTTTCCTAAGCTTTCACTTTATTTGCAAAGAAACTAACAACAACAGATTCTGGCCCAAGCCTTATACTGGGTTCTTTCCAAAGGCTCCTACCTAAGTTTATTCAGCCCACACCCTGGTCCCACTCTACCCATGGAGCCAGTCCAGCCTCCTTTGAAGGCATAGAAGAGTTAACAAATTGTATATGCTACAGTGGACCACCAGGACCCTATTGAAAAAGTTCCCTGAAGGGTTCCAAAATTTGTTTAGGGTCAACAGAATAACTCTGCCAAACTGTTGAAAGGATGGCTGTAGAATTTGTCCTATTGACACTAAATCTAGAGAAGAAATAATGAAACAAAAACATTTGTTTATATTGGACCTTCTTTTTCCCTACAAAATGTATGCCATAGCCTTCGAGTATGGGAATATTCCCATGCTCTGGATCAATGGCTGTCTTTAATGTAAGGCCTTTTATCTATGGATTAGAAGTATAAGCAAAGTAGCTTTGTAGAGGAAAAGGACTTTTTAGAGGAAAAGTCGTTTCCATTATTGACTTTCTTTGAATATAAATGATTAATTACTAGGTCATCCAGCTCTCAGGAGGGATACAATTTATTGACTATTACTCTTCTCCTTCGCATTCAGTATTTTATTTTGTGTGGTAATGTTTGTGTCAATAAACACATTTCTAAAAATCAATATGCAGTACACAGCTTCATTTATCTGTCTCTAAAGTTTTTTACTAGTGACCAGCTGACACAATGCTTAACACAACATGTCTTTGTCTAAACTAAGTGTAATGATGTCAGCACTGTGCTAGTTAATGGAACTTCTCATAGTCATATTATAACTTCTTGTAAGTTTCTAGCGAAGGCAAACACAGAGAGCCACAAGCAGGCATTCCACAACTCTGCATGGCATGAAACTTTGCTCCACAGTTCAGGGTGGGAGTTTGGGTTATACTGGAAACAGGCCAGCGAAACAATTATACAGTTCCATGGGTCTATTGCAAATATTTTAGGACACCTGCTTCAACCAGAAAGTTTGGATCTCATGCCAGTGCCTTGATTAAAAGATGTCAGAGTAGTTAAAATTATTAAAACAATACTGTTCTCCATTTTCTTGGTGCTATGTACATTTGGATTTTTGCACCCTTCATAGGAACAACTGAAGAGGGAGGAAATTGCCTTTCTGTTATTATATAATACTGTTAATTGAATAGTTCTAACATTTTCTTCTTCTATTTACATCAGGGGTCTCAAACTCAAATCACCACAAGGGCCACAAGAGGACTAGTACAGGCCACATGTGGACTAATACGTTAGCCGAAGGGCTGCACCACTGAAACCTTTTCATAGAACGATATTGCAAATATCAATATACAATAGTGTCATTGTGGGCCAGAGGAAATAGCTTTAGGAGCTGCATGAAGCCTGTGGGCCATGTGTTTGAGACCCCTGATTTACATCATGTGATTCTCCAAGTAACCTTCCTTAAAGTACTGTATGTTCTAATTGGGAGGTTGAGACTATAACAGGAAGTGTGGGAGATTTAGGCCTTGTTTTCTTATGACATCCATTTCAAGTGCTATTCCACAGGTTTTTTTAGCCATGAAAACTAAAAATATTCTATGTCATTTAAAAAAGAGAATAGGGTTTAAGGTCATAAGGAAATACACTAGCTAATGTAACTAATGTAATACTGATAACTAGAGGAGGCTTCTGTTTAAAAAAAAAATCTCTCTCATCATAATGAAAAGTTTATTCATATAGCCAGGAAACTTTTAAGTGATTGAATTAATCATGTAATAGTCAACTTTACTACATTTATACTCTTAGGCTATGTCTACACTTAAAAGTTAGTTCAGCTTAAGAAGGCTTAATTTGAATTAACTTATTACCTGTCTACACTCAACTTTCCTTAGTTCAAACTAAGAAATTCCTTAATTCAAACTAATGAATACTTGGTTCAAACCAGTAAACCTTGCTGGTTAGTTCAAGCTAAGCCCTTAGTTCGATTGTTAGTTTGAACTAAGGACAGTGAAGACTAGGACTAACCCTTAGTTCGAATTTAATAAGTTTGAACTAAGGGCAGTTAGTTTGAGTTAACAAAGTGGACTAATTCGAACTAACATTAGTGCAAATTAGTCCATGTTGTTAATTTGAACCAAAAAGTTCAAGTTCAGTTTCAACTAAGCCCAGACTTATTCTTTCAAATTAACAAATTTGAACTAATTTTTCCTAATGTAGACATAGGCTTAGAAAGGCCATGATTTCAATGACAAAAGGAAAGGCAAAATATTTCACAAAGGGTGCCACGTATTTTGAAACTTTTGGCTTACTAAGTTGGCGTCCAGATTACTTATCTCAGATGCTTTGTTTCCTTTCATCCAGTTCCTTGGACTATACAGGACTAAAGCCTACTAAAGTCAATGAGACTTTTGCCTGATCTTTGGATAAGGCCTTATTTTAGCCTGGGTGCTCAGAGTTTTAATGTTAACTATCTTCCAATCTCTCAAACATCTTTTCTGTTAAGACTGTTAAATTGGCAATGATCTCCACTATATTTTACTTGTTGCCAGGTTCTGAGCCAGCATTGCTTCAACAGCTTCTTCCAAGCTTTGACCTTCATCTTTGCACGCTTTTTTTTCCTCTCATTGTTTTTGACACGACAACTTGCTTTGGTTCAGCATTCTGGAAAAAAAATCTTTACAAAATGAATCACTGCTAGAATGTTACATATTAAAGATCTTGCTTTTTTTTTGTTTGTTTAACAGACTTACAATCATGCAGGACAGGAGCTCACACTGCACAAGTCAGCTATATATATTTACCATGTAATACAAATTTGAATGATTGAACACTTACAATCTGAAATATTATACATTAGTGTAGTAGGGGGCACAGTCGTCATCATGGTTAGGTTGGATTATGAGCAGGAGGCTTATAAACAACTCTCCAGCACAACATTCTACAAACCTCGTTTCTCTGACCCCACTGAAGAATACCATAAGGAATTACAACACTTATTCAAAAAAGTACCTAAGGAAGCACAGGAACAAATAAAGACAGACACACCACCAGAGCCCCAAGGACTATTCTATCTACTATCTAAAATCCATAAAAAAGGAAGCCCTGGACATTCTATTATCTCAGGGATTGGCACTCTTACAACAGGCTTATCTGGCTATGTGGACTCCTTCCTCAGACTCGATGTTATCAACATCCTAGCTATCTTCAAGATACCACAGATTTCCTGAGGAAAATCCAATCCATCGGTGAGCTTTCTGAAAATACCATCCTGGCCATTATGGATGTAGAAGCTCTTTATATCAACATCCCCCACAAGATTCAATTACAAGCTATTAGAAGAACCATCCTAGATGATGCCACAGCACAGCTTGTGACTGAACTTTGTGCCTTTGTGCTCACCCATAACCATTTTGGATTTGAAGATAATTTATATCTCCAAGTCAGTTGCATTGCTATGGATACCTGCATGGCCCCACAATATGCCAACATTTTTATGGGCGACTTAGAACAATGTTTCTTAAAGTCTCATTCCAAAGCACCTCTTCTCTATTTATGCTACACTAATGACATCTTCATCTTCTAGACCCATGGCAGGGATGCACTTGAAGATTTCCACACAGATTTCAACAATTTCCACTCCACAATCAAATTGAGCCTGGAATGTTCCACACAGGAGATCCACTTTCTGGACACTACAGTACAAATTAGGGACAGACACATCAACACCACTCTATACCGAAAACCTACTGATCGGTATAGTTATCTACATCCCTCGAACTTCCATCCTAAACACACCACATGAGCCATTGTCTACTGCCAAGCTCTGATCCATTAGACAGAGAAAGACATCTTCAGGATCTCTATCAAGCTTTCTTAAAACTACAGTACCCACCTAGAGAAGTAAAGAAACAGACTGACAGGGCCAGATGGGTACCCCACAGTCAAATACTACAGGAAAAGCCCAAAAAAGAAAATAATAGAACGCCACTGGTCACCACATACAACTCTCAAGTCAGACCTCTACAATAGATCATTAAGGACCTTCACTTATTTTAAAAGATGACCCCTCACTCTCTCTAGCCTTGGGAGACAGCCCTCTGCTTCCCTACAGACAACCCCCGAACCTTAAACAGATGCTCACCAGCAACTACAGACCTAACAAGAGAAACATTAAAGCAGGCACATATCCCTGCAAGAAAGCATACTGCCAACTTTGTCCACATATCTGCACAAAAGACACCATCATAGTACCTAATCAAGCCAGCTACTCTATCAAAGGGTCATTCACCTGCTCATCCACTAATGTGATTTATACCATCATGTGCTGGAAATGCCCCCACACCTTATACATTGGACAAACAGGACTGTCCTTATGCAGAAGAATAAATGGGCACAAAACTGATATCAGAAATCAAAACCAAAAAAAAAAAAAAAGCAATTACTGAGCACTTCCATCTTCCTAATCACTCCACTAATGATTTGGTAATGATGGTCCTCAAGAAAATCAATGGGACATCAAGACTTCAAAGAGAAACAGCTGAAATCCAACTAATATGCAAATTAGATTATGTGAAAGCAGGGCTGAATCATGACTATGGATTCTTTTCACATTATAACAGGTAATTTGACTTCACCCTTCCTCTATGTGCTGTTTCCTAGAGTTTGAATCCTTACAAATGCTGTGATTTGCTATTGCAGTAGGAGCTGATCCCATGTCACACTCCCCTGCATTTATTTTCACGCATTCTGTAAGTTCCCTCTCTTCAAAGTATCTGGCGAAGTGGGATTTTCTCCCACAAAAGCTCATGCAAAAAAGAAATCTGTTAGTCTTTAAGTGCCACACGACTCCTTGCTTTTTTTGCCTTACTACACTAACACGGCTGCCCCTTTGGAACTACACAGTAATGGTAGTTAGAAGATCCTTCCTTTAATGTAATGCAGGTCAATGATAATACTGTCAAGAGTCATGGGATATTACTTTCCTTTGTTTCAGGATTCTAGACATTAGAGAAGAAGTGAATTAGGAATATGCACAAAAAATGCAACAGTAGTCCAGATTGAGAAGGTGTTGTATTTTGTTACCAACTGGAATATCTGAGCATTTTCATGCACAGATTTTCCAAGCAATAACAATAATAATTCACACTGCAAATGGGCAAACTTTTGAATGCCAAATAAGTGCAAATACATGTTTCTTCCAAGACATCTGTGGAAGAATAATAGCATTTTTGTTGGAACAGTAAACAAGGAGTGGAGAGATGGAGAATTAAATGGAAATGCTAATGTTTTCAGGTGAAAATTCTGCAAAACAAAATACTTTGTTTTGTGGACATTCCCTAAGGGTCTGCAATGGAGATCCTAATCTGCTTGTGGAAAACCTGAAATACCACAAGATTATACAGTTTCAACTATAAGAAATTTAAAGCAGTTTTGAAAATGGTATAACTTCCAGCAAGTGAGAAAAGGGCACAAATACACCACTGTACACAGAAAAGAGAGAAAGGCAATGAAAGGCAGGCATGATGAGAAAACAGCATGGAGTTAGAAAAGTAACCAGAACAATTTGTTGAGCTGCTGTTCCAAAAATTCAAAGTACTGAAGTTACAAAACCTGAACTCTGCTGCCGGCTAAATTGACTGGAAGTGTTGCACCAGTGGAATGTGGGAACAAGTCTACTAACTGAACTGAGCCGCACTCCTGTTGGATCAATATATTGCACAACCTGTGCTGATCAAAGTTTTTTTGAAGAATGCATTTTCCCCCTCCCTGTCAGACTCTAGTACTACTAGCATTTGACCAGGAGGTGAAACAGAAACTGCAAGCACAAACTTTGGGGAAGGAGGGAGAAAATGGGGAGGAGAGGCAAGAAATTTAATCTCATGATATTTAGGGTTAGATTTTCAAATCAGACAGTGCATGTGAGCGCTCCCTGAATTCACAGAGACAAGGCAGGCAACAGGGCATTCATAGACAGAAGCCTATTTTCACAACACCTCAGTGCACAATCATGTATGCTGCAGACAAGTAAAGAACATATACATGTACAGCTTGGATTAGATGTGCTCAGGAGTTGTTTGCAAACATTCACAGTGACTAAAATCTTTTGCAATTATCTTCAGGTTAACTTAAATTCTAAGGTTTCCTGTCTCAACAGGTGGAACATTTCAAGCACAACCAAAGGGAGAAGGGGACCAAACTTGCTAGCCCACAGTGGTACACCAGCATTTAGGAAATGCCACACCTGAAAGATGATGAAAGACTGAGTGAGTGAAAGGTTCTCCATCCTATTCCAAAACAGATCTACATATGCTCCACAATGTAACATCCATAACTGTTGCCTGGCAACTACAGAGGTTAATTTAAACCAGACTATGTGCTCATAGTGTACTAATTCAGCACAAATTGCAAATAACAGTGCTCTTCTATCGAGGCAGAAAGACATGTAGATAGTCATCCAGCTCACCAAACATCTGAAGTAGGAAGGACTGGTTGTGATCTATTGTGATTGACTGATGAGTATTGCTCTACCAGAGGGGATATACAGGCATTTGAATGAGCTCCTGATAGTAAAACCATATGGCTTTTCAATCTATTGATCGAAGAGCTTGCAGTCTCCATTCTGAGGCAGGAAAAACAACAAAATTACAACAACTGGGTAAATAAATTAGACTGTGTCCCATTTTTAAAAAGAAATACTTGAACAGGCGCATCTATTTTTGAAAAGAGTAAGCTATTTTCGCCAGCCAACAACATTCCAAATTGCAGCGTATCTTCTGCCACACATTACAAAGCATGATTTGGAATAACATTGGAACTTTAAGGAATATCTGTAGGGGATGTGGATAGTGTAGCCATTGATCCAGTTAGAATAAGATGAGAGAAATTGTACGTTAATTGTCTGCCATCTACTAAGCATTTTTTTTAACATAATTGTATAATGAACAGTCTCAGGGAGTCTGGTGTGAAGAGTAATCACTCTCAACTCCTTCATTTTTAAAAGGTCAGTCATCCCTCTGTGGTTTTGTGTTGACGTTCACATAATACGTTGCTTTCCTATATCAAGAATAACTGTTTAACATATCATAGTGTTTGCTAGGAAGCAACAGTAGTAGTGACTCAAATAGGCAGGGGAAGGGGAGGTCATTTCCCATGACCCTGAATGATCTTTCTTCTGGATCAAGGGTCTAAAAATACTTGAATACAATTACTTTCATGCTAACAGGGGTCTTTTTCTAGTTGCTCCCAAAGACAATTTAGCCTGAAGTTTCTCTGAAGTGTTCATTAACTTTGGCTGCTTCAATTTTGGATGACCTACGTGAGACACCTATTAGTTCCTGAATTTTTGTCTCCCTTAGGATAGTGCAAGCCAAACTTCACTAGCGATTTAACCACATTATATATGCTTACACACTCACAGAATTTACACTAGTTGCAGACAGAAAATACTTAGACACCATTAGTTAGGAAAACTATGAAAGAATCCAGCTAGCAACAGTCATGTTATAGATAGATAGATAGATAGATAGATAGATAGATAGATAGATAGATATAAATTAATATGTAATATTAATATAATAATAAAATGACTGTTGATAGCTAGGGTGTTTCATAGTTTTCCTAACTAATGGTGTCTAAGTATTTTCAGTCTGCAACCAGTGTAAATTTTGTGAGTGTGTAAGCATATATAATGTGGTTAAATCTCTAGCAAAGTTTGGCTTGCACTATCCTAAGGGAGACAAAATTTCAGGGACTAATGGGTGTCTCAAGTAGGTCATCCAAAATTGAAGCACCCAAAGTTAATGAACACTTCAGAGGAACTTTAGGCTAAATCGTCTATTGGAGCAACTCGAAGACGACCCCTGTTAGCATGAAAGTAGTTGTATTAAAGTGGTTTTAGACCCTTGATCCAGAAGAAAGATCATTCGAGGTCATAGGAAATGACCTCCTCATCCCCAGCCTATTTGAGTCACTACTACTGTTGCTCCCTAGCAAACACTATAATCTGTTAAACAGTTATTCCTGATATAGGAAAGCAACGTATTATGTGAATGTCAATGTAACTATAGTACATGTTCAATGCATACATTGTACCTGCTGGTGTTCACACAGTGTAGACTGGGATGAGTTCAGTAGCTTCTCAGCTGCAGAATATGAATATTATGAAATAATATTCAGTTATGCACCAAAATGGGGTCTGATTTTCTCACATTTTTACAAATATTTTTAATTTGTATAAACTGTATTTTGTAAAGTAAGTTTATACTTGTTGTCCACTTACCATAATTAATTATGGCCCCAACTATGCAAGGCATTTAAGGACATGCCAATCTTTAGGTAAAGTAATGCAACTGGAATCCAGCTGCAAGGCAGTACTCCGTTATTCTATTCAAAGTTAGCCATAGTGCTTCAGTGTGTTGATGAACTGGGACCTTCAGAACTCAATGCTTGTGCTTGGGGACATGAGTGTATAATATGTTATGTCCCTTTAAAAGGTACAGCATAAACTTTTTCATATTGTTTGACATTTCTGCTGGTTTGCACATGGTGCAGGAAGGGACAGAGCACAGAGGATGCAGTTCTTTTAGGCTCTTTCACAGAACGTAGAAGGGAAGAAACTCCTCACTTCATGCTCCAGCATAATCACCTAACTGCTGACTTGTATTATGCATCCTTAACAGGCATGTGGTCCACCACAGTCAGAAATAAACACATGAAATTAAAGCAGTAAATTAGTTAAATGTTTAGCAGCAATTACTAATTTAGTATCAAACCGCAACATGTTGTTAATAAATAGCACCAGATGCATGCTAGTATTTATATGCAAAATACAGTAAAATGTTCACTTTGATCCTAGTTTGTTGTTCTGCCCACTGTAATAATGCAAAGTTCAGATCCAGATCTGGGGCTTATTCACTTCATATAGAAGTTGCATGTAACTGACAAGATATTTAGGCCGATAGTGTTCTTATCCAGGGCCTTATTTTCTTCTCACAACAGAAAATTAACTCCTATTGATATCATATCTATGTGTTTAATTCTTACATTGCTCAGGGCTGAGGAACCATGGTGGCAGAAGGGAAGGGGAGGAACTATTTGTTTTTCATGTCTGCATGTGAATTTGTAATAAATACAATGAGATGAATAAATCCTATTTTCCTTAATCCACATTGGTGCAATAATTGTACTGATGCTCTTAATTATTTTGATTTAACCCAGATCATTTCCTTAAATTATTTCTTTTTTTCTTGCAGCCGAGGAAAAAAAAAATAGTTGAAAATTACCAGCTTCATTCTCAGTCTAGGCCCAATCCTGCAAATCCGTTGTGCACAGGGCTTCCACCGAAATGAATTTCCAGGCAGAATGCTTTTAGTAATTGGGCCCTTTGCTTACAATCATACTGGATAGCCTCACTATGTGAATACAGAATTAGATCATGCACATGAGTATAGAGAAAGACTAAACTATCTGTACCGTTATTTATTTATTTATACTTGGTATAGCTCATGATCACTAATTAATATTCAACCAGGACCACCACTGTTATTTCCCCCTTTCTCTTTGTGAGCACCTGCTGCTCCAGGATTCATCTGCCAGGGATGAAAGCACCTCTATCTCTCACTCTTTTTTATTTTTAAATTCAGTTTCTTTAGTCCTGTCATTAAGGGCAGTTATTCATAGTGCTGCGCTTATCCCCAACAACTCAATGTCCTTGTATTCACTTGAAGAAGTATAATGCTCTCCTCACTTGGTTTCCATGCAGCAGCTTCTTCCAGTGTATTTTTCTCCAATTTCCCAATGTGCCTCAGAGATCTTTTGAGTCTGGGGACTTCAGCTAACCAGTGCTGAAAACAAAATGCTGTAAGGAAGGCTTAAGCTAAGGTCAAAGGGCTTCCTGCTCCCAATCAGTTCACACAGTCTGAATCCCTTCCTCTCCACATCCTTGGCAGCAATGTGCCAGGAGAGCCATAAGCATCTGGACTTCATCTTGCGGCATCTCCAAGCTAATAGATCCTGGATACTTGGTGCTCCAGGCCAAAGTGAAACATGGTAACAAGGGAAACTGTAACAGCAGCAATGTGACAAGCAGCCTAAAGCTGCATAGGGGAAAAACAATGGCAGACTTTGTGAACGATGTCTACTTTTGATTCCTGGCTGAGCGAATGTGTCTAAGAAAGTGAGTTAGTAAGAGGACAGGAAAGTCCATACTTTCAAAAGGTATTTAGGCACCTAACTCACATTGAAATCAATGGGGTAAAAATGCTTTAAGTCTGGACATTGTAACTGCTGTAAAAGGAAGATATTTTTGCCTCAGTTCTTCCAGGGAAGGCGTTAGCTCCAGTTTCCAGTTCTTGTCAGAACTGGTATTCTGATACCTTGCATCCTCTGCAGCAGCTAGCTGTTTTCAAACTCACTGGTCAGGACCCAGAACTGGGTTGTGGACGCTTAGACCCCTGGTCACAGTGCCCCCTGCTGTTGCCACCAAAAGACTGGAATGCATTGCTCAAAGATATAAATTGATGGGTCATGAGCATAAATGATTTTTTTCAACTGAGTCCTAAGAAAAAAATTTGAAAACCACTGGGCTTCAGATCACATTTCATAAGCACCCCAGTCACAGAGAATCATGGAAAAACAGGAGCCCCGTTACAGGGAAGGACTATCCTGGGTAAGAAAACTAATAATTTACCTTTTCATCATACACTAACTACAAGCTCCCCAATAAATAAATAAATGAGCAAACAAACAAATAAATAAATATTTATTGAAAGAATCACCTCGAGCCTAGATATCATGCCAGTTACTCTGCAGAAAGTTGTTCTGGGTGAAAGGAGGCTATTAACAATTTTTTAAAGAACACCCTGTAAAGTAGTTTATACAGGCTATCAAGTATTCTGTCACAGTAACAAACAGTGTGATTAATTACTGTCTCAATCAGCAAAAGAAACAAGGAATTCTGTGGCACTTTCAAGGCTAACAAATTTATTAAGTCATAAGCTTTCATGGACTGTAACCCACTTCCTCAGATGCATGAAGTGAAAATATCAGTGTTAAGCATATATACACAAAAGAATAAATGGACAAATTAAAAAGAAAAAACTTTAAAAGACATGATATTTTTAATACACTTTACATGTACCCTTCCTTCAGCACCACACTTTCCAAAAATACCATATCCAGCTGCAACTGGTTACCTCTCAGCTATAGATGGCACTGAAGGTATGGATAATGAGGATTTCTTTATTCTGGTAAAGTCACAGTACCCCCTGCAAACATACCAAACTACAGCTCTAAACATCCACCATTGCTGACCTGCAGAAAGGGTAGTGCAGTTAAGGGAGTATGCAGAAGGGAGATAGTTTGATACATTTTCAGAAGTGGCTTTATAAAGGGGTGCTTGTAAGTTTGCCTCCTTTTACTGGCACAGCAAGATAGCAATGTATAGTTTGTGATAGTTATAAGGATAAGATGTGTGCATATAGTGGAATGTAGTGTGCATGTAGTAAAGCCCCCCCCCCAGTTACAATTCAACTTGTGTATTCAATACTGCCAAAGACCAAGCATGTAATTAGGATGAACATTAATTTACATATATGACAACACATTTACTAAAAGTAGAGTGTACCTGAATTGAATATTTACCATTTGATTTCCTGATTTGATAGAAGAAGAGAGGAACATAAACTCAGCTATTGGTAGAAAATAAACTTATGCATAAAACACTATTGTTTCATGTCTCTCAGTAGAAGAATTTTATTTTGGCAGGAAAATAAAAAGTCCTATCTTAACTTGATTCAAAGTGTGAACTGAAGCTGTTATTCACTCCTTGACTATTCTCCCCATGATGAGACCTGCTGACACATCATCAAAAGATGGTAGACTTAAATAAGCAAGCAAAGCAAAGATCAGCAGGAAGAAAACTCAAAGCTGCAGAATAAAATAATGTAAAAGACTGTTCAATACCACGAAAAGGTAATTGAATTTGTGAATAGCAGGCAAATGTACCTCAGTGGAAAAGAATGTGCTGACATCCGAGATTTCCTCATTAAAAAGAATATGTAATAAATCCTCCATCTTAAATTTCTACCAGTGGAAATGTCATTAAGGCATTTTCTTTGGCATTTTATTGGGATATAGAAATGTACTTTTACCCAAATGAACAAAATGTTAGAAATTAGTCAACATATAGGGAATGGGCCTTAAACTTAGTTTCACTTTTCTGAAGCAGTTTCTCAAAAGGGCTGCCCTTAAGGTAAGTATAACTGACTAGGAGGAAGTGCACATTTTTCATTTTACTTTTTCCTTTCCATGTGGACAGCTGAAAGGGAAAATAGTACCAAGAGACTTTATCTTAAAATGAAGTGGATTAAAATGAAGGTAGCATATCATCTTAACATATAATATTTTTATTTATATTTACCTGTGTGAAAGTAATTATGAATATACGTTCTCACACATGTATGTTGCAGAGAGAAGACATGATGCTGTGTGGTAGCATGAAGGTTTCATCAGCAACACCCAGTGCTATAATGAGTTTGGGATGGACATTCAGCTGTGGAATTCACTTAAATGTGTATTGTTAATATACAACCTATATTCTGCATCAGGGGTTAAAGTAAAGGGGAATGCACAGGAACACAGTTCCAGGGGGCCCTATTTTTAGGCTGCCAGCATTCCAGGACCCCTAAAAATAGAGAAACATACCGGAAAGCTGCGTTCCAGGGCCCCGCTAAAAATAGCTACAGCAGCCAGAACACAGTGTTTTGGTGGCTCCACCTTAAGCTCAGCCCACAAAGAGCAGCGGCAGGCTGGAAGTTTGTGAATCTCCCCCCTGCAGGGCAGAGCAGCCTGTGGCCAGAAGCAGCTTCTAGCCATTCAGCCAGCCTTAAGGACTGGGGGGGGGGCCTGCTGTGTGTGTGGTGGGGATGGGTATTGGGGAGGCGGCCCACCCGGGAGGGGGCCCACCCATGCTGGAGGGTTCCAGGGCCCACCAAATTATACTTTAACCCCTGTTCTGCATATGATACATGTCATAGGAAACTATTTTAGAAACTTTTAGAAAGCTTTTTAAATTTTACATTGGCAAAATGTTTTCTATGTTATATACATTTGCACAAGTAGTTTGAACATTTATTTTAAACATTTTGTAGCCATAAAAATGGCTCTTAAGAACTTTTGCACAAAAGTGACTACACATTTATTATTTGTATTCAAACAAGTTATCATCAGAGGTTTTTGTTCAAAAGTCTTACTTACAGCTTTAAACAGACCTATATGGTAACTATTAAAAAAAAATCAACATTTGCCAACAGTTACAACAAAATGATACCTGAGATAAAGGACTTTTCTCATGACTTGGAGTAGGAAACCACTGCTACATGTATAACAGTATATGAATGAAGCCATGAATTTACTGATGTTTAATGATTTTTCAACTTTTGCTACTTCTCTCTTAAAAGAGAGGAGAGTAAAGGTCACTGAACAATTCACACAGAAATCCAATATCGAATTAACTTCTTTCAGATTTGCCAAACTGAACTCCAACATTAGTTGTAAGGGGAAATAAAAAGCAAAAAAGAAATGTTAAAGCTGTGAGGTTTGAGGGATGAGGAGATGGTCAAAAGCTATGTAGCCACAATAATTGTGATAAAAGATTGGTAAATAATTTGTAAGAATTATTTTTAATGATTTCTCTCCCTTCTCTTCACAGATTGTCCACAACATAAAACTGTATTCGTTATTTAAATACCAAACTGCCAAATATCACCAATTCTTGATTTTAGTTGTTTTGCAACCACTTCATTATGAGTATTCAGAATTCAAGTAGGTTTTATTGGAAACATAGATCACATGGTAGTTTACAGTTTCAGCTCTGTGGAGAGCTTAACATAACTCTTAGAACTGGATTTCCAGCACCAATGCTTCTGATGGTGTAATCACATTTCACTTCCTGCAAAAATTCTGAAATAGTCATTTAAAATTTTGCATTTTGGTTAATATTTCTGCTAGTAAGAGAACTTGGAAGATTACTCATTGAAAGCAAACACAAATTTTAGTGCTATGGTGCCTGGAGTGAATTAACCTAATTATCCAAATTAATATTAGTGGACAATTTTTATGGCACTGCTCCAGATGGATTTATGGACATCTGAATGAGCACATTTTAAGTGCAGTAGCCAATCACATTGGAGAGATGTTCAGCAGCTAATTAAAGCAAAGACGTGCAGAAACAGTTGCACTGTGCTTGTTGAGACATCTTTGCAAATAGAGCATGTTAAACCACTGATCACAAACGATGTATTCATGAGATTTGGCCTTTGTTGTCCACAAACTGTCCATGAACCAATCATGGCTCTTATTAAGTTTTAGGTTATTCATGGTCCTTTAAAAAATACATTTTACAAAAATACTTGAGTCGAAAAGTTACTGCAAACTCTATGTAGTAAGTGTTCTTTCTTGTGTTCATTACCAGGTCTGAATGACTGCTCACAAAATCACATCCACATGGTATGGTTCCCTGGCAGGATGATAACAGGAAAAGAGCTTTAAAAACTAATCAGAGTGTCAAATTGTTCATGAAGAGGGTAGAGAGCATTTTAGAGTAGGGGACAATTATCAGGAGATAAGCAGGTCTAGGAAATTCCAGAATCTTCTTTTGTCCATATTGCTTTTGCTATAATTTTGCTGTAATTCCTCGTTTACCTGAGTGACACTGCTTCTTGCTCCATCCCCATTTCTGCCTGTCAAAGGTGGATAAGCAGATGGCTAGACTCAGCCAACAGCTTTGTGACCTTGCCCTGACAGGTGGCCAGCTGGCAACAGGCCCACATATGTGTCTCTCCCATGTGAAGAGGTGGTTCCCTAGGGCAATTGCCCCCACATACTTCTCTCTCTGCCTTGCTGTTTGGTCACACTATGTGTGTGTTCACACAGCACTCTTATTTTGAAACAACAGAGGTTGTTTCGAAATGAGAATTACCTTGTTCACACAACGCACCGTTGTTTCAAAACAACATGTTCGGTTGTTTTGAAAGAACGGCGCTGTTTCAAAACAACTTAAACCCATGTGGGGACAAAACAACGTTGTTTCGAAACAATTGTTTCGAAACAATGCCGTCTGAACATGTTGTTTTGAAACAATGGTGACTTGTTTCGAAATAACTGTTGTCTGAACCTGCTATTTCACTTTGAGCTTTTTTCCTTAATTCGAATTAACTTATTTCGAAATAACCACTTATTTCGATATACAAGTTGTTCCGAAACAACTTGTATCGAAATAAGCCCCTGTGTGTGAACGTAGCCTACATGCTGAAGAGCTGACACATGTACACATTGTTTCCAGGCATGACTGCTGCATGAGCGTCCCTCCTCCTCCTCCTCCTCCTCAAGGTGTCTCACAGAGTAATTACTGAGCCATATGTCACAAATATGCTGGCATTCCAACTATTCTGTTCTCTTTCTATCTCTGAGCACCATGACCACCAAATATATCAAATCCAGGTGGCTATGTGAATTCTGGGTTATTACATTTGTTCACAACCAAATTTGCTTGTTCATAGAAAAAGAACAATATTAAGAGGAGTAGTCTTCTGTTTGCTTCATGGGTTAAATGCATGATGTAAGAACTGCAGTATGTTAGGTGTACGTATGCAAAGGAATAAATGGACACAAATCAGACAAAAAATTACCATTCTTAACTATTTTTATGGTTAAATTACTTATTATGTCTTTCCATGACGTAATGAAACTTCTAAACCATAGAATCATAAAATCATAGGGTTAGAAGGGACCTCATGAGGTCATCTAGTCCAACCCCCTACTAAAAGCAGGACCACTCCCACTAAATCATCACAGCCAGGGTTTTGTCTAACCGGGCCTTAAATGTTTCCAAAGATTGAGATTCCATCACCTCCCTAGGTAGCCTATTCCAATGCTTCACCACCCTCCTGTTGAGAAAGTTTTTCCTAATATCCAATCGAGACCTCCCCAGATGCAACTTGAAAACTGTTGTTCCTTGTTCTCTCCTCTGTTACTACTGAGAACAGCCTAGCTCCCTCCTCTTCAGAGTACCCCTTCAAGTAGTTGAAGTTTACTGTCAAATCCCCCCTCAGTCCTCTCTTCTGCAAGATAAATATGCATAGTTCCTTCAGTCTCTCCTCGTAAGTCATGTGCCCCAACCCCCTAATCAATTTTGTTGCCCTCTGCTGGACTCTTTCTAATTTGTCCACATCCTTTCTGTAGTGTGAAGCCCAAAACTGGACAAAGTATTCCAGATACAGCTTCATAAGCACCGAATAGAGGGGAATTATCACATCCCTCAATCTGCTGGTAACACTCCTGCTGATGAGCCCAATATGTCATTGGCCTTTTTGGCAACAAGAGCACATCATTGACTCCTATCTAGCTTCTCATCCACCATAACCCCCACATCCTTTTCTATGGTGCTGCTGCTCAGCTGATCGGTCCCCAGCCCATAGCAGTACATGGGATTTTTCCATCCTAAGTGCAGGACTCTATACTTGTTCTTGTTGAACCTCATAAGATTTTGTTTGGCCCAATGCTCCAATTAATCTAGGTCTCTCTGAATTCTATCCCTGCCCTCCAGCATGTTTACCCTCCCTGCCCCCCCCCAACTTGGTGTCAGCCACAAATTTACTAAGTATGCAATCTATCACACCATCAAGATCATTAATAAAGATGCTGAACAGAACCCCTGCCCCCAAACGAATCCCTGGGGCACTCCACTAGTTACTGGTTGGCAACTAGACATTGAGCCATTGATCCCTACCCACTGAGCCCAATGGTCCAGGCAGCTTCCTATCCACCTTACAGTCTATTTTTCTAAACCATATTTCCTTAACTTGCTGAAAGAATACTGTGGAAAACTGTATCAAAAACTTTGCTAAAGTCAAGTTATATCACATCGATGGCTATTCTTGCATCCACATAGCCAGTCATCTCATCATAGAAGTCCATCAGGTTGGTCAGCATGATTTGCCCTTGGTGAATCCATGCTGACCATTCTTGATCACTTTATTTTCCTCCAAGTGTCTCAGAATGGATTCTTTGAGGACCTGCTCCATGATTTTTCCAGGGATTGAAGTGAGGCTGATTGATCTGTAAACTGAACTATATATAATTTATGAACAAATTCCTTATACTATTACCTGTAGTATAACAAGGCAACATGAGGACAGATTTTGACAGCCTTATTCATGACTAATAATGCGTTGCTCTGTAAGTAGCCTTGCCAAAGTCAACAGAATCATTCACAAAGTAAAAAGCTAATCAGCATGATGAAGGGTGTTAGAATCTGGCCAATACCAATGTTTAAACTATTTTCATTAAATTAAAGGTTATATTACTCAGTCCAGATTCACTCCAAACTTCATGAAACACTGCCACCTTTCAGCAATACTACATGGCATTCCATCTTAGAAATAAAAGCTTGTTTGTCTGGGGATGGGGGTGTTAGCATTACACCTCTACCTGATGTGCAGCCACATCTATGGAGCTATAATAAGAAATCATTAGGTTTTATCAAAACAGACAAGTTCTGTGGAACTTTAAAGACTAACAAATTTATTTATCACATGAGCTTTCGTGTGTACAGCCTTACTTCATCAGATGCATGAAATGGAGGTTACAGAATGAAAGGGGATATATAGGTGCAGATACAGGTAAGTCACAAGATAACAGATAAGAAGGTGGGAGAGTTAAAAGAGCGAAAGATCACCTTTTGTAATTTGGTAGTCTGCAAAAGTGCCACAGGACTCCTTGTTTATTTTGGTGAATGAGGCTAACACAGCTACCCCTCTGGGCAGAGCCGTCCCCAGGGGATGCGAGCCCTGGGGCCAATCAGCCTGTGTGCCCCCCCACACGAGGGGGGGTGCAGGCTGGTCCTGCACTGCCGTCCCTCCCCTGACCCTGAGTGGTGGAGTGGGCCAGGCTGGGGGCTGAGCTCCGCTCTGCTGCACCAATCCCAAGGCCAGCCCTGCACCCCCCCCAAGACATAACAGCCATCCCAGGGCTGGGACAAAAGAAGGAAGCCCAGCCTTTGGGCTGTCCTGCTCTGCCTCTGGGCTGGCTCTTCCCTGTCCTGGGGGTGGGGAAGAGTCAGCTGGGAACAGAGGCCAACTCTACATGCCACCCCCTCCCTTCCCTACTGCCTTCTGCTCTGTACTGAAGGAAGTGTAGAAGGGGTGGGGGACAGCACGGCTGTGGGAAAGACAGCAGTTTGGGCCCGCGCTGCCTTGCTCACGGCAGGACAGCCTGGGGTCCACGGAACTGCAGGACCCAGGGGAATTGCCCCTCTCGCCACCTCGTAGGGATGGCACTGCTTCTGGAACTTGTCACCAGTAGATTTTATGTACCACTGTCCAGGCTGCTAAGAATATAGCATGATATAAGATTAGCAACTGAATAATAAGTTTCCAGTAGCCTTAACAAGGCTAATATGGGCCCAATCCTTCTGATTCAGTGGGAGTCTTTCCAGTTATTTATGGGAATTGAATCAGGCCTTCTGTTATACTTGGGAGCTGGGCTTGCAAACCAAATCTCTATATGTGGCACAAAAGGAGACAGATTTTAGATTTGGCTCAGAATATAGTAATGAGATGAATCATCCTTGATTTATATCTGAGCCTGCTTGAATGTGATGATTCATCAATTATCTGCAGGAGTTCACCAATCCACAGGCAAGGCCCCACCTAAGGAATCCCAAAGCAGATATAGAGGGACATAGGCTTTCCAATCTGCTTACTATCACTACCTTGACTGGGAACATTCCCATTGCCAGCAGTTTCAACAAACTGCCCTTGCTCCTGCTCTAGCCTAACCTGTACCCCTTTCCACACCAGACAGCTCCTGTTCCAACCTGCATCTGTGCCTGCCACCCCACAACTGTGAACTAACTCCCCAGACGGAAACAACAATTATTTGGAATCAGGTACTCCAGGTTCCCTATGCCATGATTATCTCATCCTCTTTTGGGGGTTTAGCACAATGCAGAGGATGTGTAATTATTTTATAAAAGCCATCCACACACGGGCAGATTTGGTTTTGCTGACTTCCAAGAGCATACTTTTTTTAATGGAGTCATGCTTGAGTAAACATACAACTCAAAAGTCTTGCCAAGTGTGAGGGGAAGAATTGATGTAGTGTTCTGCAATTGTTAGTGTTGTATTAATTCTGGCACAAGCAGTATTATTCTGATGTGCCATTTACTGGTAATGTATGCTTCTTCAAAAGCATGGTGTCACATCTTAGAAATGAACTGACAACTTCAAACTATTTTAGTAAATGGTTTTCCATAGCACTTGTGTTCATTGTTAGGAAATGTTCACAAAGTATATTACAGAAGTTGCTAGTGAGGCATATTGAAGCTGTGTATTATATGCCAAAAAGGAAGTTCTGCTTCATTTCACACATTATTTTAAGATTTTTTTATTACTTCCTGTCAGTGGAAAGCCTACAAGTGAAATGTTCATTTATTTAAAGCAAGTTACTATGTTCTGAACTTTTGCATATAGATGTTACTATCATTTACAGTAACAGTGTAATTTAGGGTAGTAACAGTGTAATTTAGAAGACTTTTGAGTAATTGTGAAGTATCTTCTTCCTCCATCAACTGGAGCTCACACTTACCATATATAGATATAGTTTCATCTTTCTGATGGTTGTAAAATGTGACAAGTGAAATGACTTCTGGAAGTTACACTCAGATCCCCAGAGAACAGGAGTCAAATTCAAGATACATGCGGTAAAAGAATGTTGTATGAATGTGATACTGGATTTGACAGGTTGAAACGCTATCTCAGTGGGATAGCAGGGATAGACTAAAATAAGTCAAGTCCCATTAAAACATCTTCAGAGCTTGAGGATTATCTTATTCAAGTGAAGTAGTGACAGAATATTAAGGTCTTGCTTGCTCTCATCAAATTTCTGTTAGTCTTATGAGGGCATCATCATGTCCTTGTTCTTCAGCTTCTGAGCCAATCACCATGTAGGCAGAGTCTGTTTGTAATATATGTGAAAGGAAAAGCCATTTGTGTAACGTGTAATGCCCTAATTAGAGAGGTTACAAAAAGTACAACTTCTAACTGACCTGGAAAATAATTATTCTCCAAAGTAGGTCTTTTTATACACTTAATATCATTATTATTTAGGCAAAAATGAACTCGGTGAAGAAGAGACCAACATACTTTGCTTACAGTGTCAAATACGTCATGTTTTCTCATGTGCTTAATTCACTCTCTTTTTTTCTTTTCCCCACCCCCTATCTAATTTCCTTTGTCTTGATTAATGGCATTCCATTGTGAGGACTTCACTTCTGCAAGAAGTAGAATGGATGAGCAAGTAGCTTCCTCTACTAGTCCAAAAGGAAAACTGAAGGGAACTAGGTTGTATGCAGCCACTTGAAACTTTGTCTCAGATGCTGTCCTTCAAGAAGAAAGCACGCTTTCCATGGATAAAATTGGTCCAATCTATGATACCTGCTTACTTCAAATTTTAATGGTGAGATTTCTATGCAACCTAACTCTCTAATATTTAATTTGACAGATATTTTAAAAGCAGGCTTGAGAGATACACAGAACATGCAAACTAAGCAAACATTTTAAACAGGCAAACCTGTAACTCTAGATGTGGGACTTAAGTCAGTTATGCATTTTCCCACAACCTTTCTTTCATCCTGCTTTTTGTTACTGCAATTTACATCAGTAGTGTGGGATTTGGAAAATAAAGCTAAGGAGAACTTAATCGTCCCCACAAGAAATGATTTCCAAAGCATTTTGAGTTGCCTGCATGAGTAATTGTTTTTGTGTTATTGTAAATGTCAGCATCCTGTTCTAAACCCGAGATAAGTTAAGACCTACTGTACATGATTAACTACCAAGAACATCTTATAATTTTAAGATAAATAATAGATGTTCACAGCACAATAGATCCTTTTAACAAGTTCAAATAAAAAGCAAACAATGAAAAGGTACTTTATAATCTCCTTTGCATTTTTCCCCACAAACAGTGGGGTAAGTGACTGAGAAGACTGTTTTGGGAATAGTTGTAATAATTATAATGGGCTTTCACTGGGAAAACACAAACTACTCTAAATGTTTTTCTCACTTACATGCCAATCTGTTGAATTTTGTATGTGTGTAAGTGAAGATGATCATGCGTTAAGAATAGAAATGTTTGCTTTCAAGTTTTTAATATATTTTAAGCCTGATCATCTAAATGAGTATGAGCAACATACTTTTATTAACTGAAGAAGGCCACCTGTGTCTTTCAAGTGAAAAGAAGACTTCCATTTTTTACTTTATAATGAGAAAATAGCAAAAGTCCTGAGTTGCTACGTTCATTGAGTTCTAAAGCGGTAGCCATGTTTGTCTTCAAAAGGTCATGTGATTTTTTTTGTTTGTTTTTCAGTGCCACAGGACTCCTTGCTTGTTTTATATTCATTCAGGTGTGACTACAGTCCAAAGATTCTGTGTTTATCTCAACCAGTTCCCCTGACACAAACTCCATGGTGCCTTTCATTCTGCAGTATGTAGGAGGCAAAGGAATAGAAAATGGAGCAAAATGTGGGCTAGCCCCATGGAAAGTGGGAAGTGACAGCTCTGTGTAATGCTCCTCTTTCCTAGGATCCCCTTTGAAACAGATAGATGCACCACCAATGGAGCTTTGTGGATTTCGGTGAACACAAGGGATTAGGTTGCTGCTTTTTGTGGCATAGTTCCCTGGGAACCCAGTAGATTTCTAGAAGGAAATATGCATGGGAGTGAATGTTGGCAAAACTTACCTTAACATCTTTTTAGAGGCATGTTAGAGATGGTTATGTCAAGGGGAGCCAACCAATGTTTGCTGTAGACTGTGCAGGTGGGTGGTCACACAATAGACATCTCTCACCCACACAGGGAATAGTGACTTCCACGTAGCCCCAGAAGCCAGCCCTGGACACATTTCTCACAGTGCCAGGCAAGGGCTGAGGAATTTAAAATCTCCTGCCCTGAGCATGCTCAGATGCATTGTCAGGGAAGGAGCAGCTCCCCAAACTAGGTAGCTGCTCCACAGACCAGCAGCCAGGTGAGGGGAAAGGAGCAGCCTTGGGGAGCGGAGGTTGCAGACAGGGAGCCAATGGTGGGGCTTGGAGAGGAAGGCCAAGGGAGCAGGGAGCCAGTGATGGGCTTAGAGAATGGTTTGGGGCCGGGCACCCAGGTGGAACAGTGAAGGGGTCAGGTCAGGGGGAGATGGCAGCTGGTGGGTGGGCTGGGGGAGGGTCGGTATGGCTCAGCAGGGTGGGAAAAGCTGAGGGTCTGGTGAGGACTTGGGCCTGGGGGTAGGGGTTAGGGAGCAGATCAGGGCCAGGTAGAACAGTGAAGGGGTTGGGTCGGGGGAGATGTCACCTGGTGGGTGGGTTGAGACTTGAGGGGAGGTTGGCAACTCAGCAGGGAAAGCTCAGCCAGGGCCCAGGAGGGACTTGGCCCCAGTTGGGGGGAGGGAGGTTAGGGAACGGATTGAGGCCCAGGAGGAAGCCGGTGGCCAGGCAGAATAGGGAAGGGTTCAGGTCGGACTCAGGGTGGGGAGATGGTGCCTGGCAGGTGGGTTGGGACTTAGGGTGGGGTCGACAACTCCATGGGGAAAGCCCAGGGCCCAGTGGGGAGTTGGACCCAGTGGAGGGGGGCAAAAAATTGGTGCTCATCAGGAACAGTGCTGAAGATTGTGGCGCCCCCCCCCCCACAGCAGACCGACACCGGCACATCTGAGTGACGTCATCAGGGGAGCACAACGGTGCTGTCCCCTTTTGGCACCCCTCAAATGCCAGCACCTCACTGCAGCGCAGGGGCTGCTTACCGCCTAGTGCTGGCTCTGGTGCTTATATGTTGCCATGCCTCACAGATTGCCACTCAGTGAACACCGTAAATTGCTTTGCTGAATCAGCAGCTTAGAGGAAACATTAGAGCCAACAGTTAAAGTCTCTGAGAAATATCAGTGTTACCAGGGAAGGGAGGCACTCCAGAACACTCCTTTTGGATACAAAGAGCAGGATTCTGAGATCCTCCTGAACCCTCTGGCTTGACACTGTTTGAGGCCTATAGAATCTCATCCTTCCACACAACCACAAATCCTTTCCTGAGGCTAACATACAGCAGAAATGTTTTGAGCAGATTCTCTCCTCTCTATGAATTTTTACCATGAGGTTGAGAAACTCCCTGCACCACTCCCCTTTTAAAAAATAGACTTAAGTGTAACTCTTCTGCGAGAGTGAGGTGGCAGAACAAGGGCTGGGTTCTACATCCAGGGGTTTCCAAATAACGTTATACCACCAACTGGCTCAAGACCCACCCATTTCGTGGGAAGTCATGTAGTATTCCCTGGGCACTCCAAAGGGGTAAAGCTTCCCTGTTCACAAGCGCGAGTCTGAGTGTAGTATACAGAACTTTTAATAGTAATAAAAGCAGAATATAAAAGGTCCAATAACGAAAATCAGTGCAGAGCAGGTTCCCAACATGATCCCACACAGCATAACAGCACATGTGAACTCAATAGCCAAACCAGCACTGATCTGAAGAATCAGTGCTAAACAGGTTCCCAACAAACCCAAAGTGCATAGGGAATGTTTTTGACACCAGCTGTCCGCTGGTGCCACCCACTGGTCACTCACATCGTCCAGCCCCCCACTGGCTGCTCTCACTGTCTGCTGGCTCTGCCCGCCGTCCACCAGCTCCACCCCCTGGTCACTGATGCTCTGCTGTCATCAGCCACTGGCTCCACCTGCTGTCCACTTGCTCCACCCACTGGTCACTCATGCCATCCATCCCACTGCTGACCACTCTCACTGCCCACCAGCTCGTCCCTCTGCCTGCTGGCTCCACCCACTGGTCACTCATGCTCCACTCTCACCATCCACTGACTCCACCCCCTGTCTGCCAGTTCCACCTGCTGGTCACTCACTCTATCTGCTGCTCCTCTTCAATGATTCAGCTCATAGAGAGGATTTTCTTCTCTTAGTGATTTCAGTTCTTAAACCTAAAGTAGCTGCAAACAGCTGCTTCCATTAAAATAACAAAGAAAGGCCTCATAAGAAACCTAGCCAGATCTACCATTTGACAATGGGGCCAGAGGATGAGGCAATGCCGCAAGCATAACTCCAGACCAAGCTATGCAACCCCCATCCCTGTCTTAACTTCACCAGGCTGGAAGGAGGGAAGGACCCCTCTTTTAGTATTCTTTCTGCCAATGGTGGCTTTTATCCTTTCACCCACCTAAACAGAGTTTGATAAAGCAAGAGTAGCATATTATGAAAGACTGTATTTCATACTTCTCTTCAGTAGAATTACAGATATTCACAGATTTGTGATCAGATCAACCCAAATACCATTACCCATATTGCCCTGCACCCATAGTGTTATCTATGCTAATATGTTCTTTGTGCTCTTGCAAATACAAAAATCATGCAGATTAGTTGCCCCCTCACCCCAACTGAGAAGCTGTTAGGCACAGCTTCTAAGCCTGCTTTACATAAGGAATACAAGTACAAGGCTATGCTGAATCTGTTTTTCAGGAGTGTTTGTTTTTTAATTTGTTTTTTCCATTTAAACTATCTATAAAACATTAGCAGGGAATTGGTGACTTGTTTCAGCCCAAGAGGTAAACTCCAGGCTCACTTCAAGGCTTTTCATTTTGAAATTTTCTTTGACGTAACGTTGCTATGTCACCATCTGTCTGAGTGACAAATCCCAGCAAAACAGCTTCATTGAGATACCCCCTTTCCCTGAACACACAATTTATGTTAGTTAGTTTAAAATACCTTAAGGTTGAATACTAATACTGTAACTTGCACAGTATGGACTGTGAATCAGTGAAATGTTATACTGAAATATATACTGTGAGAAGCCCATGCAGAGAAAGGTGGGAGAAAAAGCTATGCTATATGTATTATTTATAAAGATTTAAAAAAAAAAGAAGAAGCAGGTTCTGCAGTTTTTAGTCTCATGCTTTGTACTAAAAGGGGGTGGGGTGGAGGAATCATTTCCCCTGGAGGGGTGGTAGGAGTCTGAAAGCCCTGTCATTTTACGTGCTGAAAGAGCAAAGATCCTTTACTGCCATCACCTGGTATAAACAAAACCAGCAAAGGAAAGTTACTATCAAAGCAATACAAACAAGGAGTCCTGTGGCACTTTTAAAGACTAAGAAATTTATTTATTAACTTGGGTTTGAAAAGTGATATGGGCTGACTTTCTCATTACCAACGGTGATTTTTCACCTCTCTCTACCTGCCCAACTTCTCATATGTTGTTCCATGCTGTTTGAATCAAAAAAAGCATTTGATTTGCTGAAATAATCCGACCTGATCCTGTGACTTACACTGCATTTATTTCTCCCTCCCATACTGTAAGGTTTCCATCTTCAAGCATCTGACAAAGTGGGATTTCTCCCACGAAATTTCATGTGATAAGTAAATTTGTTAGTCTTTAAAAGTGCCAACAGACTCGTTTGTTTTGCTGGACTAGACTAAAACAGCTACCTCTTTGGGACTTAGTATTAAACAACACACACCACTCTTGGAACTGAGGTGTAATTGAGCAAAGAACAGAAATGAAGAGAATCATTCTTTTTACATTAGTGATGCAGCAGAATCAAACCCATACGGAATGAGGATTCCAGACACCAAAAAGATCAATCCAAAATACATAGCCCAAAGGGGTGGGAGCCATGCCGGTGTTTATTTGATCCTGGTTAAACTTTTCTTAACATTGTCAACTATATGAAGACCCCACCACCAGCAGCTGGGCTCCACTTCTCTTGCAACAGAAGGGTAGAGGGAATGGGATCTAAAGAGTGTCCACCTCCATACACTTTATGTAAAGTATTATTGTGTTTATTATTTACATTACAGAAGTTCCCATGACACAGTAAGGGACTGGCCCTATCTCTTGTCTATAAGAAAGCAACAAATGAAGGATGAGAGAAAATACATATAGAAGTAAAATGTTAATTATATATCAACTATTTCCAAATAGCTCTGATATTAGGTCACGTTATTTGGCTGGTTTTACAGGGGTACCACAAGGATGGTCTTAAGGAGGGGGATTGAATGATGAAAGGGTTGTAACTTCACAGATTTATGTCAAGATGGCATTCCAGGTGTAGCAACATGGAAGATTGATCACAGCAAGACAAGCAAACATTGGAGAACTGGGGCTGGAATCACTAGTGGCATGCCAGCAGCTGAGAAAGAAATACAAGAATGGCTAATGGCATTGAGAGAAGAATGAAATTTGAGGCTATATTTTTCCTTCACCAGACTCTTATGCTAGCTTTGTTCACAGAGAGGTAATCTGTTAGATAGCAGACCATTATATGTCTGAGGAGTGGTTTCAACTGCCCCGGCAAAAATGCAAAGGGGTCTCTGCTATGATATAGCAGCCAACCTTACCACTCTTGGGTGAGCATTCAAAACTTCTCCCTAGTACTCTGGTGTCTATACTAATAGACAAAACATGCAAAGATTCTGAATTTGATTAGGCACTTACATGGGAGCTTCATAGTCTTACTGCAATGATGCAGATCACATTTATGTCAACATCAGGCTACTTTAATTTTAAGGGGATGCTCCAACTGAATCTAAGGCTACCTCTATAACTGGGGCAGGGGAAGTGATTCTGAGCACAGGCTGACATACACTAGCTCTCACTAAGCTGATTATTAAAAATAATAGTGGAGCTGCAGTAGTATGGATAGAAGGAAGCAGTGGCATGGGCTAGGTCCCTTGAGTACAAACCCAGATGGATCACAATGGTACACACTGAATGCAGGTAGCTGGTGTCACTGCTCGCTCACTGCTGCCAATGCTACCATAGCTATACTGCTGTAGAGATAGTGCAAGTAAATCTACGCAAACTGGGAATAATGTCCCCAGCTCCAGACGTGAATGTAGCCTAGTACCGTGTGTGGGGTGGGCTACTTTGATCTGAAAGATGATCCCTCACTTTCTCAAGCCTTGGAAGGTAATCCAATTCTTGCTTATATACAGCCCCCCAAACTGAAGCAAATACACACTAGCAACTGATTACCACACAAGAACACTAACCTGGGAACCCATCCCTGCAACAAACCCCATTGCCAACTCTGCCCACACATCAATTCTAGTAACACCATCACAGATCCTAACTACATCAGGCACACCATCAGGAGCTCATACACCTGCACTTCTATTAAAGTTATATATGGCATCATGTGTCAGCAATGCCCCTCTGCCACATACATTGGACAAACTTTGCTGTCCCTATGCAAAAGAAAAAAAATGACAGAAATCAGACATCAAAAATGGTAACATCAATAAACCAGTAAGAGAACACTCCAGCCTTCACAGACACTCAATATCAGTCTTGAAAGTTGCCATTCTTCAACAAAAAAATTTCAGAAACAGACTTCAGCATGAAATTGCAGAGTTGGAACTTATATGCATACATGACACAATCAGGCTGGGTCTGAATAGGGACTTGGAATGGTTATTCATTACCAGAAGTAATTGTCCCTGTTCATATGTTCTCACCTTCTCATCAACTGGTGGGAATGGACCTCATTTATCCTAACTGAATTAATTCCACTAGTACTTGTCCTCCTCACTGTAATGTTTCTCACCCATCCTGGCAAATGTATAAATACCTCCTAAGTGTAGTTTCCACTTCATGCATCTGACAAAGAGGGTTGCAGTCCACAAAAGCTTATGCCTAAAGAAATCTGTTAGTCTTTAAGGTGCCACATGACTCTCTTTTTTGCTGTATATAGACTAACACGGCTACCCCTCTGGTACTTTGATCTGGTTGTTCATGTGTCTTCATGAATGCACAATGGAAACAGTCTTCTATGGCAGACCTTATTGTGGTCTCTGTCTGTATGTGTATCCATTCAAACTATCATCAGTTAACCAACTAACCCCACCTGGCAGTTCCGTTAGGTGGCTAGTCTGCTGGGGTTTACAAAAACAGGCAAAATATTGCTTTCTAGAAAATCAGTAGGGACTCTGGCACTGGACCCAAAGAGAAGGATGTTCCTGGTCTTGAGGAATACCAACTTCCTCTATTAATTTATTATGACTGAGTTTGGATTCGTTATTCTCATTAATTCATGGTGGGATATGAACATAGTGAACAACAGTTGTAGGCGGACTGGTGGCAAAATATTTTGCAGGCCTGGCAAAAAATGCTCAGGCTATGTATCATACCAAGGAATTTCAAGGAATCTTAGTATAGGTGGTTCCATCACAGGGATGTAAGCAAAAGTGCTTGCATACTTCCAGCCCCTCTTTGCTGACCCACAATTTGACCTACCTTATATAAGTAGGAATGTTATTGCCTTATTGTCTTCTAAGAACTTACTTCCCACCCAATGATTCTTCCTCTCAAAGTTTTGGGAGGTTAAACACAATGAGCTGAGACACCTTTTGTTTGCTTCTCAGGGCTTGTGTAAGCATAATTCAATTCACTGGAGTAATCTTAGTTCTGAATACACTTGAATGGGAAGTGGAACAGTTTTATCTTGTCTGCTACTGACAGATATCAATAGAGAGTGTTGAGATTCTCTAGGAAAAACTATAATTCATTGAATTCAAAGCTGTGTTAATACAGGAAAGAAACTTCTGAAGACTCCTTGTTCAATAAATGTCTATTCCTCTTCCATCAGCACAAAAAAGAAACATAATTAAAGATGCTGATGCTGCATTTTAAAGTTTGAAATCATGAGATTTATGTAGTTTTTAAACTTATAAGAGTGAAAAACATAAAACATGTATATCTTATTTATCCATGTTCCCCCATGTATGCATTAAAAGTACTACGAAAGAGAACAAGAAAGTAACAAGAATTAAACTGTGAGTGTGCATCTGCCAAGAGATGGGGGATCCGACTTTGGTTTGATAAATAGCACAGAATTCAGGTAGACTTATCCAAATGTCTTAGGTGTGCCAAATGGACTGGAAGAATATGGGGTCAGATCCTCATCTAATGTATGCTGCCTGTCACTGAGCTATGGCAGTATGTACCATCTGGTGATCTGTACCCAGGACAATACATCTTCTCACACTATTTTGTAATTTCTGTTTCCAATCATACCCAGCCCGAATCAGGAACTGTAGCAGAATGAAAAAGTAAAAACTAATAAGAAAGGAGTGGATACGGTTCACTTAGGGTTTTGAGCAATAATTTATGTCAGTTCTTATTTTATCAGAAGTGAATTGCACATCCCTAAACACATAACACACTACCCTAGAGGTGATTGAATATCATCACTGACAGCAGATGTAATCTTGTCCTTCCTCATTAGGCAAACCTCACAGTCTTAAACTTTTAACATGCTACACTTAAGTTAAGAAGTAAAAGCACCATTGCAAAAACTGATACACACATGGAAGCCTGGACATAAAGGTCTAGTATTAGGGCCTACACTGGCAACTTAAGCATGTGCGGTCAATTATTTTACATAACAGCCACCGTTCCTGCTAAGCTGTGTGGCTGCATGATGAATCAGTGGTTCTCAAATCCCTGCACAGCTTTGTTGGGCTCCCACACAGTAAAATAACCAGAAAGTGTGTCACAATGCAGAGCCCAGTGCGGATACAAATGTAGATCTGCATCTGATTAGCATCCGCTCACTGACAGCTCTGCAATCCACGTCAAGTTTTACCTAGATCCATAAACACATCCTGAACCGAGCTTGGGCTCACAGTCAGCATTTTAACCTTTGATTTACTCACTCCCCACATGGGTCCCGCCACTTTTTCCTTTTCTTGTTTGTGGTTCACACACTGTGCTGTCAATCAGATTTGCTTGGTCACCAATGACATTTCTGATTAACAGCATGGCATGTAAATGGCAAACAAGGAAAGGAAGATGAAGGCAGAGAAGTCATTGGCTATGTCTATACTAGCAAGTTAGTTCAAATTAAGGAACCTTAATTCAAAATAATGTGAACCCTGTCTACACTAAGCTTTGCCCACTTCGAACTAAAATAATTTTTAGTTCAAACTAAACAAAGCTCAGTTCAAACTACTTGGTTCAGCTAGTTAGTTCAAACTAACTGCCTAGTTCAAACTAATTTGCATATTTAATTCAAACTAGCACTATCTAGACATGCTAATTTGAACTAAATAAGTTTGAACTAGTGGTTAGTTACAACTAAGCATGTTTTTTTAGTTCAAACTAAAAAGTTAGTTCAAACTAAAAAAAAAGCGCTGCTAGTTTGAACTAAAAAATGTGTTTAGTTCGAACTAAGTTTTGAACTACTTAGTTTGGACTAACCAAGTCCAAACTAACATTTTAGGTATAGACATACTCATGGGGAATGAGCCAATCAAAGACCAGCATGCTGATTTACTGACAGTGAGTGGCAACTCTCCAAGCCACAGCTGCTGTGACTGAGACTCTGATTAGCTGGCAGACTACAATAAGAGCTGAGGTAGGATTGGCTGGAGCACTTTCTTGTTCCCCTGTGTGCTGCTGACCCAGATCATGGCAGCAGCTGCACCAGTGGACTGCATCCTGGGCAGATAAAAATAGAATCCACATCCACAGATCAGTCTGCAGCAATGGGTCTGTGGTTATCTGCACCTGCATCTGTGGATGCAGATGCTTGTGGATCTCCAGGGCTCTATCACCGTGGGCTAAGCCCCCCCCCCCCAGCTGGTGAGCTGCAGTAGGGAGCTGCTGGCTGTTAATGCTGTCGGTGTGACTCAGACAGGCTGCTGACTCATCCAGCCAGCGCTAGTGTAGGAACTGGAGGTGGGCCATTTTTAAATCTCCCTCCCTGCCTGCCAAGCCCAGGGTGGGGGATTGGATTTCTCCAGCAGCTGTGTGATGAGGCCCTTTAGTAAGGTGAGTGTGGGGGTCTCTGGATGAGGAGGGGGCCAGAGAAGCAGCAGGGCCAGAGTGGAGAAACTGCAGGGCCAGGGCAGCAGACCCAGAACTAGGGCCATGGTGTAGAGCCCTGCAAATCTGTGGATATCCACATCCACGGATATAACACGGATATCCACGGACCATTTCCTGTGGATGCAGATTGGATACAGATCCACATATTTTAATCTGCACAGAGCTAAAGCCCTGCAAAGATGTGGATATCCGCGGATATCTGCATTATTTCCGCATCTGCAGATACAACATGGATATCCACAGACCATTTCTTGTGGATGCAGGTCAGATATGGACCCATGTATTTGTATCCATGCAGGGCTCTACCATGGTGAGAGTGGGTGCTCAGGGGAAGGGACTCGGGGGTTGGAGGCTGCTGGGGGTGCTACCCGAGAGAAGGGGAAGAGATGGGGAGCTAAAAATTATTTATTGCTAGTGTCTACTTTATAGAGACTGTCTACTTTGTAGAGTCATTATGAATTTATGATCTCAGTCAGTGCATGCAATAGCTGTAAATGAACAAAAGTTAACTGTAGAATTGTTCATTTGAATGTACACTATAAACATGTCATCACGCCACTAGCCCATCAGCTGACATTGGTACTGAGACTAATCCTCTGGTCTCTGCCCATCCAACTAATACAACTTGTATCTACTGCTCAGGTCATTGATTGCTCTGCTCACTAGAGAAAAAAAATTAGAGGGAATGTAGGTAGCAGCAATGCCTAGAGACCAAAATTGAGATCAGGGCCTCATCAGCCTAGAGGATTAACAAACATGTACTAACAGACTGTCCTTGCCTGAAAGAAATTATCAGATAAATAGACCAGACATACAAAGTGCAGAGGGCAAACAGAGGCGAAGTTCACACAGTAGGTGTGTGGCAAAATCTGAAATGTAACTCAAGTCACCATTTACTTCAGTTACTGACAGGGGCGCTGCTGGGGCGGGGAGGGACCCGAGTCACGGGCCCAGCCCCCGACCCCAGAGGGCAGGCCCCGCCCCCAGCCACAAGGCCACGCCCCCTGGCCCAGGATAGGGCTGGGGGAGGCCGCACCGCCGCCAGCAGCTAGGCTGCGGTGCGGCACGGTGCAGCCTGGCCTGGCCCGGCCCGAAGCGGTGGCTGGAGGCCGGGCCCACAGCCACAGCTCTGGATCCCCAGCCAGGGACGGGGTCGCCGTGGCTGCGGCCAGGCCTCAGATCCCCAGCAGGGGACGGGGCTGCTGCGGCTGCGGGTGGCCAGCCGGGCCCCAGATTCCAGGCCTGGCCGCCAGTGGCTGTGGCGACCCCGTCCCCGGCCAGGGATCCGGGACCTGGCCGCCGGTGGCCGCGTCCCCGGCCTGGGATCCAGGGCTACGGCCGCTGGCCCGGCCTCCAGCGGCCGCTTCTGGCCATGCCTTGCTGCGCCGTGGCCTAGATGCTGGCAGCAGCGCAGCCAACCCCTGGCCCTATCCCTGGCCAGGGGGCGGGGCCTGCCAGGCAGCCAACTAGGCCCTGGATCCCTGGCCGGAGACGCAGCTGCCGCGGCCGCAGACTTCCAGGGATCGGGCTCCGGATCCCCAGCCCGATTGGGCCGGAGATCCGGGGCACCAGCGTTGGGACCTGGGGCACATGCCCCGGGGTGCCCAACACTAGCGATGCCACTGGTTACTGACTTTAATGGGTGTAAGAAGTGCAGGAATTGGCCCAAAATTCAGAATCAGGGGGTCAGGAACAGCTTCCTCTCCTGATGGTTTTCCCAGTGTTAAGCAAAACTCATTGCACTTAAGAAACTGACACAAGTTATTAGATGTTAAGAAATGGTTGGTTACTCACTGTAACTGTCATTCTTTGAGATGGGCTGCTTGCATACATTCAGTTACAGGTGTCTATGTGCCACAGCGCACGGTAGCTCGGAAAAGTCTTTAGCATTAGCCTGTCAGGTCAGGGCGCACAGCCAACGCCCCCTCCACACCACAGCTGCAGCTATATAGGTGACCATGACCCTGACCCTCCCAGTCCCATATACCAACTCCATTAGCGGGGACGGTGGGAGGGACCTGAATGTATGTGAGCAGCCTATCTTGCAGAAGGACCGTTACTGGTGAGTAGCCAACCGTTCTCCTTCAAGTGCTGCTCACATCATTCACTTACAGGTGACTGCAAGCTGTACCCAAGAATGGTGGGAGGAGTTCTAGTCTACCCACACTGAGTACAGCTCTGCCCACAGCAGCAGCATCTCTCGTCTGTTGGGCAATGGCATAGTGCATCGTGAAGGTATGTACCGACGCCCACGTAGCGGCCCTGCAGATCTCTTGGATCGGGACCTTAGCGAGGAAGGCATGGAAGACTCCTGAGCTCTGGTAGAGTGGGCTCTCACAGTCTCTGGGAGAGACGTGTTTGACCTTCCACAGCAGTCTTTAATGCAGTTCACAATCCATTTGGAGATGCATTGGGAGGATACTAGAGAACCTCTCATGCATTCCATGACTGCCACGAACAGTTGGGAGATCTTGCGGAAGAATCGTGTGCACTCAATATAAATTAGGAGCACTCTCCTCACATCCAGAGTGTGCCACCGTCTCTGGTTTTCTGTCACCTGAGGGTCTGGATAGAAGACCGGCAGGCAGATCTCTTGATTCATGTGGAAGGGAGTGGCAACCTTGGGCAAGAACAAAGGTTGGTGACACAGCACCACCTTGTCTGGGAAGAAAACCGTATATGGGGGTTCAGAGGATAGGGCTCGTAGCTCTGAGACCCTTCTGGCTGAGGTAACGGCTACCGGGAAAGCCACCTTCCAGGACAGCACAAGCAGGGTGGCTGAGTCTAAGGTCTTGTATTGTGGTTGTCAGAGCCCATAGCACCACGTTCAAGTCCCACTGTGAGGTGGGGTTACGGACATGGGGAAAAAGTTTATCCACTCCTTTTAGGAACCTATGGCAGATGAGGTGTGAAATGAGTGGGGTCTCATCTACTGTTTGGTGAAAGGCTGAGATTGCTGCCAAATAAACTTTCAATGAGGACAGGTATAGGCCTTTCTCTCTTATGTCAAAAAGGTAATCTAAAGTTTCCTGAATAGGTGCAGAGATAGGGTCTATGTTTTTATCATGACACCAAATGGAGAAGTGATTCCATTTTGCCATGTATGTGGACCTGGTGGAGGGTTTTCTGCTACCAACCAGGACCTTTTTAATCCTATCCAAGCAGCGTCTCTCTTCCTCGCTGAGCCAGAGAGCATCCAGGCTGTCAGGTGCAGGAGACCTGGGTTGGGGTGCTGAAGGTGTGTGTCAGAAGGTCTGCCCACCGTGGGAGGCAGAGCAGAGTCCTCACCGACATGTTTTGAAGGAGAGGGAACCAGTGTTGCCTGGGCCAGTCCGGGGCTATCAGGATGATGAGCACCTCATCCGTGAGGGCCTTCAGAAGCACCTGGTGAATCAGGGGAATTGGCGGGAAGGCATACAGTAGGGCTCCCAACCAGTTGAGGAGGAAGGCATCGCTGACAGACCCTTTCTCCCAACATCGGAGGGAGCAGAACTGAGGGCATTTGTGGTTCTGTGCCATAGCAAAGAGGTCAATCTGAGGGGTTCCCCATGTGTTTGTCAGCAGGGAGAAAATCTCGTAGAGCGACCACTTGTGATTCGCTGGTGGCTTTCTGCTGAATGAATCTGCTATGCTGTTGTCCACCCCGGGAGGATGAGTGACAGTTGGAGTGAAGTGATGGTCTATCACCAGACGCCAAAGCTTGGTCGCTTCCTTGCATAGTTCCGAGGAGCGGATTTCCCCTTGACGGTTCGTGTAGAACATGGCTGTTGTGTTGTCTGAGAGGATTTGGACCACTCTGCCCTGGATCTGGTCTAGGAAGGTAATGCAGGCCAGTCTGATGGCCCTGAGCTCCTTCACGTTTATGCGGAGCAAACTGTCCTCAGGGCTCCAGACTCCTTGCATGGAGAGGCCCCCAGATAGGTGGGCACCCCACCCCAATTTGGAGGTGTCCATTATCAGGGTCACTGCAGGCTTGGACTCCCTGAACAGGATTCCCCCCATCGCAAAGTCGGTGTCTCTCCAAATTTGGAGGGACTCCAGGGCATGTTGTGGAACTGAGATTACCTTGTCTAGACAGTCCCTTTCTGGTCAGAAGCTTGTGGCAAACCAAAACTGAAAAGGTCGCATCTGCAGGCCAGACGTTCGGATTACCGATGTGGCCGTTGCCATGTGACCCAGGAGCTGCATGCATCTGTGCACTGTGGTCAACCTGGGCGCCTGGAGCTCCATGATGATGGTGCAGATGGACCAAAATCTTGACAGGGGAAGGATGCGATGCCTTGCTGGGCATTTAAACATGCCCCAATGAACTCTATGTCCTGAGTGGGGCAAAGCTTGGACTTTTCCAAGTTTATGCGGAAGCCCAGGAACTCGCACAGGTTCATTACCACGTCGACATGGTCTCGTATTTGTCGACTTGACTTGCCCACTAGGAGCCAGTCGTACAGGTAGAGGTAGATCCTTATACCCCTCCTGTGTAGGAACGGTGAGACACACTTTGTGAACACCGTGGGGGCTAGCGATAACCCGAAGGGGAGGGCGGTGAACTGGTAATGGTGTCATGCCACTACAAACCTGAGGAACTGCCTGTGGTGGGGCCGAATGGCTATGTGGAAGTAAGCGTCCTTTAGGTCAAGGGCTGCAAACCACACTCCTGGGGATAGGGCAGGGATGATCTGCGGTAGGGAGATTGTGACCCAGGCCTCCTGGGATAACCAGCTGAATATGCAAAGATCAGGGCAAGCTGCAAAAGGGAGAGCAGATTCTCCCAGCACTGGTGGGTTACCTGGAGATAAACTCCCCCAGCCAGTCACAGACAATGCTTCTGATTCCCCCACAATGGATATCAAGAAGCCACCATATAGTATAGCCAGCTCCCTTTACTGCATTCCAGTCACTGGTCCCCAGTACAGCCACTAGGTCTGTTAAAGAAATAGGTTCTTCTGACCCCAAGGGGTCAGCCACATTACACAGAACAATACAGGCTTGAATCTTACCCAAAGTAACACGCTGCCAGCCAATCCTTTAGTAACTACAACTAAAGGTTTAATATAAAAAGAAAAGAAACAAAATGAGAGATGTTATAGGGTCAAAGTGAATCACATACATGCAAATGATTTAGAGTCCAAAGAAGATAAGTCCTTGTTTCACAGCTTTGGTTGTTAGTAATCCAGTTTATAGGAATAGAGACCAAATAATCCAAGTGTAGAGTTTGTTCTAATTCTCCCCCATGAGAATTAGCAGGGCAGTTTCCAGGCCAGTGTTGGCTGAGATCTCAATCCTGCAGCCCAAACTTTCCCTGAGAAGCTTGGACAGATGTGAGACCAAGGAATTTGGTTCCCAATGTCCTTTTATAGTTGAAGCTAGCAAGGTGGGCATTTGCAGGTCAATTCTTCACGTGGGCTTTGATGACAATTTCCAGGTCTTTCTTAAGTGGAGCATAGCAATACATATTGTCCTTTGAAGGAAAACCTTCACCTCCTGGGTACCCCAGGTAATTAACTGCATTAGCGCCATTAACAGACAGTTTAAATTGGTACATCAAAGGTCCCTTTAGATGTTAATGTTCCCTCTTGACCCCTTCCAATAGAACAATGGTAACAGATAGAGAAGCACTTCATTCACCTTGCTAACCTCTAACAGGATACCTGTAAATATCATCAAGAAACAACTAAGGATACAAATGCATATCAAAGCACTAGCCTACTCATACATTGCATTTCCATATAATATGTCTTCAAAGGTTAGTCTTAGGTCATGTATTTTACAAAGATGGCTTGGCCTTTTCAGGCCTAGCATGACAGAGGTCATGCAGAATTTTGCTTTCTTTATGTTTTTGTTGAGAGCTCTGAGATCTAGGATGGGCCGTAGGTCCCCGTTGGGTTGGGGACCAGGAAGTAGCAGGAATAGAACCCTTTGCTGCGTTCTCTCTTGGGAACCTTTCCGATGGCTCCAAGGGAGCGTAACTTCTGACATTTGGCCTTGAGCTTGCCTTGCAGATCGGGGTTCTCTGGGATCATGGGAGGGGACGGTTTCCTGTCCTGGGGGCTTGACAGGATCTGAATGCAGTATCCTCTGGCCACTGTGTCGAGGACCCACTGGTCCAACATGACCCGGTCCCATCATGCGGCAAAGTGGCAGAGGCGGTGGGGGAAGAGCAAAGGTTGTGGAAAGACCGTCAAAAACGCTGTTTGTGGCCCAACGAACGGTTTGACCCCTGTCTGCGCCACCCTGACTGGGAGGCGCCCAGCTTACCCCCTTTACCTGATCGACCTTTATCCTTGTCCAGGTCCCCAAGGTGGCACTGGGGAAACTGGACAGATCTCAGAAACTGGGTCTGCAGTTGCAGCTATTGTTTCAGTTGCTGTAGCTGCTGTTGTAGCTGGTGCGACCTCGAGGAATGCCTGAGAGATTGCGAGATGTAGATCCTGAGGGACCTCAGAGTAGCCCACGAGTCCTTCATACCATGGAGCTTCACGTCTGTGGAAGGTGAAAAGAGGTCGGGACTTTCGAAGGGAAGGTCCTGGATAATTTGTTGCATCTGCGTGGAGAGACCGGAGTTCTGGAGCCAGGCCAAACGGCGCATTACCACTGCCGATGCCATTGTGCGTGCGGCTGTGTCCACCGCATCCCCAGGTTGCCGCAAGCACATCCCTGCACGCTCTCTCTCCCTCATCCAGCATTGCTTCAAAGTCTCTCAGACAATCCTCAGGGATGACCGGCTGGAGATTTTGTAGAGTTTCCCACAGGTTGAAGATGTAGCACGTCATCAAGGCTGAATGGTTTGAGATGCACAGCTGGAGGGCAGCCGAGGAGTAAACTTTCCTACCCAGCAGAGCGAGCCTCTTTGCCTCCTTGTTCTTGGGTGTGGTGCAAGGTTGGCCTTGTCTCTCCCTTTGGTTGACTGCATCGACCACCAGGGACCCTCGGGCCGGGTGATGAAACAGGAAGGGAAAACCTTCCGGGGAGACAGAATATTTCTTCTCCACTACTTTGGACACTGGTGGAATTGAGGAAGGCATTTGCCAGCATTCCTGGACAATGCTGAACACCCCAGCATGCAAGGGGATTTCAACCTTAGCTGGTGGGGCTCAACGACACCCATCAAAGAGGGAAATCATCCTCAACCTGGATCAGCCCAAGCTTGAGCTTCAGGTTCGCCGCCATGCGGCAGAGAAGGTCCTGTTCAACGCGAGGATCCTCTTCATAGCAGGCAGACATATTGATCAATTGCTCGTTGGGCAACGAAGATGATGGGGCCCTTGATCTGCTTCGTTATGCAGAATCAGGGTCCGGCTCATCGTCAGAGAAATCTGAAGACTCCGGTGTAGGCGAGTGGGTGTAGCGGGAGGAGGTGTCATCTGCTGTTGCATTCAGCCAGTCAAGGGTCCATTCGTTCGGCGGGGACCTCGATGGTGGCATAGGCATCATGAGGGGTGCAGGTGCTTCCCCCAGTGGGTGCCTTTGCCACAAGCTCGGCGAAAAGGAGCTCTTCCGGGCTCGCTTTCTCAGGCGCTCCTCCTGGGGGGGAAGAAAGGGATCTTCCGAGGATGACCTGGATGATCCCCTCCCTGACAGTCGGCAGTCCAGTAACGAGAGTTCCTCAGGGAAGCGGTGAGGCAGAGCCGAAGAACTTGGGCCCAGTACTGGGTTTGACAGTGCCGAGTTGGAGAGGGGTGAGGAGGCCTGGGACGGTGCCAGCATTGGTGCAGGTGTTGCCGGTGCCGAGTTCAACAGTACTGGAAGTGACGGTACCAGAAGCGGGGTTATCGGTGATGGTGACGGGTCCGGCAGTGCCGGGTTTGTGGGCGGTGCCGGACTTGTGGGTGGTGCCGTGTCCAGCGGCGCTAAGGGAGGCGGTGCCATTGTGGCCGGTTGCCTCTTGTTCTGCACCAAAGCCAGATTTAAATGCCTTTGGCAAGCTGGTGCCTGAGCCAGGGCCCTAGCCAGGGCGGCTGGAAGGCTACCGGGAGACCGGTGAGGTCAGTGCCTAGGAGTTACCGTGGAAGACCGAGATCTTGGGCCTGGTACCGGGGATCAGCAGGAATCCTGAGCCCAGGCTGATTGAGGATCTGGCGGAGCACTGGTGGCTCAGCCGCTTTCGAGAGGAGCGGCTCTGGTCCCTGAAATTGGCTGGAGACAACGCTCCCTTTCCAGCCAGGTCCTCCACTTGAAGGATGGGCAAATGGGGCAATCCAAACAAGCAAGGCATTTCTCGTGCAGATCGTCCATCAGGGAAAGCCTTTCAGCATCCTAAGCACAGCTTGAATCCTGGCATTTCAAGTTTCACACGAAAAGACAAGCCCTTGCATTTCGCAAGACAATGCTGATCTGAACCGACGCTGATGGTGGAAAAAGGAACTGGGTCAGGGTCACGGTCACCTATATAGCAGCAGCCACGGCGTGGAGGGGGCGTTGGCTGTGCGCCCTGACCTGACAGGCTAATGCTAAAGACTTTCCAAGCTACCATGCACTGCGGCACGTAGACACCTGTAACTGAATGATGTGAGCAGCGCTTGAAGGAGAAGGAGGCATCATAAAAACTAAAGCTGTACAAAAAGTGTATAATGATGCTCCAAATCACATGACACTTTCCTGGTTAGAGGTTTCATTACATATTAAAATGACACCCTGTGTTCACTGACACTTCCACTATGATTCTTAAATCTTTTGAGAGAACATGGGCCTACTTTCAAGCAGACCTGGAACAATTTCAGAGTTTGGATCAAAATAGGTGAAATTTATGATTTCATATAATTTGGACCAAAAAAATTAATTGAAGACTTTTGTTTTGAGATTGGTCATTTGTATGAACTGGAAATTCAGAGGCAAAGTGCTAGGCATTTTGGTTTGCACAGCTGTATTGAAAACATGAAAAAAAATTTAAGAATATACTAAAACTGCTTAGAAACTAATAAAAACAAATTTCAAACTGATCTATTTCCATTGTCCAAAATGAGCAAGATACAGAAAAATAAAGAGTATAAAATGATGAAAAACAAACTAGTTTTTAATTTAATTACAACTTTATAACAAATATGTTTGGATAGACATATAGAATATTGTTACAATGTCCATAAAAAGCAAGTTTCATTCTTCACACAGGCATGAAGAATCTTTACATGCTGAAAGTTTAAAGCATGTATTTGAAGTTAAGAAAAGAACTGTGTATTAAATTGTACATACAGAGGTCCATACAGCTGTTGGTAATGGTGGGTAGTTTGGTATAAATTACTGTCTACCCATAAATATATCATGATTTAAGAGCTGACCTATCAGCTCTTTTTAACAATGAAATCACTTCAAGAGATTGCACTTATGGGAATATTACTTCTTGTAATAGTTTTGCTATTAATGATTCATATTCATGCAATTACTAAAATGTGCACAAAAGTCAAACATGAATTAAGTGAAGAATGCACCTTTCTAAAGCTTTCCATTGTCATAAACAATGGGAAATTTCCAAAATTTCCAAAAGACAATTGTCATAATACATCAAGATATCTACTTATAGTTATATCTGCATTGCTCCAAAAGCAAGAGTACATCCAGACTCATATCCCAAGGGAACAGAGCACTGCAGTTATACGCTATCATCCAAATTGTTCTGAAATATTAAATTTTGGAGTAAGTTTTAAAAAGAGAACATTCATCTATAAAGGTGGTTAACTATTTTCTGTATTCCCTTAATGTTGTTTCTTGACCAACTGTTTGAAATTTTTCAACCAAATATCGATACCTTTGTTGAATTTTAAAAGTGTTCAACCATCGCAACAGGTGATAAAATAAAAAGAAAAGGAAAATTATTTATTAAATATTTTTCAATCAGATTTTTTTTAAGTATTTGTATCTCAGTGAGAACTTCTTATCTCACGGTTCACCTTTTGCTTGGTGTAGCAATGAATTAGCAATTCTGGGTGTTCAATGTCATAGGCAATTGTAATGGAAATGAATGAGATGTTGAAAATAAAGCTTTATGAATGTGATTTCATTGCATGAACACATAGGAGAAAAAAACAAGCTCTTGTTTGAACAGGAAAGATCAAAAAATCTGTCAGACAAGCAGGAACATCTGCTGGTATAGCAGACAGTGAGGGCTAGATCCTTAGCTGCTATCAAATTGGTGTAGCTCCATTGATGTCAATTATGCCACCTGAACTGAGCCAGGATCGCTCCCTCTTAAGTGTTAGCATAATTTTTAAATCCAATGGAGTTACAAGGGTACATATAAAGATAGAAATTGTTCCAAATCATTTAACAATTAGCAAATGTGGTAAGAGGCAAAAATAAGAAAAATGTTTATATTTAAATTTAAATTAAATATTAAAACACTATTTTAATTATGCACTTAAAAATAAAGGTTGATTGTGATTGTAGCGACCTTGTGGAATAAGGGGTTAACACCTGGTCAATGAGTCCCAGGAAAGCCAAAATAAACAGAGTAGGGGTTTTTAAACAGGAGCAGCTGCCCTGCCTGTTTCCTGTTTTGTGGCAGCAGAGCTCCTGGAAGGATCAGGAGGAGGCAAGAGAGACAGGCCTGAAGGAGCCAGTGACATCCTTGTCAAAGATAGACTCAAGTTTGTAACTGACCATGGGTGAGTAGACCAGGGAATGTTTAGCTAGACAGAGTCAGGGTATTTCTTTGTTTTTGGATTCCTCTGTGCTGAGCACACGTACCACCTCCCACTATCCTGTAACTACCTAAGTTAAATCCCAGAGAAGCAACTCTCTGTGCCTCTTATCTGTTCTTCTCAATTAAAGAATTTACCCTTTTAAAATAATTTAAAATCTGTTTCTGCGCCCTGAAAGGCAAGAGGTTTTGTGTGCATGTGCCTCAGGCTGTATGGCCAACTACTAAAAAGGACTCTGTCCCATTTTCAGCCAATAGCTGGGTTTCAATCACTCTTCTGAAGGAGAAAGAAAAGTGATACAGGGTACCTCAAAGGAAGAAATTCCCAAGGGTGCCTTCCTGGATTTTCAAAAGGTTTTTGCATTTGGGTGGTGGCAGCAATACCACTCCAAGGCCAGGAAACTAGTAGCCTTGGAGAATTTTAAGACAAGGCTTTAGGGCCAGTGGGTTTTAAGGCCTGTTGCAGGCCCCCACCTTCTACACTCAAGGTGCCAGTGTGGGGAATCAGCCTTGACATGGTGGCAGTGATTGACCCTGTATGAAAGGCTATCCAAGAGTCTGCAATGCAACCCCATACACCAGCAGAGAGTGTTTCCCAACCAGCAGAGGCACCCACATCTTCTGCACTGCTTTCAAATGGACCAAGCACAAATCTACAACCTCGCAAGGAGCTGAGATCCCCAGCATCAAAGCAGCAGTTCCAAGCCGAGCAGGAGGCAGATGAAAGCCTCAGGAGAGCTTGGAGGTTGGCACAGAGTGGCCCATCACCTCTCAGCTCTTCTAATAAGTTCAGGTTTGTTGTTGAAAGAGGACTTTTACACAAGGGCTACGTCCACACATACATCGTTATTTCAAAATAAGTTATTTCAAAATGAGCTATTTTGAAATAAAGTCTTTATTTTGAAATAAGTTAATTCAAATTAAGAAAATGTTAATTCGAATTAAGGGAAAGCCTGCTTTCAAAACAGCTGTTATTTTGAAATGGTTATTTCGAAATAATGCTGTTTGGACATGTTGTTTCAAAACAGTTGTTTCAAAACAATGGTGGTGTTTCAAAACAACATGTCCAAACGGCATTATTTCGAAATAACCATTTTGAAATAACAGCCATTTCAAAATGAATGGGGTTTAAGCTGTTTCGAAATGACGGTTCTTATTTCGAAATGACAGAGCCTGTCATTTAGAAATAAGAAAATGTTGTGTGGACCTAATCTTGTTTATTTCAAAATAACCAGTGTTATTTTGAAATAAAAGAGATGTGTGGGCATACCCAAAGAAAAACTCTCTCTGATAGGCACAGGGACGACTGGTCTCCTCAGAGACAGTTGGTAGTTCCAACTAAGTACTATAGAAAGCTCTTGATTTTAGCCCACAATCATCCTAGTGACCATGCTGGGGTTAGCAGGACCAAAAACCTGTGGGGAAGACCCCTGCAAACCATGCCTGTGATGGTAACAGGATGGGGAAGGGCTTGCAGCTATGTACACACTAGCAAATTAGTCCGGATTAAGGAAGCTTAATCTGGACTAATTTGCTTCATGTCTATGCAAATTTTTGTTTGAACTAGTTAGCTCGAACAGTAAGTTCGAATTAAGCCAGGAACATCACTGCCCTGTGGAAAGGCCTGGGGCCCTGGCCCAGGCCCCACCCCCTGGCTGCAATCTGGTGCACTGGGCCTGATTGTGCATTGGGCTCTTGTGACCTCCACACTGGTCCCAGATCCTCAGCCAGGTTAGGGGCCAGGAGAGGCGGGCGCTGCTGTGGGCGTCACAGCCTCAATCCCTGGCCAGGCCCTGGGCCTGGAGAGCTGGGCGCGGTGGTGGGTGCCCTGGCCCCAGGTTCCCAGTCAGGGGTGGGGCTAGCCCGGACAATCTTGGCACTGGTGTCGAGACTCAGGGGACGTGCCCTGTGTGGCAGGTGCCAGCGACGCCCCTGAATTAGGCACTTAGTTTGAACTTACTTAGAACTTTAGTTCGAACTAGCACAATGTAGTCATGCTCATTCGAACTAAATAAGTTTGGAGTAAGTGGTTAGTTTGAACTAGCTGTGCTATTTTAGTTCAAATCAAGAAGTTATTTCAAACTGAAAAAATGCAGCTAGTTCAAACTAAAAAGCCATAGTTTACTCAAACTAACCGGGCACTGCTTAGTTCAGACTAACCAATCCAAACTAAGATTTTAGATGTAGACGTAGCCTACTGGACTTGTGGGGCCACAGGGCACTTTAGGAGATAATGCCTGACCCAGAAAGACAGGGATAGTCCTAAGGTAGGGACTGAGCTGGAGAGGCCTGTGGCATGGAGGAAACAGAGGAGATGTGTCTGATGCCAGAAGCAGGGCCATATAAAAAGACATTGCCTGCTGAGGTTAAAGAGGGCAAGAGCAAGAAGACCCAAGTCAGCTTGGCCTGGGATGGATAAGAAAGATGGGTCTATAGAGACAGAGGGCTGGATGCACCCCTCAGAAGGGAAGATGGACACCACAGAGAAAACAGTCGGGACAGAGAGGCCCAAGCTGAGGTCATATGGACAAATGAAAAGGAGATCCAGACCGTGAGATAGAGGGAGTTGGATGAGCTTTGGGAAAAGGTTGAGTCCTGTAAGCAGGCTCTGATAGAGAAACCACTGGTTTGTCTGAGTGAAGGAATGTTATGCAATTGTGTATGTTCTGGAAAACTAGGGCCATGCATTTGGCCATGTGTTCCACCTTGCAGACTAACCATGCTGCACTCAAGTGGCTGCACATGGTCCAGGAAACCAACAAAGAACTCCTTCAGTCAAGCTTAGCTGTACAAGACTTTGATTTTGAAATACAACACATTTCAGGAGCTTCTAACAAGGTGGCTGATGCACTCTCTCATGAAGGTTTCCCAAATCAGATGGTTAAAAACTGTTACTGTAGTCTAAATCTCTGTTTCTTTCAATGGGTGAAATATTGTTTAGCTCTTCAAGTGACTTTAGTGACTTTTATATGTGTATGTTGTACCTTATTAACCATGTTCTCTCCTAGTCCCAGGAAGAAATCACAACCAGTGTGGATCCAACCTACATCAGGCTGCCCCACACTGTCTGTGATTTGGGGTGCATATAGTAACCTTGGGGAGAAAGGGGTTAACACCTGGTCAGTGAGTCCCAAGAGAGCCAATAGAAACAAAGCACAGGTTTTTAAACTCGAGAAGCAGCCCTGCCTGCTTTCTGTTTGGTGGCAACAGAGCTCCTGGAAGGATCAGGAGGAGGCAAGAGAGACGGGCCTGAAAGATCCAGCAACATGCTTGTCAAAGATAGGTTTAACATTTGTACCTGACCATGGGTGAGTAGAACAGGGAATGTTTAACTAGACACAGTCAGGGTATTTCTTGTTTTGGTTTGGTTTTGTTTTGGATTCTTCTGTGCTGAGCACATGTACCATCTCCCACTACCCTTTAACTACCTAAGTTAAATCCCCAAGAAGCAACTCTCTGCGTTTCTTATCTGTTCTTTTTAATTAAAGATTTTACCCTTTAAAAATAAGCTCTGGTTCTGTGCCCTAAAAAGCAAGAGGTTTTGTGTGCATGTGCCTCAGACTGCATGGCCAACTACTAAAGGGGATTCTGTCCTATTTTCAGCTGATATCTCAGCTGGGGTTCAATCACTCTCCTGAAAGAAAAGTGGTAGAGGGTACATTCACAGGAAGGAATGCCCAAAGGTGCCTTCCTGGGTTTTCAAGTGGTTTTCACAATTGGGTGATGGCAGCAATACCACTTCAAGGCCAGGAAGTTGGTAGCCTTGGAGAACTTTAAGACAAGGTTTTAGGGCCAGAGGGTTATAGGTCCTGTTGCAAGCTCCCACATTTTGAACTCAAAGTGCCAGAGTAGGGAACTCACTATGGTAATATTTACTGGGACCAGATTTACAAACAGTATGAAGCATCATGTTACCCCATGTGAAAGTGGAATTTTCCACTTGGATTTTACTATGGCTAAAACTCCATCCTTGGTTGATGGAATGTAGCTTGTTAGGCCTCTAATTGGGAAAAGAAATAATTATGTGGTGTTATCTTCCAAGGTCGAAAAACTGCAGACAATAACAGTTTTTTAAGAAACCACTGCAAGTAACCCAAAACCAGTTCAGACTGGACTCTGGAAAGTGATAAGAACACCTGCAGAGCTCATGAGAAAAATCTGCTGACCAAGGTCAGTGAGTTTCTATGCCAACAGGCAATATGCTAATTCTGGGGTCTCAGCCATAAAAAGGGGGCTGTGTTGCCAGGCAGGTTGGAGAGGCGATGGGTTAGCAGCTTGTCACATCCCCACAGGATCTGGCCATCCAGAGGCGCTCCCCACCCCCCCACAAGGCAGGCATTAAAGATCCCCCCCCCCTTGACTGATTACCAAGGGAGCCGGCAGTTTTCTTTTTCTCTTTTCGTATACCCTTTTTCTTTTTGAATTCTTTTACTAAGTGTTCATTTTTCACCTGCTCACCTGGAGTGGGGGGCCATGGCCCTTGGCACATCCAAAGAGGGTAGCAGGAGGTGTTCAACCGCTGCAACTGGTTGCAGTGGGCTCTGATTTTTAAGGCTGCTTACAAGCCAAGGTGGGCTGTAAGTTTGGTCGAGCCATTTGAACACCAGGCTAGTCAAGTGCAGGATTTTGAGAAGCACACAGTTGGTGGACACTAGACCAAGGGGCTGCTGATTTGAAGGCCACAGGCAAAGCTTGTAAGCTGCACTGTTGGCCGCAGCCATTTTAACACCAGGCTGTTCTATCACATTTTGCTATTTTTCTCTCTCCTTCTCAAAGAAGCAGGTCTGCTGTTTGCACCTCTGGAGATAACATCCAGATGTGGTAAATATAATTGGATTAAATTTGGGATTTAAATTGGGAAGACTTTTGTAGGGGGGGGAGTGTGTGTGTGCGTGCGCGTGCGTGCGCGCGTGTGCACATTATCACTGTTCTAACCTTACTAACCCCATAGGTTAAAATCAAGCTGGTGTTTGTCACCTCTAACCCTTCTCCCACAATCCAATCTGGGCAATAATAGAGTGAAAGAGAGTGGTGAAGAGACAAATCCACTTGTATCCCCTGCCAGGCACCCCAGCTGACCCTTGTAACTCCTAGCCGCAAACAGCCCATGGCTAGCCCCACCAGGCCATGACCCAGGGTGTCTGGAGAGCAAGCGGGAGAAGCAAGGCGTTCGTGCTGTCCTGGGCTGTGCATGATGTTTCAGTGTGTGTTAAATAGAAAAGCTCTTTCACCCACAGATTGTGCTCTCTGTCTCCCATAAATCTCATTCTGCTAAATTGCACCAACCAGAATTGGTACTGGGGTTTTATTTCAGGATTAGGCACAGGGATTGAGATCAGTTTGTATAAATTTTAATGTGTGATTCAATAGGAATTGAAAGTTTTTTAAACTGTGGTCATAGGAATTTTAGCAATTTGCTTAGTTTGGTTTAGTAGTATAGAATTTATATATTAAAGTTTTTATTTGTAGTTATAGCATGTTTAGTAGTTTTTTTTATAATTATAATAAAAGTTACATAAACAGTGGTAAACCCAAAAATATTAGTTTTGGTCTTTTGCCTCTCGATTGGGACATATTCTCACCCTGTGGGGGTCACCCCCTGTGTGCCCCACTCTCCCACAACACCCCATACTTACATATAACTAATTCTCAAGAAACACTGACAAACCATGATATTTGGTCTGAATAACAGTCCTCATAAAATAACACCTTTGTCTTTTAACATATAATTTCCTGAGTGCTCTCCAAATGTTTTAGGAAAAAGATAGGTTTATGTCTGTCCAGAGGCATACACTATGCTTTAGCTTCCCTACTTATCAGTAAATTCTCTTCTTCACTTTCCTTTTAATCTGAGGGAAACAAACATAATTGCCCATAAAAAGCTTGTCTGAACTTGGGTCTGGTAGTTTGTCTGTGCTGTACTGAATGCAGAATAGACTTACTGAAAGCAGATTACACTTGTATGCTAACTAGAAGTTCAGAAACTCCAAGAAGCAGAAAAAGCATGTATGTGTTGGGGTTGCAAGAGAGAGAGAGATGCATTTTAAACCATGGTCATGACTGCCTATTGGATGTTTTAAAATTTAACAATGCTTAGATGGAAGAAGCAGGAGGACAGAAGCATTGAATCCCCCTGTCACTGAAGAGAGCAGCTTCCAGCATAGGAAGGTGGGCACGTACACCATAACATAAATAGTTAACGGTATATCGATTACAGCAGAACTGGGTTGGAAATCAGGATCACTGGGAAAGATGCACTGGATGTTCTAGGCCATTTGTCTAGTAATTGGAAGTTTATGTTCTATAAGTAAAAGCCTAAAATGGAGAATTTCTGTTTGTTTGTTTGTTTTTTAAAGAAAAGAGTAACAGTCATTGAAAAAGCCAATGATTACTACTTCCAGAAGGAGTTTTTGCAAGTATTTTGTTTTGTTTTTTGGAACAGAAAAAATCATCAATTTAATTAACCCCCCTAGTAGGTTATCTGAACCCATATTATCTACCTACCTACTAGTAGCGGATTCCATGAAAAACTTTCTACTAATTTGAAAGCTTTCATCAGTTGTATTATTCCACATAACATGCAGGAAATATGTATCAAATTAATAAAGCCTACAAAGAAATAGAAACATTTTAAATGTAATCACTACATCTATTTGCACATTGATGTTTACACCTAACTACTATCCTGCTATAGCATGATATGCAGAACTGTATCTCTCTATGTATTGACTTCTGACTATTGAAGTGCCTGACTGAACAGACACATTTAGTGTATGCAAAGCATTTTGGATAATTGGGATTCTGTTTTATCTACTGCAATTGTGCATATTATTGCAGCTACTACCATGTAGCTAGGCTACGCTCTGACTTCTACAACATCTCAGCCGTATTTCTACCTGTTCATTTAGATTTCTTAAAAAAATCCATACCGTAGATTCCTAAGTAAAATGGTTCACTTCTGAAAATTGACTATTTGCTATTTTTTCCATTATTTTTCATTTTAAGCTTCAAACATTTTAAAGTTTTAAGATGCTTTTATAAATGAATAAATATAATGATAACCAAACTTCAAAAAGATGAGTAGCTCAGTTTCATTTTGATAAACTTCACAGTCAAGATTTAAAGGCAACTGCTAAAAGCTTAGCAGATTTGAAATTAGATCACATAAATTAGGCACCAGGTTGTATTTAGAAGCCTAACTTTATCTCCCCCGTTCGGAAAATCCCACAAATTTAGCAGTACAGGCAAAATTCATCATAACACTGGGGCTCCACAAAATAAGTCTAAGTAGACTTGTGAGAATATGCTCCCCTGCGAAATTTTCAGAACTTCCTAAATTGGGGTGAAACATTTCAGGAGATCAGCTCAAATTTTAAAACGTACATCTTCAGCTATCTTTTGAGCTATCATCCCATCAAAGTCCGTTCAGCCTATTGCAAAGATAGGGTTGTTTGCAAATTGGGTATTCCTATACTGACCTCAAGCACTGAAAAGATTCAGGGATGCTCAGAGATGGAGTTTTATTTCAGGCTTGTAAGTGGAAATGAATGCCTTTATGGTGTGAAGAATAATTGCAAAGAGGGGAGCAGGGGAAAATTATTTCCATTATTATTTCCAGGGCTTTCTGTTCAGTTTGAGTTTATTACAATTTCCTATGAAACTCAGGCCTACAAGAAATTATACCAGGAACAACCAATTGCTGTGGCAGCAGAAGACCTAACCCATCATCCTACCTAGAGGAAAGACGGGGGTGACTGCCATAGCCCAAGGACTGTTCTGTATCCCTTCGAGCAGCTTGCTGGATAATTCATACTATAGTAGAGCACCGTAGATGGAACAGAGGCCAAGGACTCAGCCCCTGGAGTTTAACTGAAGATTTCTACTCATCCTTCTCCTAGAGAGAAACTATTAATCATTAAGTTTTGTTGCCTACATTTTGCTCACTTCCTATGCAATCTACATCACAATGGGCCAGATTTCATATGTGGAATGTTAACTAAATATTCAAGTTTTCTATGGCTCTTTTTTTCCTCTCAGATGCATAGTATTCAAAATTACAGATCAGTGAAGGATTAAGACAATACTTGTCACATACTGCACTTGGTCCTTCAAACCATCAAAGGCTTCCATTTACCCTTTTGAAGTGCAGAAGCATTGTCAGAAACCCCCCAAGCCACCATTGCACATCAAATAGAACGATGTGCATATTATTCTGACTGGTAGATAATTTTTTAATGTGCTGTCCATACTACCACAGAATGAAACTTCTTTTGAAAGCGGTTTAACTTAATATACAATTTAAACTGCATATCTGTTTAAATTATTTTCCCCCACAGCCATAGTATGATATCAACATTTAACTCTAATCCAGTATTTAGCAGTCCATGGAATTCTGGAAAACAGTAACGTCTACAGCTTACACCAAGTTGAACGGTGGGTTACCAATGTAACCATCCTTCTTCGAGATGGGTTACTCAAATATATTCAGTTAGAGGTGTATACATGCCGCAGCACACGGTAGCTCGGACAGCCTTTAGCCTTAGCCTGTCTGGTCAGAGCAGTGGCCAATGCCCCTTCCGTGCCCTGACCATGGCTATATAGGTGGCCATGACCCTGACCCTTCTAGTCCCTTCTTTATGCCAACTCCAGTTAGCAGGGACAGTGGGAGGGATCTGAATGTATGTGAGCAGCCCATCTCGAAGAAGGATGGTTACACTGGTAACCCACCATTCTTCAAGCACTGCTCACATCATTCAGTTACAGGTGACTACTAGCCATATCAAAGGATGGTGGGAAGAGTTACAGCTTACCCACTCTGAGTATGGCTCTGCCCAACGTGGCATCCTCTCTAGCCTGTTGGATGATAGCATAGTGCATTGTAAAGGTATGTACTGATGACCATGTACCAATGATGGAACGTAGCTGTCCTGCAGATCTCCGGGATTGGGACCTGGGCAAGGAAGGCCACTGACAAAGCCTGGGCCCTGGTTGAATAGGCCCTGACATTCCCTGGGAGAGGTGTATTTGACCTTCTGTAGCAGTCTTTAATGCAGTTCACAATCCAGTTGGAAATGCACTGTGATGATACTGGAAGTCCTCTTTTACGTTCCATGACCACCATGAACAATTGGGAGGTTCTGCGGAATGGGCATGTGCACTCAATATACATTAAGAGCACCCTTTTGATGTCCAGGGTGTGCCACTTCCTCTGGATCTTGGTAACCTGAGGGTCTGTGAAGAACACTGGCAGGCAAATATCCTGATTAAGGTGAAATTGAGAGACCACCTGAGGAAGGAAGGATGGATGCAGGTGGAGCACCACCTTATCAGGAAGGAACCTCAGGTACTGGGCTTCTGAATAAAGGGCCTTCAGTTCAGATACCCTTCTGGCCGAGGTAATCACTACCAAAAAGGCCACCTTCCATACAAGGACCAGCAGAGTGCATGAGTCCAAGGGTTCATAAGGGGGCTTCATTAGGCTGTGGAGCACCACGTTAAGGTCCCATTGCAGAATAGGTTCCTGAGGTTGCAAGAAGACGCTTTCAAACACTTTCAAGAATCTGGTGGAGGTAGGGTGGGAGAAGACTTGAACACCTTCCACCTTATCATGGTAGGCTGAAATCACTGCCAGATGGACTCTCAGTGAGGAAAGGGAGAGGGCCTTATCCCCAAGGTCTAGCAGATAACCAAGGATTAAGTGTATAGGGACTGATATAGGTATAGCCCCTTTACCTATTGCCCAGAGGAAAACATGCTTCCACTTGGCTGTATAGGCAGCTGTAGTGGAGGATCTCCTACTACCATTAGTATGCGCTTGACCCTATCTGAGCACAGTCTTTCCTGCTCACTTAGCAGTGGAGTCTCCAGGCCATCATGTGTTTGTGTGCCACAGGCAACCTGAATTCTGTGTCAGGAGGTCCGCCCAAAGGGGGAGGTGGAGTGGTACATCTATGGACGGATCCTGGAGGATCTAGTACCAGTGTTGTCTGGGCCAATCCAGAGCTATTAATATCAGGTTCACTCCATCCCTCTTTACCCTCAGGAGGACTCTGTATATCAGCAGCATTAGTGGGAAGGTATACAACAGGGGTCCTGACCAATGGAACAGGAAGGCATCCATGAGCAAACCTTCCTCCCTATCCCTGAGGGAGCAGAAGCAATGACATTTGTGGTTCTGTCACATCACAAATAGGTCACTTGGAGTGTTCCCCACGTGTTGGCTAGGTGAGATGCCACTGTATTGTGGAGGGACCACTTGTGGTGAGCTAGAGGAGTTCTGCGGAGCAAGTCCACTAGACTGTTGTCCACCTCAGGCAGGTGAGCGGCCACGAGTTCATGTAAAACATAGCCGTCGTGTTGTCCATTAGGATCTGGATGGTTTTGCCTATTATCCTGTCCAGAAAGGTCCTGCAAGCCAATCTGATGGTCCACAGCTCCTTCCCATTTATGGGAAGGGGTCTGTCCCTGGAGGACCAGTGTCCTTGGGTGGAAAGTCCCCTGGTACGTGGGCTCTGCACCGCAAGGCTGAGGCATCAGTGATCAGGGTCACTGTAGGGTCTGACACCTCGAAGGGAATTCCCCCAATGACAAAGAGGGGATCCCTCCAGATTTCCAGTGTCCCCAGGACATTGCAGAGGACTGATAGTAGCTTTGCACAGAGGGTGTCTCTGGGGCTGGAACACTGTGGACAGCCAGATCTGGAATGGTCTCATTCTTAGATGGGCCATCCTTATCACTGAAGTGGAGGCCGCCATGTGCCTGAGGAGCTGGAGACAGAGCCGGACTGTAGTTACCTGGGAGTCCTGCAGCTCCACTATGATGGTGCAACTAGACCAAAATCTTGAGGAGGGCAGTGAAGCCCTCCCCTTTTTGGAGTCCAGGAGAACTCCTATGAACTCTATGTCCTTGGACGGGGAGAGTTTTGACTTTTCTCAATCTATGCAAAGCCCTAGGTACTTGCACAGCCAACTCACTACCTTGACGCAGTGTTTGACCTGGGCTTTTGATCTCCCTTTTATTAGCCAGTCATCCAGGTAGGGATATATCTTTATACACTGTTGGCCCAGGTGCACAGTAACTGCTACCATGCATTTCAGGCCAAGGAGAGCCTGAAAGGGAGAGATGAGAACTGGAAAGTTTTTCCCCCACCATGAATCTTAGAAACCTTCTCTGGCGGGGGCATATCACTGTGTGGAAGTAAGCATCCTTTAGACTGAGGGCTGTGAAACAATCCCTGTAATCCAGAGACAGGATGATCTGTGATAGGGAAACCATATGGAATTTTATTTTCCTTATATGCTTGTTTAGAGCTCTGAGGTCTAGAATGGGTCTCAGATCTCCATTTCGCTCGGGAACTAGAAAGTAGCAGGAGGAAAACCCCTTTCCCTGCTCTGATCTTGGGAACCTCTCTATGACCCCGAGGAAGAGGAGTTTTTCACACTCTCTCTTGAGCATCAGGTCTAGTTCCCAGCTCCCGAGGTTCAAGCGAGAGGGCAGTTTTCTGTCCCGAGGCATGGATCGGAATTTTATGAAATACCCCTTCGAGACCATGTCCAGCACCCACCAGTCGGTTTGATGTTGGCCCAGTGATGAGAGTACTGGGCCAAATGGTTGGCAAAGTTTAGGTTTGGGGCTGTGGTCCTGCTGCCCTCGGGCTGACCATCAAAAGCACAGTTTCTGTCCCACAGAACATGTGGTACCCTGTCCCTGATGACCAGCCTGGGAGAAATGGAGGTTTTGGCCCCTTCCTCGGTGGATCTTATCTGTATCTGGACCCCCATACTGGCACTGAGGATACTGGTAGGACTGGGAATGGGAGCCCTGAATCTGCAGCTGCTGTTGCAGCTGTTGTTGCAGCTGCTGGGATCAGAATGAGTGCCATGCAGCTTTGAGTCTGTGGACTCAGCAAAGAGAATGGTAGGTCCTGTGTGATCAGTTGCATCTGCTGGGACAGGCCTGAGCCTTGGAGCCAGGCCACTCACCTCACAGCCACAGCAGAGGCTGTGTCAGATGCATCCCAGGAGGTCATAAGGGCATTTCTAGAGGCCAAGACCCCTTCCTCAACCATCTCTTTGAAGTCCCTCGGGCGGTCCATAGGGACACAATCACAGAAGCTCTCCATAGCCCTCCAGAGGTTGAACACATATCTCTCCATGATGGCTTGGTGATTGGCAACATGCAGCTGTAAGGCAGAGGTGAAATAAACCTTCCTGCCAAATAGGTCAAGTTTCTTCACTTCCTTGTTCTTAGGAGTAGAGCCTGGTTAGCCCTGCCTTTCCTTCTGGTTGACTGCATCCATCACCGGAGACCCCGGTGTAGGGTGATGGAAGAGGAACACGAATTTATCTGAGGGAACGTGGTACCTCTGGTCTGCCACGTTGGACATGGGAGGGATTGATGCTGGGGTTTGCGATCATGCCCTTGCAATACTGTACACCCCCTCATGGAGGGGTATAGAGACTTTTGCAGGTAAGGCAGCATCCCCCAGATCAAAGAGGGGGGTCACACTCCTCCTTGACCACCCCCAAGTCTAAGTTGAGGTTTGCTGCCATACAGCAGAGCAGCTCTTGCTGTGTGCAGGAGTCATCCCTGTATGCCAGGGGTCTTTGAAAGGTAACCTCATCCGGAGAAGAGGACAAAGGAACCTATGATCTACTGCGCTGGGTGGAGTCTGGGTCAGGTTCATCATTAGATAGGTCCGATGATTTGGTGGTTTGGGGCAACGACGGTGCTGACAGCTGTAGAGAGACGAGGTCATCGTTGACCAGCCAGTCCAACCATCCCAGTCATTAGAGCCTAGGGACGTGGGTCAACGGGAACAGGAACAGCCCCTTTCCCTCTGTGTGCCCTCCAACCCCACATCACCATGTCTGGACCCCCGCTGTGTTGCCTGCACCAGGGTTGCCGGGGCTGTGGCTCCTCTAGGCAGGGGTGTTGGGGAACACTTCCAGTGCTGTTTACCTGCCCATCCATCGGTACCAGGGTTTCACACCAGGGTTGTTGGAGATCTACAACACTGAGGAGTGCAGCAGGAGGAGGCCAGTGAGGATAAGTTAGACCTCACCTGTCTAGAGCCCTGGGAGCATGGTACTGAGCGTTCATGGGATGACTGCCAGGAAGAGTTGTCATCTGAATTGTCCTCAGTACCATTCTGGGGTACCAGTAGAGGGCTCATCTGCACTGAGGCTGGGAGTGGTACTGAGCCTCTCATGGTCCACTCTTTCACCAAAAACACCAGTTTGCCCTTGGACTTGGCTTGCTTGGATGGTACCAGTGCCTGGAGCAGAGACTGAGCTGCCACAAGGGCCTCTGGCATCGACAGTACCGAAAGGTGCCCCAGTCCTGACTCCTGAGGAGGGGTGTCCGGGGGCGGTGCAAGACGGTGCCAAACCAGTGGCAAGTCGGATGCTGACCACAGCTTCATATTCTGAGCTGGAGAGTGGCTCCAGACAGGTTCAAGTGCAGAATTCACACATGGAGCTGGCAGAGCATTCAGCACACGAGAGGTATCGGGCACTGGATGAGATACCTGATCTTGGGCAAGATTGCCCAACCTCTGCTCCCTGTCCTTGCAGGTCTCCCACTTAAAGGACTTGCAGATGGAGCAATTGTCAGTGAGGTGTAACTCACCAAGGCACATGAGGCATTTTGCACAGGCATCATCAATCAGGAAGGCTTTACAGCTTGATGCGCAAGGCTTAAACCCCAGTATTGTTATCACGACTGACAAGACAGACACTTGCTTCCACAAGTTTTGGTTGTTCCAATACTGTCGCTGAGGGTGGAAAGAAGGAACTGGGAGGGTCAGGGTCATGGGCACCTACATAGCCATGGCCACGGCACAGAGGGGGTGTTGGCCACTGCCTTGACCTGACAGGCTAAGGTTAAAGACTTTCCGAGCTACTATGCACTGCGGCACATATGCACCTGTAACTGAATGTTGTGAGCAGCGCTTAAAGAAGAACAGGAGTTGTAGTTTGAAAGCAACCATTCTGGAAGTACTCACCTTGCTACTGAAGTGTTTATTGCTCTAAACTGAGGATCAGCAAGACAGGCTCAGTGAACCATTATCAGCTGCTTTGTGGCTCTCTAGCTAAGCACTGCAGCCAAGGGGAGGCAATTTAAATATCCTGCCCTGCCCTGCCCTCAGAAGAGACAGCTCACAGCTGGAGACTCACCTGCTTAAGTACAGGTAAGAGCTGGGCTAGGTGGGGGAGGGTTTCCGCAGCTGGGCATGGGCTGGAGGAGCAGGGGTGGCTGCTAGGAGCCAGCTGCAGCCCTTTGGCATACAGACCCTGGGTGAAGGGGGTAAGAAATGTGCCGCTGATGTGTCTGTGAATGTCCTTTGAGTGTTCATGGCTCTCCCCAGGCAGCAGGAGAGGGGAGGTGGGATTCCCTCTGGAGGAACTTGGTAATCAAGGAAGGTGAGGAATTCCTGGGGCCAGGCATGGGTGTGCACTAATGGCTGGCCTGGATTCCCTGGAATGGTTTGCTAGAAATGGGAGCGTTGTGCTGCCTCCAGCCCAGCTGCTTCTAAATTCCCTAATCCACCTGGCTGGGAAAGTCTCAAAGGGATTCTGCGCTGTAGTAGGTAAAGGAAGGTGGAGAGGAGAGAACTAGCCAGAGGGGCTTGTGGGGATGCAGGAAGTCTAAGGGCTAGAATAGATGTAACCTGCTATAGTGCAGGTTGCTGCCCCCAACTCCTGCTGCAGAGGCTGAATCAGTAAGGCTTAGAAACCACAGAAGGGGTATCTCCCTTGCCCCGTGCACAGCCCAGCTTAGCTCTCCTGTTACTGCAGACAAAAACTCCACACTGTTAGTTGTAAATATTAGTGCCCTGTTTGTTTTTGGGAGGATTTTAAAAAGCTATTCTGGTTGCCAGAGTGTGGTAGAATCCAAACCTTTAATTTTTTGGAACTGGAAAGCAGAGGAAGTAGTGTGCTACCTTGAAGAAGTCTATACATTTTGAGCGAGGTTATCATAGAACTATTATGGAAGAAGATAAATATCCTTTTAATGAAGATTGTTAATTTTATTTCTCAGGCTCACCTTTATTCATAGTCTTAAATTACTATTATTTTTGTACTATTATTGAACTTCAAAATATTCTCGGGGCCATGCATTCCTTCATGTAAGGCTTCTCTTCGCTCTGATGGTGTACTGAGCTTGTTAGGAAAGAAGATTTATGGTGGAGAAAATTGAAAGTGACCTAAGGGGAAAAAAACAAGGCTATGTTGGCTGAACACAGCTTGGTTGTTCTGTTTGTTTGTTTGTTTGTTTTTAAAGGGAAGCTGTATAAAGGAAGAATACTTAATGAAAATTATGACAAATATTTCAATTTAGTAATAGAGTTTTTTGAGCAAGAATCTAATGAAATTGAACACTTATGGGTAGCGAATATAGAAAGGGGTTATAGTTCATGCTAAAAGAATTTGTTGAAGCGGGGATGTTCAAACTCCATGCTTCTGGGATCAGTCCAATTTGTATCTATTGGAAGTTGTTTGAGGAGATTACCTCACAACTGTGTCCTGATGTGTTGCTGACATTTTTCTCTTCTACATCTGCTTCTCAGCCAAGACAGAAATAGGACATTGGAGTTATTGTCATATGCTTTGTTTCAGTTCTCTGTGTACCCAAAGACATCTTTATATTTAATAAGCAATATATTTTAATTACTTTTGCTTTGAGAAGGCCCTCAAGTTTCTTTGAAAATCAGTGTATCACACTAAATATGAAATTAAGATTTGTGTTGACAAAGCTAAATGAAGTGAGTACTTTGTGTGTAGGACCAAGACATTTTGTATTTTTTCCAGTATGGAAGGCAGTTGTACTTCCTCTCTTCTCCCCTCTTCCCTCCCAAAAATTAGAGCTCATGTTTATTGCTAAATGTTAACTAAAAGTAACTTCAAACTGATGATTTACTTCAACAAAGCCTTCATTCTGCAATGTGTCAGTCAATTATTTTTCAGTAAAGATCTAAAACCTCTGTTTTAAAAAGCAAATTGTCATTAAAATACATCATATATGGTTAAAATCTATATGTAAATTGTTTATTTGCATCAGCAAACAACATTTTTTGTTATTAAAAATCAATATACAGCTCTGTTCTTTTATTCAGTTTCTTAACTAGCAGACAACACCTCTTGTGGCTCTCAAACTATTTGCTTAGTGAAGGAATTTTTAAAAAATGGCTCTTCTTACCTTTTGGGTTGCCAACCACTGCTCTAAACAAACACTTCTGCTGCAAATTCAGTAAAGCCTGGGCTACCCTGCAGCTAAACAAGTTTCAGTGTATCCACGTTCATAAGAACTAGATCAAGAAGATTGGAACATAGAGCTTTATAAATTATAAAATATTTTCTGAAGCTGTAGAATGACTTTGTTAGTTATTCAGTTCATGTTATTTTCCTTAACACTTTTCAAAAGTGTACTCTTATAGTTCCTAGAAAACAAAATGTGCTAAGAAAGCACAAGTGTTCTGTGATAACTACTTGGACACGTTACAAAGGAGAAGTGTTTTCTAAGAAGTAGCATTTGATTAGCACTCTCAAACTGCTGTTTAAGTATGCCTACTTAGTTCTTAAGATATGATATTATGAATACAACTGCCAATACCATTTTTGGAAATCATTTGAATCATTACTGAAACAGGGAACTTCTTCTTTGAAACCCTGCTTTTTTTTTTTTTTAAGAGTCTAACAGTTCTATTGGCAAACTGGAGCGTTACACTCTGTTTCCACCTAAAAACCTCTTTGAAAGTGAGGAGGCACACCTGGAGCTCCTTCCAATTCCAATCTTCTCTGATTCTGTGAGGAAGCAATGGTTCTTTGCACAGTAAACTAGTGCTAAAATATAAAGACAAGATCTATTTATTCAGAAGTCTGAGTGAAGAGCATAGATATTGGATAGAATAAAAAATAAAAATCAGCAAAATAGCCAGTCTACGTTCAATCCAACTTAAAAGAAAACTGACGGATCTTGCATGACACAAGAACATCAGCTGAACTGATTTTGGGTCAATAGTTTTTATAAGTGTAACCCTTCTGCCAGGGCAGGCTGGCAGAACAAGGGCTGGCTGGGATCTATGTCTAGGGGTTTCCCAATGATGCAATACCATGAACTGGTTTGAGCCCCCACCCAGATTTCTGGGAATCCTGCACTGTTCCCTGGGCACCCCAGAGGGGGTAAGGCTTCCCCATTCACAAACACAAGACAGTGGAGTAAACAGAACTTTAATAGCAGTAAAATGTAATGTAAAAGGCCAAATAATAGAGGTCAACACTGATCTAGAAAAATCAGTACAGATTAAGTTTCCAACAACCCACACCACATAACAGAACATACAAGACTTAATGCAAAACCTTTCAACATGACCCCACCATAGCATAACAGCAAATGTAAACCCATTAGCAAACTCAGCACTGATCGGGAGAATCAATACTAACTTGGCTCCTGACCCACCCTAGAGTATATAGGGAGTGTCTTTCACACCAACTGTCCGCAATCTCTGCCCACCGGTCACTTGCACCACCCAGATCGGCCCTGACTGCTCTCACCATCCACCAGCTCCACCCGCTGGTCACTGACACTGCACAGCTCACCTCTGGCCACTCTCATCATCCGCTGACTCCGCCCACTGGCTGCCAGCGCTGCGTGATGGTCACTACATTGCTGCTCCTCTTCAGTGATTTCAGCTCAGAGAGAGGGGGTTTCTCTCTTCAGTGATTTCAGCTCAGAGAGTTTGCCTCTCTCAGTAAATGTCAGCTCTTAAACCACAAGTAGCTGCAAACAGCCACTTCCATGACAAACAAGAGGCCTCAAAGAGGCCCAGCCAGATCCATCATTTGACAGTGCGGCCCTAGGGTGAGACAAAATGCCTCCAGCATTTTGCTCCAAAAGGAACTATGCAAAACCCCACCCTGTTAAAAACTTTTCCAAGCTGAAATATGCAGTGGCTTCTCTTACAAGGCTCTTTTTAACCAAGGGTAGCTGTTACCCCTTAACTTACCCAAACAGATTTGGAAGAAGCAGAGAATAGCATATAACCAAAGACAGTATTTCATATTTCCCTTCAGTAGGATTACAGCTATTAACAAATTTGTGATCAGATTAACCCCAACTACCATTACCCACCATGCTCTACACCCACTATGCTAATACCTAATTGTGCTCTTTGTGTTCATGCTAATACAGGACCCATGCAGATTAGTTGCCCCCCTTCAGAAGCTGTTAGGCACAGCTTCTAAGCCTGCCTTACATAAGTAAACTTCATTCCACTATGTATGCTATTTGCTGTTATCATGCCCATCAAAATATTGATTATGAATTGAAACACTGCTAGGGTATACAAGTCTAACCAAGCTCAGATTAATTTTGCTTGCAGCTAAGCATTAAGTTTTAATCCTTTATTCATTGTATCTCAGATTGTTGTCATTTTTCTAATGGTTCACTCAAGTGGTTATTAATATGGATATCATAAAAAGAGACGACTTTTTTCAATCCAATGTCAGTTCTAAAAAAAAATACTGAAAATAAATCTTGATTTGGGTTGAAGAGAAATTGAAATCTTCTGGAATTTTTGGTGAATTTAAAAAAATGGGAGAAGTTTCTTCTCAGGTTGACCAAAATGTTTATCTGCCTACAAAACTCCTCTCTCTCACGCCAAATGACTATTCATATATTTTATACAAAGTAGGACAGCTTCAACAAGAGAAATTGAGAGAGCACTACCCCAGAATAACCAATAGTTTTGTGGTTAGGGCATTCACCAGGAAGAAGAAGAAACCTAATTTCAAATGCTTGTTACAGAGTAGGGATTCAGGCCTAGGTCTTCCATGGTCCAGGTGAATGCTCCAACCACTAATCTATGGGTATAAAATAGCAACTTCGGCTCTTCATTCTACTCCAGAAATGTCCCTGCACTTAATAAAGACTGAAGGTTTGGTACTGGACAGCATCCCTGGAAGCATTAAATGATAATTATAGACAGCTAAAAAAAACGAGTGTCTGTTTTTAAAATGTCACTTCATTCTTTTTAGAGTATGCCATCAAAAATATTTATTGTTTGCTGTATAAACATGAACTGAAATTTGATTGCCCATATGTTCATCTCCTTGCACATGGCCAACTCCCCAGAAGACTCTCACTTGCCCATTACATCTGCTCCTTCCCCCACACTGATACTTTTCTTCCCACAAATATTGCCACAATGATCTAAAAAGCCAATGGCAATGTTGCCAATACTCATGATTTTATCACTAGTTGTCTGATTTTTGCTGCTTCTCAGAAAGCCCCAATAATCATGTCATTACTGAACAATCTCAGCTTTGAATTTAAAACATTAATAGTCTGTTTGCAGCCCTCATGGTTTTACGGAAAAGCTTGAAAACATGAATCCTAAAGGCTCTGTAACCATAAGGCAATTTTAAAATACATCTATATTTTTATATCTTTATTTCTTATATTTTTATATATTTTATATCTTTATTTTAAAATAACCTGCTTTTGAAGCCAACATCTTGATTTTGGAGATCAGATTCCTGACTTTTTAATACTAGGGGTTGGCATTACTACAGTTCACTCAGCCAGCCAATCACACTCCCCCAGACAGGCTCCTAAATTTACCTTTGCACACCCATACACCAACACAAAGGGGCATCCAGTCTGGCCCACATACAGAGTCACAACCTTGTTCCTTCATCTGATAATGAGTCCAAGCTCATTGCATGCTGAGAAGTGCATGATTTCATAAGGATGAAAAGCCATTCTTCAGTATTCTGTTTGTCCGTGGTTGAAGAGGGAGTCCAGAGACTAAAAGCATCCACCTGCCATGTGGTGAGGCCATTGAAAGCTTGAAAAGGATCACTGCTAGTGGTACAGGGGTGGAACGGACTTCCTACAACAGAAAAGCCTGACCCATTCACATCAGAAACCAGGGGAGGAACTGCTGCAGCTGCACATCATCACAGCACAGAAATATAGCTTACATAAGACACTTGTTGCTTTGTACAAACAAACACATTCACACAACTATCTAAGTTCCAAAGGGGCAGCCGTGTTAGTCTAGTAAAGCAAAAAAAGCAAGGAGTCTTGTGGAACTTAAAAACTAACAGATTTATTTATCTCATGAGCTTCCATGGGAGAATATCCCACTTTGTCAGATGCTTTGAAGAGGGAGAACTTATAGAATTTGATGACGATAAATGCAGGGGGAGTGTAAGACATGGGATCAGGCCATACTGCAATAGCAAATCAGAGCATTTGTAAGGATTCAAACTTTAGGAAACAGCATACAGAGGGAGGATGAAGTCAAATTACCTGTTACAATGTGAAAAGAATCCATAGTCACGATTCAGCCCTGCTTTCACACAATTTAATTTGCATATTAATTTGATTTCAGCTGTTTCTCTTTGAAGTCTTGATGTCCCATTGATTTTCTTGATAACCATCAGTAACAAGTCATCAATGGAGTCATTAGGAAGATGGAAGTGCTCAGCAACTGCTTTTTTTTGTGTTATGATTTCTGATATCAGTTTCATGAGCATTAAGCCTTCTCCATAGGGTCTGTCTTGTTTGTCCAATGAATAAGGCGTGGGGTCATTTCCGGCACATGATGGCATACATCACATTAGTGGATGAGCAGGTGAAGGACCCTTTAATGTAGTAGCTGGCTTGATTAGGTCCTATGATGGTGTCTTTTGTGCAGATATGTGGACAGAGTTGGCAGTGTGGTTTGTTGCAGGGATATGTGCCTGCTTTAATGTTTCTGTTGTTAGGTCTGTAGTTGCTGGTGAGTATCTGTTTAAGGTTCGGGGCTTGTCTGTGAGTCTTTGTTTTCTGGAAATATTACTGTGCATGAATAAATCACATTAAGGATTATAAATGTTCACAGAAAAGAATCAAAGTGATCTCGAGTACCAATGCCAATTTGAGAATGCTGCTTGAACAAATGTTTTCCAGTAAATTTTGCCCTAACTGTCCACATGTTCACTATTACTTGAAGATGGTGAGAAAGCTGGGGACACAGTCCTGTGTCCTTGCTTGTGAATTGCTGTCCAAGGCATGGGAGGAGTGAGAAGGGGGTGGTTTCCCAGCTGACAGGCTTCCTGTCTATGAAAATATCACACACCCAATCAGCAAGCAGAAATGATTCTATGTGAATTTGGTGGCCAATCACAAAGGAGGGATACCTAAGCAAAAAATACTGAATAAATGAAAAAAACCTTTCCATCACATAGTGAATAAAAGACAGGCTGAAATAAATTACATGAATCATTTGTAGGATGCTTTCATGACCTCATGAGGTCCCTTCCAACCCTATGATTCTGTTGAACAAATCTGCAAACAGATAAAAGGGGACATTAACTGAATAAATTATTCACTATAAACTATATGTACAGTTTGAACTGGGTACCATTAACCTGCCTTGCAGGAGCAAGGATTAGATATTTTGTACAATTACCTAAAGTCAAGGATTAGATTTTTTATGGGTTTTATTACAATTTTTTGTGCAACTAGACAAAAAATGTTTGGGCCCTTGTGGTTTTTAACCTCTAGAAAAATTCACCACTGCTCATGGTAGATTCTGCATCACTGGCAATTTTAAAACCAAGATGGAATGTTTTTCTAAAAGATATGGCTTATGAATTATTTTGGGGAAATTCTTTGTCCTGTATTATACAGGAGATCAGACCAAATGATCACAGTACTCCATTCTGGCTTTGGAATATATGAATTGATGAATCAGTATCCAATGTCTTTTGGGAGTAGTTGAAGGCAGAGTCAGTGTGAAGGAGTCACAAGAAAATATAACCTAAGATGGTAAAGATTTGATAAATAGTGTTATATCATCATGTAATAATAATTGCTCTTGCGGAAGCTAGAGCCATTTAAATGCCCAAATATTACAGAATATATAACCAGTTCATGATGGAACAAATAAATTATAAAAAGGAAACAAAGGGAAATTTAGACATGTGTTGGCTTCTACACCATGAAAAATCTTGTCAAATGTTTTTATAGTTCACTATGATCAAACAAAAAGATCACACACATTGAGTTACAGCCAAATATTGCATTAATGTGGTTGGCTTGTATTCAGTTTCTGTTGGCTTGTATTCAGTTTTAGACACACCACATCTAATCATCATATATTCTAATACACCAGTACTATTAGAAGTTTGGTGAGAAATTTAAAATCTTGTTTATTAATATTTGTATTTAAAATAAGCTGTTCATTTCAGTGAAGACAAAGGCACACTTGAACTTGCTAGTTCTTAGATAAATGCTAGTACAATGCTCATAGTGGACATGGATAGTCAGCTATTTTCACTTAGGTATAACTTTATCTCTCAACCAATTATTTTTTTCAAACTTTGAGGATCATGCATTCCTCAAGATATGCCAAAGCTGAACTTAAAAAAGTTTGAGTTCTCAAAGCACAGTAAAACACAAACAACAATTTTCTAAAAGAATGAAAAACACTTCCGGCACTTCTATTAATGACTGAAGGGTTTTTTCCCCAAATGTCTCCAAAATATTCATCTTTGAGTGAAATAATAATAATAAATTTAATAATAATACTCAGCTTTTTGTAGCACTTTTCCACTACAGCACTTTACAAAATCACTTTACAAAAAGAAGTATCATTATTCCTAATACATAAAAAATTTCAACCCAAAAGGAATTTATCTTTAAACTTGTAAATGGTTGAATATATCAGTTGGATGTAAAAGTACTTCAGTCATAATTACAGATTCATTTTTGTAACACTTTAACAGACTCAAGCTTGCTGATTTCTAGGGTTTACAAAGGCCATATAATACACAAGTTGTGGTAAAAATGAATTCGAAGAATTACAGCAAGTAGATAAACACAAGCTCACCAAGCACCACTCTGACATTCTCCTCTGCAATCGGGAGTGATGTACTGCTATGCCACACCAATCCATCACTCCTGAAACCATTTTACTCTATTCCCCTATGGGAAACACCGCCCACTCCTGGGTCAGTTCATGCACAGCAAGCAAGATGCTCCCAACTACATGAGTGAATATTTCTGGCCAGCCACTCTTAGGATTATGCACTGGTATGAACCCAGCCAACACCCTCAGTCCTATATGCAGCCCTAGAAACTGTCATTTGATAATGTTCAGTGTTGCCCACTGCACATTACAAGCTTATATGTTTATCAATGTACCAAACAAATTGGCATGCACCAGCACTGTGAATTCAAATGGAGTTTTGGCACACCTTAAACCAAAGGCACTGTTTTAGGAAAAATAAACAAATATATTTATTAAGTATAGGAAGATTTTAAATGATTACACATCAATAAATAAGTCAAATTTGATCAAGATGAAACAAAAAGCAAATCTCATTTTCAGCTAAGCTTAACATTTTCAGCAACTTTACAGTCTTAGAAGAGTCTTATTGCAGGCTAGCTGGATTCCTCTCAGCCAAGCTCTCCCCTGGGTCAGCATTTCAGTTGCTTTGTAGTGTTTATAAATGGAGGTGGATAAGAGAGAGAGATTGCAACATCTTTCACTTTTTAACTTGTTCCTCCCCCTTTAATGATCAGGTGACAAATAAGACCCTTGTATGGCTTCTTTCAGATTTGAGTCAGTGAGTATCCCCTTATCGATGGTCAGGCTGGTTCATTGTCCCTGGAAGAGCTGATCTGTTTTATACATGCCTTAGTGACCTGCTCCTCAGCTCTGTGAAGTTCTGCTGCAAGCTAGGAAACACACCTTTGGGAACATTACATAGTGAAGCCTCATAACCAAAAATATGGATTGCAACTAACATATTTCTCTATCAATAGTGGTTGATATGTTCATGAGCATTCTGAAAACATCTTACATGACATCCTTGTAATTAAGCAGTACACAATTACAGAGGCGGCTTTTGGGGTAAGCGAAGCAGGCGGTGGCATAGGGCTCCCGAGCTGTAAGGGGGCCCCATAGTAGCTGCCTGCTTCACTTAGCCCTGCGCTGGCAGGCGGTGGGAAAGCAGAGGGCGGCAGACAACCAGGACCACAAGCTTTGCTGCCCGCCTGCCAGACCAGCCTCTCTCCAGCGGGGGCGGAGCAGCACTCCCTGCCTACTCCCAGCCAGCTGCGCATCCTCAGGGGGAAGGAGGAGAGCAACCGGCATGGCGCTGCGGCTTGCCAGGAGTGGGGCCACCTGGAGCAGTGCACTCCGAAGAGTTCGGCTGCTTCACCCCAGGCCACCACAGGCCTGGAAGCGGCCAGAACTCTTCAGAGCAAGCCGCTAAAGGGGGCCCCACTCCCGGCAAGCCACAGCACTGTGCCAGTCACTCTCCTTCTTCCCCCTGGGTACGCACATCTAGCTGGGAGTAGGCAGGGAGCACTGCTCCACACGCGCTGGAGAGAGGCCATTCTGTCAGGTGGGTGACAAAGCTTTTGGACCCGGCAGTCCACGGGCCCCCCCTTTCCCCTCCCCATGGGAATTGGGACTGGGGGTGGGCAGCAAGGGCAGCAACAAGGGCCCAGAGCCCCAGTGAGGGCAGCATTGGGGGCCTATAGGGGGCCCCATAAAGGGCCTTCGTCTAGAGCCCCCAATTGGCTAAGGTTGCTTCTGCATAATTACACTCTAAGGGTGATCATGAATGACACACAATCACACCACAAAGTTGTACATGGGGATGTAGTGTGTCACAACCACAATTATTTAATAGTGATAGTCATCAGCATGGAGTTGAAGCTGGGGTGGGGGAGGGAGGAGGAAGGAAGGGAGGGAGGGAGAGAGAGAGGCAATGGTACTTTTCCAAACCCTATCAATAAACAAAACTCCGCCCATTTGCACTAACAGAATGAGACATCACAGCAAGTCGTGCAACTTTGCATATTCTAAATGACGCTTTTTCCTTTCATGATTTGATTATCAGGAAAAGTGTATTAACAATAGCACTGCTGAGGAAATGTTTGCAAAGGGGCGGGTGAAAAATTTCACTGAACATATACACAACATTCATTTTCATTGAAATTTTTCCATAGAAAATTTTTCATCAAAACATGAAAATTGAAAACTTTCAGTTGAAAATCCAAAATTTCCACCAGGAAATCAATGCAAAATATTCTATTTACTTTAAATCAAAAGTATTTTGGCTTCTGAAACAGAATCAGAATCAAAATATTTTGTTTAGGGGGCAGTTGAATATTAAACTGGGCCTGTCAGCACCACCTCCTAGAAGTTGTCATTTGGGGTCTTAATAGCCTAAACAACATTCTAATATGGTTCCCTCTTGTCAGAACTGTTCCACTGTGTATAAATAATTTTAATAAGCACTGGGCCACATGGAAAATGCCTCTCACTGTGGACAAGGCAGGGCCATGTTTAAATCCTTTTGCATTCTCAAACATAGCAGGGAAGTGAACTGGGACTATGACAGGTGAGTTCCCGAACCACAATGTAAAGGAGACGTCCTTGTCCCATTTGTTTTGTGTAGAGTCAAGTACCCTCTGAAAACACCTACTGGATCTGATTCCCCAGGCGAGGTAGGCAAAGAAAATTCTTGTCAATTTTAAAATGGATAGCTGTGTTAGTCTAGTCCAGTGAAAGAACAACAAGGAGTTGTGTGGCACTTGAAGACTAACAGATTTATTTTTTGCATGAGCTTTCGTGGGAGAACAATCCCACTTCCTCAGATGCTTTGAAGATGGGTGAATTTACAGAAAGGAATGAAACTAAATGCAAGGGGGTGTAAAACATAGGATCAGGTCATAAAGTAACAGCAAATCAGAGCAGTTCACAGGCTCAAACCATGGGAAGCCTGAAGTCAAATTACCCTTTGTAATGGGAAAAGAATCCATAGTCTCGATTCAGTCCTGCTTTCACAGAATTTAGCTTGCATATTAATTCGAGTTCAGCTGTCTCTCTTTGAAGTCTTGATGTCCCACGTACAGCTCTAATGACAGTCGTTAACAAATCCATCATCGAGTGATTAGGAAGATGGAAGTGCTCAGCAACTGGTTTCTCTGTTCTTTGATTTCTGATATCAGCTCTGTGCTCATTCAGTCTCTTATGGAGCGATCGTTCTGTTTGTCCAATATATAAGGTGTAGGGGCATTTCTTGCACATGGTGGCATAGACCACATTAGTAGATGAGCAGGTAAATGAGCCTTTGATGGAGTAGCAGGCTTGATTAGGACCTATGATGGTGTCTGTTGTGTAGCTATGTGGGCAGACTTGGCAGCGTGGTTTTTTGCAGGGGTGTGTGCCTGCTTCAGTGTTCCTGTTGTTAGATCTGTATTTGCTGGTGAGTATCTGTTTAAGATTAGGGGGCTGCCTATAAGCAAGGAGTGGTCTGTCTCCTAATGCTTGAGAGAGAGAGGGATCATCTTTTAGAATAGGCTGTAGGTCCTTAATGATCTTTTGCAGAGGTCTGACTTGAGGATTGTATGTGGTGACTAGTGGTGTTCTGTTGCTTTCTTTCTTGAGTCTCTCCCGTAGTAGATGACTTCGGGGAACCCGTCTAGCTCTGTCAATTTGTTTTCTTACTTCCCCAGGTGGGTACTGTAGTTTCAAGAATGCTTTATAGAGATCCTCAAGATACACCTTATATATTGGACAAACAGAATGATCGCTCCGTAAGAGACTGAGTGAGCACAGAGCTGATCTCAGAAATCAAAGACCAGAGAAACCAGTTGCTGAGCACTTCCATCTTCCTAATCACTCGATGATGATGGATTTGTTAATGACTGTCATTAGAGCTGTACCTGGGACATCAAGACTTCAAAGAGAGACAGCTGAACTCGAAATAATATGCAAGCTAAATTCTGTGAAAGCAGGACTGAATCGAGACTATGGATTCTTTTCCCATTACAAAGGGTAATTTGACTTCAGGCTTCCTATGGTTTGAACCTGTGAACTGCTCTGATTTGCTGTTACTTTATGACCTGATCCTATGTTTTACACCCCCTTGCATTTAGTTTCATTCCTTTCTGAAAGAAAATTCTACTTGGATTTAGGATCTTGCTGGGGCTTATGGATGAGACAGGTTTACAGATGCCTAGACCTAGGCACTGTGTGCTTGCCAAGAGGCAGAGAAATATCAATGATGAAGCCAGTTTTACAGCAAAAAATTAGACATAGATACAGTTTAGGCACCTCCACTTTAGGGAGCAGATTAAAAAGGGGACCTCAGTGGTGCCCATCATCCTGGGAAAACAATTCCCATAATCTATGATCCATTGTATCAGTAATATTGTAACCACAGTGGTTACAAACTTTCAATAAAGAAGCCATTAATCTGTATTTCTCAATCTTTTTAGTGGATGAAGTTATAAACAGACAAACAAGAGAGAGGTTCTTTAGAAAAAAAAGATTGTTTGAAGCTGGCAAATACTTAATGATTCAGAGTATGCCTATACTGATGGAAGCAAATTTACCGCTGTCAGTTAAGGTTTCCAGGAGTGGATCATGGTGAGTATGAACTCGCAGCACCATTCCCAAAAGCTGACCCTGGAAGTCCTGGAGGTCAGGGGCCATAGGGGAAAGCTGACTCTAAGCAATTTGTAGTCAGCTTTTTCCTAATGTATAACATCTGCTTAGAAAGTCGCCACCATTTACACACGGAATTTTTAGTTTCTTGCATAAATGGCAGTCAACTGCTGCTGAAAAAGCCCTCAGTGTAGACTAGGGCTCAGTTAATACAATAATTTTGTCATATCCAAGCCAACAGCAACAACAGTTGTTCCAGAGAGGTACTGAGGTTATGGCTACATCTGAAAGCTTAGTTCGGACTTTCTTAGTCCAAACTAAGCAGTGCCCGGTTAGTTCGAACTAACCATGGCTTTTCAGTTCTAACTAGCTTTTTAGTTCAAACTAAAAAAGCTCAGTTAGTTCAAACTAAAAGTTAGTTTGAACTAAAAAACATGGTTAGTTTGAACTAACCGCTTAGTTCAAACTTATTTCATTCAAACTAGCTCAACTACATTGTGCTGTTTCAAACTAAAGTTCGAACTAAGTTCTAACTAGCCTTATTAGTTCAAATTAAGCTTTGGCTCTCATGCTTTAAGTTGACTTTATTAAGTAGACTTTAATGGCCACATTTTGGTAAGTCAACTCAATAAAGTAGACTTAACCCTTAACGTTGACTTTAAGGGTGAGCATTATTAAGTCGACTTAAGCAAGTGCTTAAGTCGATTTAATGAACTCCAAATGTGGCCATAGGGTTCCTTAAGTCGACTTAACCCTCCAATATAGTCATAGCCTTTGTTTTTAACGAGCACTAGTGTCTTTGAATGTGTCTGGAAGACCATGTAAGCACTAGTGTCTGTGAATGTGTTTGGAAGACCATGTAACTTGTGAGTTATTCATAATGAATATCTGAATGTCATAAGACAGATCCTTAGCAGGTCTAAATCTGAAACTTTGTCTCCTATCTCTCCAGATTAATTTTAGAGAAACTCTATATCTAATTCTCCACTTATCTACGCTGTATAAATCAGAAGTAATTCCATTGAGGTTTTCGAAATTATACTTGCATGTTAAAGGAGAATCCACATCAAAGGAGGATAAAACATCACATTTACATTTATGGCACCTTAATATTAATTTCCTGACTCTGAATTTCCCTGGATGCATAAGATTTGTTTGTTGTTTTTTTTAATAACTACAACAAATCAATTTAACTGATACAGATTTGTAATTTAACTAGCTTTTGTCTTGGCTATTCAAAAAGAATTACATTATAATTATGTGTATCATTTTAAAGAAGGTCCAATTTTTTTATATTTATGTACAAAAATAATCATAATTTCCAAAGAAGACTTTCTCACATACTGTGTACTCATTTCTATGGGGAGGGGGAAGGCAAGAAACAGATTATAAAGCACAACTGGAATGCACTATGTTTAGATTCAAAGGGGTAGCCATGTTAGTCTAGTTCAGCAAAAAAACAAGGAATCCTGTGGAACTTAAAGACTAACAAATCTATTTATTGCATGAGCTTTCATGGAAGAAAATTCCACTTTGTCAGACACTTAAAAGACAGGGGAACTTAAGAATGGGTGGAAAATAAATGCAGGGAAGTGTAAATCATGGGATCAGGTCACACTGTAACAGCAAATCAAAGCAATTGTTAAGATTCAAACACAGAACAACAGCATAAAGAGGAAGATGAGGTCCAATCATATTTTGTAAAGAGGAAAAAAGTCCAGTCTTTATTTAGCCATGAAGAAACACAGTCAGATTAGCAAATTAATGACAACTATGCAGTTTCTCTTTGAAGCCTTGAGCTGTTATTCATCTCTCTGAGTGCAGCAATTAGTAAATTGTCAATGGAGTGATCAGGAACATCGACGTGCTCACCTGCTAGTTTTTGAACTTTGTGATTTCTGATGTCAGACTTGTGCCCATTTATTCTTTTGTGCAGGGACTGTCCTGTTTGTCCAATATATAAGGCAGAGGGGCATTTCTGACACATGATGCCATAAATCACATTGATGGATGAGCAGGTGAATGAGTCTTTGATGGAGTACCTCATTTTATTAGGTCCTGTAATTGTGTCTTTTGTACAAATATGTGGGCAAAGTTGGCAGCATGGTTTGTTCCAAGGATGTGTGCCTGTTTTACTGGTTCTGTTTTTACGTCTGTAGCTGCTGGTGAGTATCTGCTTAAGGTTGGGGAGCTGTTTGTAAGTGAATAGAGGTCTGCCTCCCAAGGCTTGAGAGAGTGAAGGATCATCTTGTAGAATAAGCTATAGACCTTTGATGATGTGCGGTAGTGGTCTGACTTGGGAGTTGTAGGTGATGACTAGTGAAGTTCTGTTTTCTTCTTTCTTGTGCTTCTCCTGTAGTAGTTGACTTCGGGGTACTTGCCTGGCTCTGTCAATCTGTTTCTTCACTTCTGCAGGTGGGTATTGTAGTTTTAAGATGATGGACAGGGATCCCCAAGGTGTCTGTCTCTGTCTGAAGGATCGGAGCAAACGCGGTTATATCTTAGGGCTTGGCTCTAAGCAATGGATCATGAGGTATGTTTTGGATGAAAGCTCGAGGGATGAAGGTAACTATACTGTTCAGTAGGTTTCTGGTATAGAGTGATGTGTATAGCTATGTCTACCTCTGCCCAGATTAGTTCAGACTTGCTAGTCCGAACTAAGAAGTTTGAGATTAGTCCAAACTAACTAGGGACTTTTTAATACAAACTAACCATGTGTTCTAGTTCGAACTAACGCTTAGTTTTAACTAGAATGCACAGTGAGTCTGAACTAATGGCTTAATTCTGACTTCTTAAATTCAAACTAATGGCTTAGTTCCAACTTTTTAAGTTTGAACTAAGCCTTAGTTTGGGTCTTGCCTGTGCCTAGCTCAAACTAAAGTTCAAACTAACCACGAAATCTGAACTAACCTTGATAGTAGCTAGTTTGAACTAAGCTTTCCTTAGTTCAAACCAAGGAATGTCTAGATTAGTCCTGACTAAGCCTCCTCAGTCCAAGCTATTTTGCCAGTGTTCACATAGCCTATGTGTCCATCCCTGATTTATACTGTAGTCTCCAGAAAGTGGATGTCCTGTGTGGAGTGTTCCAGGCTAAGTTTAATAGTGGAGTGGAAATTGTTGAAATCTCTATGGAAATCTTCAAGGGCATCCTTATCATGGGGCCAGATGAGGAATATGTCATCAGTGTAGCATAAGTAGAGGAGAGGTGGTTTGGAATGAGACTTGAAGAAACATTGTTCTAAGTCTCCCATAAAAATCTTGGCATGTGGTGGGGCTATGAGTGTAACCATAGCAATGCCACTGACTTGAAGGTATAAATTATCCTCAAATATGTAGATTTAGACAAACCCTAGCCCAGCATGTAACTATCCAGAAAACACATGTAATATACATATTGCAAAAGCAAAGGATGTTGCTATAGCTGGCTTTTAACAGCCATTCTTCAGATTACTTCTTGGGAATTAGATACTAAAGAATGAATGGAAAAGGATAATTGCTGGAGAATAGTTTTATAGGCAAAACCATGTAGAGTAGCACTTACCCAACACCTTCCTCCACAGCTCCCACTGTGGGTCTATGCAGTAGACTTTCCATGAGCTTTGTGGTGAACTAGAGCTCGTGCAGAAATTTGCTACTATATGTTCCTGTTGCTGCTTATGGTTTTTCTGGCATGTGCCTATGCAAAACACCTGCAGTATTTGCTCAACAGTGTACAGAACAATCATCTATTAGTGCATGTGGAAGGTCCCTGAGGACTCTTTCAATGCAGCATAGGTTCTTAACTCTGGGTAGGAGGTGCAAATCATCAAGCCAGACCAAATCTGAGTAAGTGGTGTAGCAGCATTTTCATACACTCTGTAGCAGAAGGAAGAGTGAGAGATACCACTTTTCATAAGTACCCCTAGAATAGCTCCTAAAACCTCAAAATATGGCCCTACTTTTGAAGCTCCACTCGTATTTCCTACTAGAGTCTTTTAATCTATTTTCTACAGATAAAGTTCATTTCTGTTTCTATGACAATAACATTTTTAATATGTAGGAAACATTTATTGTGTGATAGATACACAAGTAGGCTTTAGGTAAAGCCCATACAGTTTCAAATATCATATAGATGATAATACATGGATGATTCATCCCCACCTTACCCTCCTTACAAACAAACAAAAAAAAAAAACGGAAAAAGCATCAGAATCAAATCAGAAATCAGCCAGGTAGAAGCTACAAAGCTTGGGAATCTCAGAGGAGACCAAATCTTAATCCTGGGGCCTTTACCAGCACATTTGGAAATACTAGATGCCATTTATTGCATTGCCCTGCACATTGTGAAGGGCTGGTTTACACACACCGCCCCTTACAGGCTGGGGGGGGGTGAGGCCATCCCTGGCGGAAAAGGCATCAAGCTGGAGCAGGAGAGGCAGGCACTATGCACCGCATAAGTGAGGGGTGGCAAGAGGCAGTGGCGTCATTGTATCAAGCCTGTATTTGTGCTCCCCTTCACCCTGCAAGTACAAACCACCCCCCCAGGATAGTTGGGAGACAGCAGCAGGATCCTCCTGCCACATGCCAAAGGGCTATTAGAGATGGGGGGGCATGGTGCAAATGCAGACTTGGTCCTCACATGGCAGAAACCCACAGTACTCCACTGCTGTAGAAAAGAAGTGTGTGGGGGGGGGGGAGATTTGATAACAGCCTTCAATTACCTGAAGAGGGGTTTCAGAGGGGATAGAGCTAGGCTGTTCTCAGCAGTGGCTGAGAACAGAATGAGGAGCTATGGTCTCAAGTTGTAGTGGGGAAGATCTAGGTTGGATATTAGGAAAAAGCTTTTTTGGTAGGAGCATGGTGAAGCACTGAAATGGGTTACCAAGGAAGGTGGTGGAATTTCCATCCTTAGAAGTTTTTAAGGCCTGGTTTGACAAAGCCCTAGCTGGAATGATTTACTTAGGGGAGGCCCTGCTTTGAGCTTAGGGTTGAATTAGAATGACATCCTGAAGTCCCTACAACTCTAATATTCTATGATTCACTGAGAATTTGGGCTTTAAACCCAGGAAAGGCATCCAGGAAGTCCAAATTTGTAAACTGTACTTTATCTCAGTTTGTTTTTCATTAGTCATTTTAAAATCTCTGATGGTTTTAGAATTCAGTACTTTTTAGGTGTTTCTTTTTGTGTATTCTTTCAAAATTAGTCCATGATCCTGAAAAACATTTGTCAATAACCTTATGCACATGAATAGTTCTGTGGCCTTCATGTGGTCTACTTCTGTGTGTAAAACTTTTTACATAATTGTTTGCAAAATAGGGGCCTTAATGTGAAACCACCAGTTAGAAGAAGAATTTTCCTCTTTCTTTGGAGAAGACTGGTGTGACTTGAAGGAGGGCTGGAAACATGCTACAGCCACACATTACACTCCACTCGTTGTTTATCTGGTAAATAAAATAATTTCCAAATCCTAGCATTAGTTTTATAAAAATGTAGTCAAACGTTGGCAAGTTCTCTTCCATCTCATGTAGAAACACATAGGTCTCATAGTTACCTCCTATTCACAGCCAACTTCCCCAGACTTCTCTCATCCTACAGAATCAAACTTCTTGTTTTATGAAACTAAATTTACTTTAACATCTTGGCATCAAACTTTATACTGAAAGTTAGTTTTTCATTTTACTTTTTCCTGTCTTTCTCTCTTTCCTTACTCCTTGAGTGTCAGTTTTATCACTGAATAACTTTTCTTCCCCAGCCCTTCCCTCTCTAAGTCTTTTCCTTCATCTGCTCTCTTTCTTCTTTCCTTTCTTCCTTTGATCACCCCTTCTAAGACACTTGGTTATTTTGACATATATCTGCCATTTCAACAGATAATCAGGACAGTACACCACTAAAGGAGAGTGAAGCATCTGTAACCATGCTTCCCCCAGTTTTTCCCTTCACCTATACCTCCAGGGCCACTGGGTGAAATCCTGGCATTACTGTACGAAATGGCAAAACTTCCATTGAATTTAGTGGATACAGGATTTCTCCCCTTACACCTGTATGAAGTACAATACTTGTAGACACTTCTGTAGAAGTGGTGCATCTCTGTATTGTCCCATACTATGAGCTATGCCTTAACAGCACCCTAAAATATGGCAAAGGATTAAAACATAAATGTAAAACATTTTTATTGTGACATCAGTTAGGATGGTGAATAAATATCACTATTAATACAAATTATGTTGAAAAGTTTGAGATAAAAGTAGTGACCAGGAATGACTCAAGGTATATCTTTAAAGAAGCAAAAATGTCACTTAAACATCTGATTATTGAAGAACTATTTCAGGCATATAACAGAAGAACATGAAAATATCTGGAAAATACATGTTTTCGCTGAGATGCTGAATTCTTGTTCTAAATGTTCCCATCAATAAAGACAAGCTGTTATCTCACAGGGTGGCTCCCATGCCCTTTAACCACCTCTGTCTGATAGCATTGTCCAAATGCCATCATGCAGTTTAAGTCATATATGAGAACCTCTGAGAGAAAAATCAATATTTATCATCCAGAAAATAGAACAGGATATCATTGTGAGAATCTCCCAACTGTCATGGATTTGAACTGAAATCCAGTGGCAGTAGTTGAAGTACATGTCCCATATTTTTGCAGTGACAGGAGGATCTACTTGAAGACTTGAACACAGAATAAATAATTTTATATCTTGAGCAAAGAATTTTTATCATTATCTGTATGATTAACTGTTTTATACCAAAAGACATATAGACTTTTTGTTAGAAAGCTATTTTGCATCCAATTTTGGCTGAAATGCTTTCACTGAGTGCTATGGTGGTCCAAGTCAATTTGTAAGCTTAATCTGCTAATGCACCACAGTTTATTTAACTCTGCAGGAGCACAGCATGTAGTCCCTTTTATCTGCCTTGCACCAGATTTGATCACTGATTAGAAACAGAAAAGAGATAACATTCAAGCCATAGGATTAAAAAAAAATGTAACTCAGATGTAAGACTAGCAACCACAACTGCAAAATGAGTGGCTGGCACCAACTCCAGAGAATGCCAGGATCTTAAATGACTAACAATTCAGCCTAAAGGTTAATATTTTCAATTCTGCAAACTGAAGGAGCAATACAGAACGAAAGGAATTGAAAAAAGAATTATGACTGTATTTAAATTTAATAAGGAACTGTGAAGTTTAATTGCTTATGTTACAATTAATTTCAGAGCTAGAAGGTATCTCTAGCACCAGTCATAAATAATCATTGTTCTGAAATCTGTCCATCCATAAGTGTCCATTCTCTTTAGTTTAACACTTTAATTATGAACTGCATCTACTCAATGTTATCATTAAAACACAGATACTAATTAGCTCAAGTGCCACTGCCACAGAGAAATACCACCCATCAGTACAAATGATTTTAGCAAAGCCTAAAGGAAAGGGGGAAAAAACTTCCTTGAGTTGCTAAAATCAATCTAATTATGCCTACTGTATCTGTGCTGCATGTTCTGCAACTAACAGTCCCTGCAATGTTGACAGAGGGAACTGCTGTATTAGCATTGTAAAGATAACTAAGAAAAGATTTATTTATAATGTTATAGTTAAGAGATTATCAGATATATTGAATAAGATCAAAGTAAAAGAAGTTAATTGTGCATATAGTTATTTGCTGATACAACAACTTTTCTGCATTTGTATTTGAATTGCAAAGCTTGCCACAGGAAGCAAAAACTCCCTTATTTCTGGCTCAGGAGGAGTCAAGTAGAAATTATGTAAGTCTTTCTGTACAAGCAGTCACATGGCAAATCATGTGCCAACATACACTGTGTATTCAAACAAATGATATACAGGACGTTGCATCTAGGTCTCAGTTAGAGATTCTAATACTTCCATGGGAGGATGAGCACAGTTTATATTAATCATCCCCTGCACAAAAGTATAGAAAAGGACAAACACATGATTCTTCAAGCCACCAAGACGAGCAGCCATGAAAAAACACCCCTGACATCATGCTTCATATTGTTTGTTTTGAGACCAAAACACAGCGGGGGGGCATAAAAAAAGTATAAAAGGCTAGAGCCACAGACATATTTAGGCATTTTAATACTCAGAATCAGACTCTAAAAAGTTGCCATAATGTTTGTAAATTCAGCGAGGAAAACAGGACAAAAGAATAACATACCATAATTCGAGAAGGGTTGTTTCCCTTCCTTATTTGTGAATTTTAAGTTTCTTATATTACCTAATTTAAACTAGTTCACAAATAGATCAATTTACTGAACACAAAATAAACCCACTTTCTACGTTATGTATGGATATTCATCTAAGGTGACATTCATTGGCTACGTCTACACTAGAAGCTTAAGTCGACTTAAGAAAAGCCAGAGTTATATTTAGAATTTATTGACTTAAGCACTTTCTTAAGGCGACTTAATAACTCCTGTCCTGTAAATCAACTTAAGCTTTTAAGTCAACTTTACAGAGCAGGAACCCCTGGGCTCCACCCTCTGCCCCACCCCTGGTCCCGATCAGAATCCCAGTGCCTAATCCGGTAACCTGGTCTGGCTTGGCAGGGAGTGAGAAGAGAAGAGTTGGTGGGGTACCAGTTGGTGGGGTACCTGAGACCTGCCCCCCAGTTGCTCTGCTCCCCCCATCTCACACTTCTTGCTATCCCCTCCTCTGCCATACTCCCCTGTCATGCCTTCTCCTCCTGCTCTGCCTTGCCCTAGGGCCATAACTAGGCTGGAACTACAAGGGCAAAGCCCCAGGCACTGAATTTTAGAGGGCACAGGGGACAGATCTGGCTCCTTGCAGCGGCTAGGGATGGATCTAGCTCCTCACTGCCCCAGCCACCACCAAGGAGTCGGATGTGTCCCCAGCTGCTGTGGCGAGCCGGATCCACCCCCTGTGCCCTCTAAAATTCAGTGCCTAGGGCTTCTGGCAGCATTTGGAGCTTCCGGCGGCACCTGGGGCCAGCTCCAGCTCCATGCTGCCTCAGCAGTGGTGGGGAGTTGGATCCATCCCCAGCAGCAGGGAGCTCCAGACACCACCAGAAGGCAGCTGGGGCCGGATCTGGCTCCCCACCACTGCTGGAGACAGAGCAGGCCCTGGGCTAGATCTGGGCCCAGGTCAGGGGAGAGCGCTTTTGGGGCTGCTTGCCCTGGGCACCAAAGAGCTAGTTCTGGCTCTGCCTTCCCCTTCACACAGTCACCCTTGCACCCCTTGTCCTCTGTACAAAGTGCAAGCAAAAGCAATGCTAAATACCACACTAATCATTATTTTATTGAAGTGTAGAAATAAGATTGATTTGTATGTCTTATCAATCAAAAATTTTCTTACTGGCCCCTCAGTGGAGAAAAGAATTGCAATGTGGCCCCTCACCCTCAAAGGCTGGACACCCCTGTTATAGACTTTCACAGCCACACTAAGAATAGTGGGTAGTGAAGCTACAGCATGTACCTGCTGCTTGAAAGCTTTTCCTAGTTACTGTATGAAGTGTTGTAAATCAGCATTACCACTTGAAAATGTAATAGTTTAACAAATTGCACAATAATTGAATTTATTGCTTCTTGCATTCCCAAGCCACTACCAAATATTTTAGAAATTAGACACAAACTCAGACCAAACTATGTGAAAGCAGAAAAAAGGCGGCAAGAGGATGCTTGCAGTCATTCTTTCATAAAGTCACCTTTTCTTATTATCATCCAAAAAAGAATTCTACAAGCAGACCTGAACACTGATACCTTTGTTTTCTTCTTTTGTTAGAAATTTGACCAAGAGAATGATGTTGCACAAGATAGGTCATTCAGAGCCTGAATTCTCAGCCCAGCTCTTGTACAGACCTCCTTTGCAACCTGGTGCAAATCACTTAATCTTTACTTCCCTCATTTGGAAAATGGGGAACGAAAATACCTCTGGTGTTGCAAGGAAAAATTTACTAACTGATGTTAAAAGCTTTGAGATCTTTAGATGAACCAGGCTATGCGCACGACTCATTCTCCTCCAGGTGTAGCATGTTATTAAGAAAGATGAATTCACATTGTTCTGGATCTCTCAGAACATGAATCTTGCCCTATAGTATTTACTCAAACAAAACTCCCTACAACTTTGATCACTAAAACAGACTAAATACAGTGAAGCCTGAAGGGTTGAATTCTATCAACACATATCACTAGCCAACAGTAACAGGAACTACACCTTGTAGAACATTAGGTACATAAACTAAATAACATTTTTCTAAGATGATTTTGCCTTTAATTTGCTCATTTGAATTTCTTCCCATTCCCCTCAGCTAATCATTTGTTCAGGTTTTTTGTAATCTTTGGAAATACATAGCTCAGAAATAAACAGCTGAACCAAAATAGGACAAGAATCAAATGCAAAACATAATAATAATAATAATAATAATTAATATAGAAACAGTGAGTTAGAAAAAGCAGACTGTTTTATCATGTTCTCAAGCTTTGAGGACATTTAAATACTATGCATATGTTTGACAAATGTGTATTGTGCTTAAAGCAATAAAAACAATTACAGTGACATTTGCAGCCATCCATATTGCTTATCTTGCTGAGCTAGCCATGATTAAACAATTTAAATTGTAACTTCTGTAAACAAAGCATCTTCAGTAGAAAAAAAATCAGTTCAGTTTACAAATGAAATAATTCTTAATACCAATTATCTGTTGTCATGGTAACAACTGAGTTTCCAGAGGCATATGATTTGCTTGTTTGACATACACAATCTGTTTCCCAGATGAGGGCACAGCAGAAAAAATTAAATGTCTATAGATGACAGTGGTCAAATATCCATCCCACTGGTATTTACACATTGCCATTAAATTTACATTTTAACACTATTAATTATTCTTGATTGCCTCCTTTTCCCTTTTTTAAGCAAATAGTTGGAAAGTATTTTTGCATGAAAATTTCATTCCAAGCTAGTTAGAGGGATGTTCTTTGTAATAATGTGATTTTCCTTGCAGTGTTAGCTTAGTCATGGTAAATAATAAGTATTTTTATTGTATCCAGAGTAATTTTACAATTAAAGTGTGCAAAATTAAAAGTAGCATCCACAACAATTCATATATGCACATTGCAATATTACCAAAGATTCTTGTGGAACATTTTAATGTGACTTTAATACATTTCTCATGAAAAGATTTTCTTGGATTCAAATTCGAGAATCTTTCTTTTCCAGTTAGTTACAAACCTTTGATTAAATAATTGCTGAGTCCTTCATTACCATTGATAGTACAAATATTACATGTGAGCTATCCACATTCATTCCAAATCTCTTTCTGTGAAGCAGGATAATATTTCTAGGAATTTTAGAAACAAGCAGAACATTTCTGCCAGTAACTGAAGCAACAAGGGCCACAATCCAATAGATAATAATCACTCGTGGAAACCTAATACTATCTATGATTTTGGGTAGAATATAAATGGCCATATATAATATTACTATATTTTGTTTTATTATATTTTAATACATAATACTGAAACCAGTATTATAGAACTGCAATAAATATCATGAAGGACATGGCATGCAAGGTACCAATGGAAAAGATTTGCTAAAATTTATCAGCATGTTTATATATCTGCATCAATTTTGTATTATGTGTTCTAAATATGCATGATATACCTGCATTTCATATTTGTGTGGAGTTTTTTGGTGACATCCCTCAGACAGGATGGCAGCAGAACTCAGCCTGCTTAATGACCCATCAAGGGAACCCAAATGGATAATGAACTCCATGAAACAACCCGGAGGCTACACCTTCTGGAATCACCAGTTCACGGAACAACATGCTTATGGACAGGAGCCTTAGAGGCTTTTCCATGCTATGTGTTATGTTTGGGACAAGCAACATGGCAAAGGGATGTAAAAGGCAGCTACACCCTTTTCATTTTGTCTTCATTTCTGCTTCCTGCCCTTGGGTCAGCTAATCCACAACTGAAGCTGCACAAAGAACTGAGACCCATCCCAGTACTGGATGTACACCAGAGGGACAGGACAAGCCTTCCAATTTGTCTGGGAAAATCTAAATCCATCTCAACACTTCAGAGTATCCACCACTCCCCCCATCTTAGTATCATCTGCAAACTTGCTGAGGGTGAAATCCGCTCCATCCTTCAGATCATCAATGAAGATGCTGAACAAAATTGGCCCCAGCACCAAGCTCTGAGGCACTCCACTTGTTACCAGCTGCCAACTTGATATCAAGTATTGATCACTACCCTTTGAGTCCAATGAGCTAGCCACCTTGGAGTTCATTCATCCAAGTTATACTTCTTTAACTTGCTTACTCATCACAGAAGACAATCAGGCTGATGAGGCATGAATTGCCTTTGGTGAATCCATGCTGACAGCTCCTGTCACCTTCCATGCTTTCAATGGCTTTTACCACATCACTGTGCCCTTTTCCATTCACTAGCCGCAATCATGGTCTTGTGTCTATGGGTAGCTGGTAGCTTTGACACAGAATTCTGAAATGCACTCACACTAATCAATCTCCAGTCTATTGGGAAGTGCTGCCTGGTTCTAGCCTGAGCTTTCACCACCTAAATCAGCGATAGTGATTTTACCCTTATTTACTGACTGGGTCAGAAGACCTTCACTTGAACTTCATTAGCTCTACTGCTGTCCTCGGTGGCTTCAATAAAGAGTCTTCTGTGCATTTTGCTCCTTAAAAGAGTTGCTTTTGCATCATCTCCCATCAAAAAGTCCTCTGCAACAGCAGTCTCCCAACCAGAAAAGAATACTGTATAGAATTCTAGTTTCTACATTGTTATGGTGGATTCCAGACTATTGCTGGAAGACTTCTTGATAGAATGCTCATGAAATGAGGCTCTTCTGTATCTCTTCTTCCTTCAGTTCACCTATAGATGGGGTAGAAAATGCCTTCCTCACTCTAATGTCTGTCTATATGGAGTTCTGGGTAAACAGTTTCTGCAGATGAAGCAGCTCTGTGACCATTCTTTCCTATTCACCAACAGATTGGAGTAGAGAACTTCCCCTCTAGAACTTAGACCGCAGAGCTACATAAATCTGAAATAAAGTGCAATAAGAGAACTGCATACTGGAAAACTTACTGGTACTGCATGAGTAGGATTCCTCTGTGGATAGTTAGGATAGGAATTTAATTATGATGGGAATTATCTTCTTTTATCATGTAATGAGTATCAGTTCCCTCAACTGTGTCTCAGTACTTTTGATCAGTCTCAACAAAAGTCAAATGTCAATTGTATATTTCTTAAAAGGCATCCTTCTAAGGAAAGTATCCAAAGCATTCTGGGTGAAATGCATAGTAAATATTTAGTCAGAAATTTTGAACATTAAAATTTCCACACAATCAAAAAGTTAAATAATAAAGTGAATTGTTTAATTGAAATATTCTACTAGCATGTTTATCAGAATAACTTATCAGTAGAGCCCTGCACAGATACAAATATGTGGATCCGTATCTGACTTGCATCCACAAAAAACTGTCCATGGATATCTGTGTTGTATCCGCGGATGCGGATATCATGAGAATATCTGCAGATTTGCAGGGCTCTACTTATCAGTAAATCTAATTCAAATACCCACTGACTCCAAAGTGGATGTCAGACTGTGGCAGAATGACAAAGGCAACTTGAAAAATAATGAAGCATGTCACAACACCAGTAAAGCTATAGAAAACTCAGAAATGTTCATTCATAATTTTAAGATGGCAAAAAGGAAGAGTTTATTATTTAAAAACAAAAAAGTCACAAAAGGAAGTCTTATTCAATGCAAAGCTAATCAGCAGTCAGAAAATGATTAAAATATACAGTGCCCATCATGCACACACATGCTTTCTCAAACCCAGCAGAAAACTAAATGAAGCTTTTAGATCTTATAGGTGTAGACAGAGAGAAAATATCTGGGGTAACAATAGCTGGTTTTGAGCTAGTGGGGTCTCTTGAATTATCCTTCAGAGCTGAACTCTAATGTACAACAACCACCACCAGCCACCTCTGTTGCCCTCATATTCAAAAAAAGTTAATTTAAAAAAATATATTAAGACTCACAGATATGGCATTTCTTAACCTTGATTGCAATATGCCATTCCAAGCTTTGACTGCAACTTTTATTTATCTTTACATTGCCTTTGACAGTCATAAATAACTTTTGAAAGAAATGTTGCATGTACCATTGGTATAGCCATGTTGGTCACAGGATATTAAGGACAAGGAGGGTGAGGCAATGTCTTTTATTGGACCAACTTCATCTGTTCATGAGAAAGAACAGCTTTTGAGCTACACAGAGCTATTCTTTGTACCTAGGAAAGATACTCAGAATGTCAGAAGATCAAATAGATAATTTAGCATAAGTAATCAGCGCATATTCTAAGGGGACATTCAAAGTGAAGTGGCCTGTTAACAGCCTTGTGGTCATGGAACAAAATGGGGGGTTAGTAGGTTACAGGTTGTTATAATAAGCCAAAAATCCCATATCTTTATTAAGACCATGATTTTCAGTGTTCTGCTAAGCTATGAATTTACGCTCCCAAGCTCATCTTTTGTAAGTGTTGTGCAGGTCTCCTTTGATGATGAGGACTGAAAGTTCACATACAGGGTGATTGCTTTGTGAAAAGTGTTCACTCACCACGTGATATGGTGTTTTTGTCTTTCATTATTTTCCTGCATGAACTCATTCAACAGTATAGTAATTGTCTGGTTTCATCTGCAGAGTTGGTGAAATACTGGCTTTACAGCTTATTGCAACAATCTTTAACCCACTAACCCCGCTTTTTTGTACTATGACGAACAGTAGCTATGTGTACATCAGAAAGCTTAGTTTGGACTTCCTTACTCCAAACTAAGCAGTTCCCAGTTATTTCAAACTAAGCATTGGTTAGTTTGGACTAACCACTGCTTTTTAGTTCAAACTAGCTGCACTTTTAGTTTGAACTAAAAAGCCTGGCTAGTTCAAACTTAAAAGTTAGTTCAAACTAGAAAGTGCAGTTAGTTCAATCTAACTGCTTAGTTCAAACTTTTTTAGTTCAAACTAAGGCAGCTACATTGCACTGGTTCAAACTAAATTTTGAACTAAGTGCTAAGTTTGAACTAACTAGCTGGTTGAACTAAGAAATTTCTTAGTTCAAACTAGGCAAAGCCTAGTGTAGACATTAAGGCTATGTCTACATGTACATGCTTATTTCAAAATAAGGAAACGACATTGGGACATGACAACTCTTAAATGGAAACAATGGTGGCCTCGTGTGGACATAGACTAACTAAATTAGTCCGGACTAAGCTTGCTTAGTCCAGACAAATTGGCTAGTGTAGACATAGCCACAATGATTTGAAAGTCCAATACATCAGGTTTCCTGTAGAATTCAAAGTTTGCTGGTCTTAGGCACACATCCAGTACCTGGGTGGGTTTAAGTCCTTGTTTCACACCTTCAGTTTTTAGATATCCAGTTAAAAGGAATACAAACCTAATAGTACAAGTGTAAATTTTGTTCTAATTCTCCCATGAGAATTAGCAGGGTGATTTCAGGCCACTGCTAGCTGGGATCTCAATCCTGAGGCCCAAACTTTCCCTGCAAATCTTGGACAGAAGTGAAATAAAGGGATTATGTTCCCAACTTCCTTTTATACCTCTAGCAAGGTAGGCATTTGCAGGTCATTTCTTCATGTGGGTTTTGATGACAGTTCACAGATACTTCCTTAAGTGAAGAATAGTAATGTATGTTGTCCTTTAAAGTAAACCTTCACCTGTTGGGCATCACAGGTAATAAGCTGCATTAGCCTTGCTAATAGAGAGTTTCCATTGGTATATCAAAGGTCCATACAGATGTTAATGTTCCCTTTTAACTCTTCAAATAGGATAATAGTAACAGACAAGGAAGCAGTTCATTTACCTTGCTAACCTCTAACAAGATATATGTAAGGAGTCCTGTGGCACTTAGGCTACAGCTACATCAGCATTTTTAGTTCAGTCTTGCTAGTCCTAACTAAAGAAGTCCAAGGTTAGCTTGAACTAACCTCACGCTAGTTCAAACTAGCAGAGTGTTCCAGTTCCAGCTAAAGTTTTAGTTTGAACTAGGATGCATGGCTAGTTTGAACTAATGGTTTAAACTTTTTAAGTTCCAACTAACCATTAGTTTGGGTATTGCATGTGCTTAGTTCAAACTTTAGCAAGTAAGCTTAATAAGAAAGTAAGTCCAAACTAACGTTGGTACTTTAGTTCGGACTAAGCTTTGCCTAGTCTGAATTTAAAAATGTCTTAGTTTGGACTAAGCAAAGCCTAGCGTAGCCAAGGGCTAAACTAATCCAGACTAAATTTCCGTAGTCCAGACTAATCTGGCAGTGTAGACATAGCCTGTATGTATGTATGCAATTACTTTAACCCTTCAGCAGTACTTTCATAGATTGTTTCATTCCTTGTATAATAAACCTTTTGTTTTAGTTACTAAAGGATTCACTGGCAGCATGATATTTTGAGTAAGATCCAAACCTATGCTGTACTGTGTAATATGGCTGACCCTTTGGGGTCAGGAGAAACCTTTCTGGGAAAAGAATGTGGTGTTTTAAGCAATTTCTCTTTACCAGACCCAGTGGCTATTTAGAGACCAGTGGCTGAAATGCAGTAAAGGGAGCTGAGTATATTTTATAGTGGCTTTTTGTTATCCAGTGTGGGGGATAAGCAGCATTGTTGGTGACTGGTTGTGGAGTTTCTCTCCAGGTAACTACCAGTGCTGGGAAAGTAAGTTCTTCTTTTTGCAGCTTGCCCTGATCTTTTCATGTTCAGGTGGTTATCCCAGGAGGCCCAGGTTACAGTGTTGACAGGCCACTCCATTATGAACGGTCCTTCTAGAACATGTGCCTAAGAATTATGCTAAATTATCTGTTCAATTGAATATTTAGTTCTGACATTCTACCTTTCCCAGAATTTTTCAAACTACACAGACCATGTCTTTCTCACCACCAAAAGTTGGTTCAATTGAATATATTACCTCACCCATCTTTAATTTTTGAAGGATGTGATGTAAAATACCTTTAAATCATTTTTCATTGCTAATTTTAGTCCTGCCCCTAAACCTGGGATAAGTGGTTTTGTTATGGAAACACAGTCTTCTTACTCTTGGGCTATGTCTACACACAAAGTTTTATTCTGAAATAAGTCATTTCAAAATGACTTATTTCAAAATAAGGGAAAGCCTGATATCGAAATGGCTGTTATTTTGAAATGGTTATTTCAAAATAAGGCCTGTTGGACATGTTGTTTTGAAACAGTTGTTTCAAAACAACATGTCCAAACGGCCTTATTTCAAAATAACCATTTCAAAATAGCAGCCGTTTTGAAATGAATGGAGTTTAAGCTGTTTTGAAATGATGGTTCTAATTTCAAAATGATGGAGTCCGTCATTTCGAAATAAGAAAAAGTCATGTGGACATAATCTTTTTTTATTTAGAAATAACCAGTGTTATTTCGAAATAAAAGAGGCATGTGGACATACCCTTGAAAAGTAACTGTGTCTGTCCCATGAGAAATTAGGGTGGATCCCCTTTTGTTTTACAAGTAATGAAGCTTTAAGCGCCTTGTCTGCTCAATAATTCCTTCAGTTGTACATGGTTAGTCATATGATCCATACCTGGAATTACTGAAGAAGATTTTCCAAAGATAAAAATGGTTATTTTTAAAAAAAATTAAACCTTCTGAAATCTGACCTCTAGCTGGATCATAGAATGTAAGTCTTCACAGGCCTGATAATCCTTACCCATAACTCTTACTCATTTCAGGGGAAAATTCACTGTGATGTGGAAGGCCTATAAAAGGTTCAGCATGCCTCTTATGCTTTAAGTAGTATATATCATGGTGCTACAGACAGACCTATATGGACTGACATTGTGGGGAAAGGTTTGGAAAGTGCCATAGGAATGGGATCTCTAATCACACAGCCCCAAAACTCATCTAACTGTGGAGGAGAAGCTGCCATCACTGAGGTGGAATAGATTTCACCTCTCTTACATTGACTTTTATGCACCTGGCTTTCACCTCCTAGCAGCAACTTATTTGTATAAGAAGCCCCACTGATGTCACCACTACAACTCATGTAAGTAAGTGCTCAGATCATCAATCTAAGGAAGGGCTGCACAACTCAACCTAAAATCCAAGTTTGCAAAGAAAATGCCCTGACTTTCATTGTGTTCTGCAACTCCATCTTCACCCAGGAACCTACATGTTAGTTTTATTGGAAAGACTTGCACAATCAAATCCTGGCCAGATTCAGCAGTGTGTCTGACAGCTTTACATCTTTCAAGCAATGCAAAGCAACTATAAATTCAGCTTCATTTGCTGGTTGTGCTGGATTTATGACTGCTTTACCATGCCAGCACAGCACAAAGCAGCAAGAGTGTATTGAAAATCTGGCCATTTATTTGGTAGAAATGGCATCAGTCTTGTATATTCCTAATATTCTTATAAAAAATGAGAATCTATTTCTTTATTTGATTTAATATGTTTTAACCTGTTTGATTTCAGAATGGCCACAGATATCAACTGGTTATTTAGCACATGAAATAATACCTCATGTTGATTAGAACTAGATGTAGAGAACAGGTATTTCAATCTGACTTTTGAAATAGTAAATGAGTAGCCAAAGAATAGAACTAATTCTACATCTGCAAGGTGCCCTTGTTATCTAGCTGAATAACAATTTTTAGAAATGTCAACCACACAACTTCCACTGAAGTCAGCACTTTTGAAAAATCAGATCATTTTTATTTAGTTGCTGAAGTACAGATTTAGGAGCCTACTGTTAGGCACTCAGGATTGGAAATTTTGGCAAACTTGCTCTACCCTTCTTGCCAAAAGACTCTTCTTCATTAGCTATTAGCCAGTTACTACCTGAGGATGAGACCATCAGAATAAACAGCATAAGACTCCAAGATCTCAGGCCATTTCTAAAACCCTCCATAAATTATTAGCTCAAATTTAGCTCAATTCCATGGTGCTCAGAGATATTGATAGCTTTTGCTAGACTGAATAGAGGTTTATGGTTGAACAAGATCTAGAGATTGTCCCTCAGAAGGGTGCAAGGCTCAGGCACACTGGTAGGGTGGTGTGGAGAAGTCTGCACTGCATAATTTATTAACGCTTGCTGAAGGACTTTTTTCTAGTTGTGACTAAAAACTGATGCTCAGAATGTTACAGAATTCCAGGGGCTATAACAGAAATGGCTTATGGTGACTTGACTTGACACATAGCAAAAATGATACATCTAAACATCGGTCCAACTGTCTGTGCTCAGAGGCAGTTTAATACATTGGCATCATGTGTCATTTTAATAATTTTAGAGGATATATATATTTCTTTGACTTTGAAAAATAACATATTTCTAGACAATAAAAAGATTACACTAGATCCTTAAAACTTCCAGGTTTATTATACTGGGTCTATTGGCAGTAGGGTGAACTGTAGTTCAGTGAACTACAAAGCAAGAGTTCATGATAACTGTGATAATTTTGAGTGGGCTTTTTCAAATACACAGGTCCTTCTTTGTCTTTATAAACCTAGAATCTAATAGTATAACTAGGTGCAAAAATGAGTTAAGAACAATCTCTCTTTGCTGGCATGTAGCTTTGCAGTACTGCCTGCTTGAACTCACCAGTAAAGTTCAAGCCAAACTAAACTACAGTTGCTGATCAAATTGAGCTTCACAGGATTCCTCTGCAGAAGGAATAATTTTCTGGTTTTGTCTCTATTCTAGTCTGAGTTTGCCTGCAGAGGAATTCAAATTGTTGTATGTTATTTTAGAGATTCTACAGTGGTTTATGGATCTTTCCAAAGCTCCTTTATTAACACAGCTATTGAATTAGGTAGCAATGTTTTAATGCCACCATTGTGTTTCTGTTCTTACAGCTTTCACACGCTGCTCCCTATGTCAAGAATGTCCTTCATGACCCAGTGTGCCATACAACTTCATTGTCCTCTTTCAATTTCCTCCTCCAGACTCATTATCCTTGGTTAACCTTCCAGCACCGACCTTTACTCTATCACTCTCTTAGGAGACTTTAATCCTCAAACTGTTAATATATTACATTAGTGTATTTTAAAAGATTCTTAAAATGATATTGAACAAGAACACAAAAGTATATCCTATGATTTTTTTTACCGTAACCCTCAGCCTTCCTGAACTATTTCTCAACACTATTAGTATAACTTTGCTTTTCTGCCTTTAAGTTGAGAAGCCCTTTAAACCAGGTACATATATTTCTGTTTTGACTGTAAGGTGCCAGGCCACCCCTCCACATACACACAAGCAAGCAGCGCTGGGTTCAGGGCTGCTGTGGACAGCCCCCAAGCTACAATCTGCAGCCCCCAAGATTAACAGAGCACAGCATGCTCCAGCCACACCCTTTCCTCTTGCTCCTTGTACACAGTGTTCTCCTGTAGATAAAACACAGGCCTGGGAGTTATGAGAGCTGGATTTCATTCCTGATTTCTTTGTTATCCACAGTTACTTATCTATGCATGCGTCACTTCCCCAAGCTATTAAATGAGGATATTACTCACCCTCCCTTGTAAAGCTGTTAGAGCTCTATGGGTGAAAATCACCATATTTATTAAGTTTGTACACATGTGTACATGCTTACATGGTGAGTGTAATATATTCTTAGTGCATACAATAGATGTTATGTTCCTCAGATATCAAAGGTGGTGGAAGTAGAGTTAAGCTGAAGCAAAATTAAGTTTGTTTCTGACCATCTTTCATCTTCCAGTGTCATGTTCTCATACTTTCCCTACTCCTGTGAAAGCTGTAGCAGTACAGTTTCACCATCTTAGGCTGTGCATTGTATTTGACTTCCCCGCAAACTATAATTGCATGCTTAGCAATGCAAAGAGAAAAGTTCCACATCTGCAACACATTACTGCTTGTCATCAGAATTCACTGCAGATTGGATAAAGTTAGCAGTACAACTGTGTTCCTCAGCCATCACCTTTCAATTCTCTAAGGAATCCCCAAAGTGATACCAGAAGTTTATTACCCCTACAGTGTGCACTTTATTTTTAATTAGTATAGGTGACTGATATTTATTTCCCTGAAATTAATTTTCTAGTACAGATTATTTGATAATAACTCATTTTTATTTCTCATTCTTTTGTAACTCTGTGGCTACTTGATTAGAAATTAATTACACTGGGCTAGTTTTAGTGAGTATTCCCATTAGCACCAACAAAGATCAGTCTGAATTTCTAATCCTAAATGTATCAATGATCAACTACAACAGACAGCAACACAACAGAGAAACTAAATGGAATATCCTCGGCCTAACTGAGTAGCTCTTCTTGAGGGCAGAAGAAGAGGGTATTCAGCTTCCTTTATTGGGCAGGTCTACATTAACCTGCCATTTTCTGTGGCAGGAGAAGGGAGATAATCAGGTTATTTAAAATAACTTGCATATCTCCCTTCAACTCCTTTACGCCCAGCACATCCACTGTACTGATCTGGAAGATCAATCTGATGGAGATGAATTTGCCACCATCTGTGAAGACTTGCCCACTGTCACAGTAGCAGCAGGAGCAGTGTCTCTAACAGGAGGAAGGAAACGATGTGGAGTAGGGTGAGATGGAAGGAGAGAAAAGCTAGATTCCTCAATCAGCTGCAACACATATGGACTTTTGGAAGGAAAAGGATAGGGGAACTTCTGTGTGAAAGAGAGGAAGCACCACAGAAGCCAAAACTGGGACCTTATCTCCCAAATGGAGAGAAAATGGAAACAAAAGTCATAGCCCATGGCATAATGAGGGGAACTGCAAGTATAAAAGAAACAGATGGACAAACAGGAAACAGAGCCAAGGGCTTCAGGACAGACAGAGAAGAATCCAGGTTGCAAAGCTGACCCATAGATCAGCAAGACAGGAGCACAAAGCTTCAACATAGAAAGAATGAGAGGAAGGGATATGTTGCTTTTTAAGAAAAGAAAGAAAGAGAGAGAGAGAGAGACAGAAAACAAAAAAGACAGAAAAGAACAAAATGGCATGGAGAAGGACAGAATGTTTCTGGATTAGAAGGAAAAAACAAAGGGAAAGCAAAGACAAACATTTTGGTGTTAGCTAATTGCATTTAAAATATTTATGTTCCTTTATTTAACCATATTTTGGCTGCACATGTCCCATGTTTGGGCAAAAGGGATAAACTGACTATTTTGAGCACTTCTATTAAAATGATTCCCAGGCTACACTGGACTCGATAAATAAAAATAATTAAACAAAATAATTCACTAGAATATTCAGACTCCTCTCCAGTTGAGGAAAGTTGAGCTTCCCCACGTTTCCATCTGTTTTAAACAACCATCATTTCTAAAAAAAGCCAACCACACCAAACCCTAGCATGAGCAGCAAGGTTTCACCTCTTTTGCATTAGATGAGTGGAGACTTCCTGAATTTCTATCCCTCTTATTAAATTTGGAAAGAAAAGATGCTTAAATAATAACAACTCTGGCCCTCCAAAAATCTCCTACCCCTTAAAAACATGCTGTTTTAAATTCATCTAGATTTGGGGTTTGTAAAAATGTATTGAATTATATTGAAGTGAACAAAGCTGGAGCATGTAAATGAATGTGTGCAACTATATTTGACTGTACTCAATACTTTAAAGCAAAAACAAATGAACATTGGACCATCACTGAACATCAAGATTATTTATTATAAAAAGTAAAAAGGAAATAAGGAATTCAAAGGCAGCCAGTATAAAACAAACAAAAGGAAGGAACAATTCTTCATACAATGCACAGTCAGCCTTTGGAGCCCATTGCCAAGACCTTTTGTGAAAGCCAAAACTATAACTAGGTTCAAAAAAGAATGAAATAAATTCATAGACAGTAATCCATCAACAGCTATTAGCCAAGGTGGGCAGGCACTAGGTGTCCCTAGCCTTTCATTGCTAGCAAGTGGGTGTGAACATTAAGGGAGGAATTACTCAATGATTGTCTCTTCTATTCATACCCTCTGAAGCACCTGGCATTGACCAATAGTGGAAGAATGGGTACTGAGAACAATTGTTCTGGCTAGTATAACTGTTCTTAAGAATCTATCCTGACCTACTGCAAGATAACATGACAATACTAAAAAAAAACAAGTCTTGTGGCACTTAATGACTAACACATTTATTTATCGCATGAGCTTTCGTGGGAGAATATCCCACTGACGTCTGATGAAGTGGAATATTCTCCCACGAAAGCTCATGCGATAAATAAATCTGTTAGTCTTTAAGTGCCACAAGACTCCATGCTTTTTTTTGCTTTACTAGACTAACACGGCTTCCCCTTTGGAACGTGACAATCCCAAACCTCTTAAGCCTTGCATATTTCACTAGAATACAGAAATGTACAGCTATTTAGGAGGATTTTGTATGGACTGACATTCACAGAGATCCATGTTTTTCCACATCATTCAATGAACCCTCCCAACTGAGAGAAGTTCCTTTTTTACTGCTTCGGTACATCAAGTAGATGCTTTCACAGAACTATCCACAATGACTCCATGGTCTCTATCTTGAATAACAGCTCATTTAGATCCCATCATTCTGTACGTTTTGTTGGGATACATTTTCCAATACATATTACTTTGCATTTATCCACACCGAATTTCATTTGCCATTTTATTACCCACTCATCCAGTAAGATTCCACTGTAATTCTTGGCAGCCTGCTTTGGATTTACCTATTTTGAGTAATTGTGTATCATCTGCAAATTTTGCCTCCCTCCCCTCACTGTTTACCCTTTTTTCCAGATCATTTATCATTTTTATTGACAACTTTATTGTGCAACTTTGCAAATTTTTCTAAATGTTATGGAGTTGCAGCATCTTGCAAACTCATCGCTGGTATAAATCAGCACAGTTGACAGTTGGCTATGTCAATTCAAATCAGATGGTGATCTGGCCCAGTGACTGTACAGACAGCATGTAAAGCCCATACAGCATCCACCCTGTCATGCCAACTTCAAGTAGTCCACATAATACATATTGAGCTAAGTGACTCATCTGTAGGAAAAAATGAACTACCAGTGTGGTTTAATGCTGGAAAGTCAATCATTAACACAAGTATTTTCTGTAGATTAATACTTCACTCCATGATTGGCTAAATTCTGTTTCTTAAATCAATACATTACAGCAATAAAGTATTATGTTAATGGTTCTATTTGTTCTATGTAATAAGCCTGCTTAGTCACATATGATTAATGACTAAGTATACATTGGGGATCTGTAAAATCTGGAGACATTTAGTACCAAGAGCTGTTCCTACTTTATTGTTACCGTGGAGTCTAGTGTGATTGGTAGAAGAGTCTTCAGTTTGACTGGATGGTCCCAAATCAGTCCTCTTCAGTGCAATAAGAGTTCCTTATAGAAATTTTTACGTCTTTATTCTGAATCCTTCCTTGAACGCTACAGAACTTTGAAGACTTACGTCAAAATGTATTCTGGAGGTTATGTAAGTATAATGATCAGTTCTCCAAAATCTTTCAAAGTCTTCTGGGTGTTTGAATTGCTACCTTTACAGAATGTTAGGAGCCAGATCCTCAGTTGCTGTAAACAAAAGCACCTCTGTTGTATTCAGTTTACTGCCTATTTACACAAACTACAGAATCTGACCCAAGGGTTAAACGCAGGATCTAAAATATGGATATCTTAGAGAATCTTGTTTGTGCTGTTCACATATGCTATATCAGCATTAAAATTTTAGATCTAAGACAAAATATCTTTTACCATTCATTTCTGAACTCAAAGTCTAATAAGTGCTCTCGAATGGTATTTAGGTATAACACAGATACATAGTTTTGTTCCATAACTAAATGATGTTTTCATGTTGAACTATAACATTTGATTAGCCCTTTTTTTAATAAGCAGATTTAAGTACCCTAAGAATATAAGTATGATCTGAAAGAAACTTTTGTTTATGATTAATTTGGTAGCCAAAAATTTGTCAATACCATTATAAGAAATGTAAGCTTTATTTGCACAATCAAAGAGAATACTGGAATACTGAATTAGCAAACCTTTACTCTTCTGAAGTATATATCTTTGTTCTGAATGACAGTCAACATAAATGCACAGAAATTTTTTCTTGATTTGGCCCAGGTATGATCTAAAAGTGGAAATAAAATCTTTAAAGTAGAAGATTTTACATTTTATAGGTTTTAATCACATTTATATTCATACATTGTTAAACAGTTTATTACAGAACTTTTGAATCATCTGACATTATTGATATATTTTGTCATTTGGTTATGTTTCATACACATACATTTTTCAGATCTTTTTCTCTAGCAGATAAATATATATTCAGTAACAGAAATATGATTTTTGTCATTTATAAGCATTTACAAATATATTTGTCTTTTATAAGGGTTTACTTTTATGGAGGATGTATTAAGGCATATTCAACTTGTTTATATTCTGAAAATGAAAATTATTCAAAAATGAAAACTAGACTCTCCATTAAGGAACCAGTCACGGAAAGTGATGGTGATTAAAGGTGCCAGATTAATTAAATTGTCCCAAAGTGCATGCGCTCAATACTTTTTGAGAGAAAATTATAAAACTGCTTCATATACATGACACATGGCTAATTGTGCTGTTTAAGGAATTTCATAACCTTTTTAATTATTATTAATAATAGTATAATAGTGTATTTTTCCTAAATTCTTTTTGTGTGTGCATCCTCAACAGCTTTACAAATCAACATAGAAAGCATTAGCAATTTTTATTTTAACTGTATTCCTGAAGGCTAATTATTCCAAGTCTTACTGACAAAGCATTTCTTTCTACAAGACAATAGTGCACTTATTTTTTAGACAAATATTTATGGAATAGGTTTCCAAAATGTGTTCGTCTTTGATCTGAGATCTGGGCTCCATTATTAGACCTCAAACCTCATATAAGAGCTGAAGGTTCATTTTTTCTTTCTACTGAATTAGTAATGTATTTCATTTAACTAGAGTGAAAGAGGAAGAATTAGGCAGACACTAGAGGATTGATTTAATCTGGAGAAGGCTCAGGGTTCAGTTTCTTTTCTTCTTCTGATTCATCAAATCCAATTATATTTGAATAATTAATATCATGTACTGATAGTAGTATTGCCTGGTATTAATGTTATTATATTAAGTTATCACATAACATGTGAAGTGAATATTTTTTACCTTATGTCACTAATGAATATTATATACACTATTAGTAAGATTTAATGATAATGGACTTGTTTCATCCTATTTTAAGTGCAGTGTTATCAACTAGTTAAAGTTCCTAAATATTTTGTTTGTTTGTTAGTGAACAATTATTGTGTGTAATTGTAAATCACACTTATGATGCCCTGCTTGAGTGCAGAGGACTGCATGAGAAGACCTCTTGAGGTCACTTGCACTCCTAGAATTCTATGATTCTATGTCAAGCAGGGAAACAGAGGGAATGCTCAAGAGCGAGATACTATTCAGTGAGAGAGAAAGGGTCAAAATCTGACATATACTTTCCCTGAATGAAATATTGGATCAGAATCTCTGATCGTATAAATCAGCATATCTACACTGAAGCATGTTCACTTATTTCTTGCACTGAAATGTGAGGTGGGAAATGGGGGAGGAATACATGGATCTTTGATTGATATTGTCAGTAGAACATTACTCCTCTTCTCACTGCAGGGGAGAAAGCAAAGGAGATCATGTGACTCAAAGGTGTGTCTGAGACACCTTGGGTTAGTCCTAGCAAGGTACAGTCTTCTACTGTGGATGAAAGGCACAGACTAGCCTGAAATATTTCCTAGAAGAATCCCAATAGAAGATTAATTTAGAAGCATAACACAAAGTAAAATGATTAGTATTTCTTTTAGAATTAGTAGTTAATGTTTTAAAACAAACAAACAATCTTCTGTATACAGGAGGGAAGGTTACTTCACTGGAATGCAAACCAGAAAGTGCTCACAGTGGCAATCCTGGCTGACAAAGAAACATTATCTGGCTTCATTATTAGTGATTGTGTACTAGAGATGGCTCCCCATAGTACACAAATGGAAAAACGACCAGAATGTAGCTAGGAAGGCAGCAACTGTCCTTTGTAGAACACATATATCAGGAAAAGACAGGAGGATTTTGAGGATGACTGAATTAGCTACGTTGAAAAGTGTCTATTCCATTACTGCATCATATATTTTTCAAATGAAGTGCATTACATTTAATAAATTCACATACTAAATCAAAACTACTCTTGGCAATTTTTATCTAACAATAAAGTTGTATCACAGATCTCTCTGAGGCAGCATAGCTAGTTCATAAAGGAACACAGCACATAGCTGAGTTTTAAAGTATGCATTTTCTTTTAGAAGGTATTCACAGCTGAAAACATTCAGGCTAAAGAAATCTGATTTACATTGTTTGTTATCAGCAGTATGACTTACTGAACAAATATTATTAGAAGGTTGTTCATACTTCAGATTACTTTTGCCATCATAAGACTGCATTGTCTGAGCTTCCAATGTTATAATTTGATAAAAGCTGTGCAAGCAGATAGCTACAGCCTCAGCCTTTACTGACTTTTGTGGAACTGCTAAAAGCTTTGGTCTATGGAACAAAATGTTGCAACTTTCTTATTCTTACTCAGAAAACTGTGGCAATATTTTTGGCAACTGCTTGTAAACTATTAATATAAAAATATAAAGTGATCAGCTAGACCACACCAATGACAACTGGCCCTATTCTTTTGTATAAGATGGGGTTTGGAAGCAGCAAAAGACTATAAGAGAGGTTCAATATCACTGGCTATCTCAAACAAAATAAACAAATACAACATCAGCATGAGTGGCAATGAGGAGCAGCAGGAAGAGAACAGAAGGAATGGACAGAATGTGGGATGCGCAAACAGCAGACAGTTCTCTTGCTCAGAGACATTTTGTATGTGTTCCAGCCTCAGAAGAAGGAGCAGTATGTCTGGAGTGGATACAAGAACCAATATGGGGGATAAAAACAGAGAGAAAAACTTTCCATAGCATCACCTTGATCTGGTATTATAGAGAGGAAAGGTCAGGTCTGCAGCTAACCATCTATAAACAGGCTAAACAAGATCAATGGTAAATTATTCCCTTACTCAGCCCCAAAACACTCCACACAATAACCCTCTTGGTCCTTCTTGCTCCAGAAATAACTGACTCTTCACTAACTTGCTTCACTGATACCTCTCACTAGAAAAACCAGTAATGACTGCTACCTTTGCAAACAGTGATACAGCAGAACAATGCAGAAGTCAACAGGGATTTGGCTTGCTTATTTGTTAGTCTACTTGTAATTTATTACTGGAGTCATCTCTGTCACTTCTTAGGTCTGAAGAAGAATTTGCACCCAGCTCTCCTTTCCTTCCCCAGCAGTGTTTCAAACAATCAGTTTTGAAATTACTGGCTGACATTCTTGCTCCCTAAAGAGCAGATTCAAAGCCATCTGAAATCCAAAGAAAGGCTCCCATTGACTTTAACCATAGGCTTTGGTTTAGAGCTCTAATACCAGAAAGGTTAAATGATTCAAAAGTGTTTCAGTTCTTTTTAAACCTGAGCAAGAAGTTCTAGCACTTGAAAAAGCATGTTTTGTTTTGCTCATGGGGATGGGTTGGGTAATGATCTGTTTAGAGAAATCAAATGAAGTGAAAGCACCCCTAAAATTTACATTGACATCACCTTGTTTCAGAAAACTGCAGTACCATTATACTGCACCAGTGTTAATATCACCATGAAATGTAATTTTTGCACACAGCAAATAGCAATAACGTATACTGTAAGTGTGAAATTCAGCCTCAAAGGTTGCCATGAGCATGAACATCACTTAAGTCTTGTAGTTTAATCTCTTATTCTTCCAGTTCTCATGTTTTAAAACCTCTCTCAATTATCTTCCATGTATACTGCTGTTAGATCATTTTTATTTGTTTCAAACACCATGAGAACAGTCAATTTAGTGAAGTCAGATAATATTGTATTTTACCCTGGGGATAAGATACTGTTGCTGTCCTATATGATCTGTTCTTAATAATTAAAGTCTGACATTTCCATTAAAGAAGACTTCAGATATGTGAGACTAAAAGTAGTCTTAATGGTCATTAATAGTCAATAAGAGTCTGATCTAACTTCTATTGAGGGGAATAGGAATATACCTATTGACTTCAATGGAAACTGAATTGGGCCCCAAAATAGGTAGGTCTTAAGGCAGCAAGATTATTCAAGTATTGTAGTAGACACCTCACTATTTTGAATGCCACAAGTACAACCCAAAGCCAATTTCAGTATTCATACTATTGTAATTATAGGAAAAGTTTAGATTTAAATGATCCTATTATTCTGTAGATAAAAAACAGCAGTCTGGAGATCAAAGGTCTGAGTTCAGTTTTTTAAGTTTATAAATTGAGTACTGAATTACAATAAAATTACAACTTTGTCAAACTTTTAGAAGTTTATTTTAAATTTCATTTCTTTCTCTAAACAAAGGGCAAGTTGTTATTAGTGCATCTCTGGTCTAGTTTTTGACTATTGTTATCCTCTACCCTGGATCTTTCTATGATTCCTTTTCTGTGGCAGCTGGTGTGAATATTATTCAAGGTAATTTGTTCTTTATTTTTTTTTCTTTTGTTTTTAGGACTAGTAGTTTTCCTCATAGGCATATTACTAATTATTTACCTTTCTTCTTTTTAGGGTGGCTTTAAGTAGGAGCTGAGGGTTTTGTCTTACTAATCTTAGCTGATCATTTACAACCAATTACCTGTCTCACAGCCATTGCCACCACCAGTATCCTATTTTGAGGAAGAAGCTGAGTAACTAACTCTGCAGTTCATGTTCACTTTGATTTATGATGTGTTCTGTGGTCCTGAAAAATATTTTAGGCTAATCTTCAAAAGCAGTTATTGCAATGTGATTACTGTCTCAAAGCTGTTGGAATTTGATGATGTACCAGTGTTACACCTTGTCTAATAATTCATTCTGATAGATGGGGAGATGTTAGTTACATTATTCAGAAGCCTGTTGGATATTTCATTCACTGGAGGATGTTTAAAGGATTTTTTTTCCCCTGTAGTTTAGAAGGTATTTCTTTCAGAGTAATTTCACTCCTATGGTCAGGATTTTCTGAGGATCTGTTAGACAAAGTGTATTTTGAAAATTAAAATAAATTAGGAAAACATCATAAGAGGGAAAGAATAAGTACTGCTGTAGTGACTATTCTACAACCCAAGTAGGTGGAGGAGTCATAAGGTGTGCAGCATTTTGTTAGCTTCCTTCTGCTTTTCCTAAACATAGATCAAAAGACCCACAAACAAAGCACAGGTAGCCATAGATTCAAAACTGGTAAGCTGGTTTTAGAGACAACAGAGCTCAACCAGTATGGATAAAGGAAAATAGTATATTTATAACTGAATTTTAATATCTCAAACAACTACTTCAGAATAAAGGTGATTGTTCTGCTTTATTTTCTTTGGTTAAAGAATTACAAACTGGACTAGTTCTCCTCTCCAGGCCAACATCAGTCTATCATGAGTAGACCCAAACTTAGCATCAGGATTTTTAAGCTGTTGTTTCTCAGTAATAGCTGATCACTGTCTCTTTCTCTGGGTCTCTCCATTGTTTGGTATCTTCCTTGGTCAAAGGAAAAGTGCAGTCCTGCCCTCTAAACCCCAGAGCCAGCACACAGCCCTCAACCCCATTTTCCTTATTACATTCTTCACAGTCAAAATGGCTGTAAAGCAAGGAACAAAGGCTTAACAAAACAATTTAAGCAACAATCTTTTACTCTTAAGAATGAGATACTGATTTAGGGAAAGCAATAAATAACCCTGAACCAGACTCCCCTAACACCATCTGATCTCAACCTGCCTATAAATTGTAAGCTCTAACTAGCACTTTTTAGCCAGGTAAGGTTTCTACTATGTTCAATCTCCCCAAGAAGTTCTGCTTACAGACAGTGATAGACTAGCTTTTTCCTTAGGGAAGCAACCTCCTTAAATAATGTCATATGTAGTCAGGTGTTTAAGCAGAGATGCTGCAGCTTTCCAAATCATGTGCTTAGTATCAAGAAATGTGGGCTTAAGCTCAGCTGGGGCTAGCGAGGATATCCCCTAGGCTGGTTAATAAGCCCAGCCAAGCAGTATCAAATTCACCTGATTGGCCTGCCCTCCTAATCTTGTACAAGCAGCCAACATGTCTGCATTTAAGCTCATCATACCAACAGGTTACAAGTCTGAACTTGTAACTACAATTTGTCTTCTATGTGCACTTTGTTTTGCATCTCTTCCTATCTTACTTTTATCATGTTCTAATAGGTTCAACCCTGTTCTCTTGCCTAGTTCCTGATGCTGACCCTTGGTTCTGGGTCCTGTTCCCCACTCTGACCATTAGATAAGACTGCTCACATCCTAATTTCTGACAGATAAGGAACACCTAGTCTCCTTTTCCCAGAAAGGTTTCGGTTTAGAAAGTCCACTTAAAGTTAAAGACCTTGTTAGTAGAAAACCTATAGGTCTGAAGGGGAAGAATAATTTAACAGCATAGATGGTCTCAGCGGGTGGGCAGGTAGGGCAGTTGCCAAGAGTCCCAAAGGAAGGAGCAGCCCCACATTGTGGCTGGAGCCCACAGGGGGGCTTGTTGGAGGAGACTGCTGGCAGGACCCATGAGGCCCAGGGGAGACCAGCGGGACCTGCAGCAAAGCCAGTAGGGGAGATGGGTCCTGTGGCAGAGCTGGTGAGGTGGCAGGGGTCCTGCAGTGCAGTCAATGGGGGGCATGGTAGAGCCAGCAAGGCTGGGGGAGGGGAGGGGGCCCACAGTGGACCCAGCAAGGCCCCTAGGGGGCTGAAGGGGACCCATGATGAGGCTGGTGGGGGGGCCATGGCATAGCCAATGGGGGGGGTAGGGGACCATGGCAGAGCCGATGAGGCACCTGGGGAGAGTGGGAGGTCCCATGATGGAGATGGCAAGGCCTGTGGGGGGACTAGAGGGACTCATGGCAGTCAGTGAGGGATCTGGAGGGCCACAGCAGAGCCGGATTGGTTGGCACCAGGGACAGGGGCCTGCAGCATGGATATGGAGGGGACAGGGGACCCGCAGCAGAGCCAGCGAGGTTGGTGGGGGGGCTGCCATGAGGCTGTGGCATGGCAAAAGTTTAGGATGGGGGCCCCCTGCTCAACATGGGCTGGCCCCATCCTTGACTTTTGTCCAAGGCCCCAGAATTACTAAGACCACCCCTGTTCAACAGTTGTGGCTTTCATTACTGGTTCTATCCAAGTCATCCTACACCCTCATGTGAATACACAGCATCTAGAAAAGCTCACTACTGTTAACAATAGTCTGGTTTTCCAAAGATGGCTATGAAGCAAACTAAGGATTACACTTGCATTCTTAAAACAAAATGGAGTTAATTCAGTCATCCCCCGAATCTGTGTATCAAACTACTGTGCAGTATGCTGTGGCTGGCCCCTTTATGAGGATGAAAGGAAGATGAAGTGCACAAAGAGTATTGTTTTCCTTCCAGTTCACTCTCCAGGCACCATCCTGTCACCACAAGATGGTGCAGCATGAGGCTGCCACTTGTTCTAACATACAGAGGGTCAGATTCTCAGTTAGTACAGATTAGAACAGCTCCAGTGACTACTGAGGTAGGATTTACTTCAGAGTTACTTAATTACTGCAGCTGAGGGTCAGGCCCTTAAGTCACCAATGGCAAGCACAGTATATGGTCATCCTCTTAGACTTTCAATGTCTGAATATTATAAAGAATTACAATTGTAACACATAGAAGACAATGGGGAATCAGGATACTGTTACCATATTGCAGTCAGACCAGAACACATCCTAGCATCTGATGCATCGTTTGGCTCATACCTATATCTATGTTTTATAAAGCTTTGGAAAAAAATGAAATGAAATTTAGTAAATGTCAGATCCTCAGAGACTTTGAAGCTAAACTGCATCAGACAATCAAGCTTACAAAGTGCTACAGAGTAGCTTTCAGAAAATTAATGAAAGAAGTCATGGCAGAAAATTTACATTCAAAGTTTCCAATTATAAGGACTGGGAGTACACATTAGATAGATAGATAGATAGATATTTCATAACACTAGTTCTGCAATATAAGCCAGCCACTGAGATGTTAGTATTTCATGGCTTCTTAATGGAAGCCTTGATATTATATCCGGTAAAATGAAGTTTAGGTCAGTGGCTTATTGTATCTTGGTGTAATTCTAAGTCTGCTGAGAAACCAGTCAAAGTTAAGCAAGAGCTGCAATGACAAATCTAAGCAGGAAGTGGGATCTCACATAAACAATTTTAACCTTGGTTTTTGTCTCACACAGGTAAGTGCTGTGTAAGGTAATTTAATATTTGGGGAACAGCTGTTTACTCACGTTTTGTTCTAGGATTTTTTATTAAAATGTTTTTCTTGTACTATGTCTTTTAGAAGGTATCACCTTGAAGTTACATATGTAATTCTGTTCTATTTAAAATCATTATTCCTTAGATTTTTATGGTAATAGAGCTTCAGTGTTTACTGGTGTGTGGATTTTCCTTACTAATAATGGGCCTGATATACTAGAGTGAGCAATGCTTCTAAAGAGGCCAGCTGACATTCAGCAGATGCAAGGGTCAGACCTATCTGAAAGATCCATACATAATATTGTTTTATATTATATAAATTTATGGACAAGAGTACATATGCTTTATGCACTCCCCATCTATGTGCTCACGATCACCACTAAACCATATGCCAGTAATAGTTGGGTGTTGTCTGCAGAAGGGATTTAAACCCCTTTTGCTTTGGGAGTTTCATGAACATCTACTTGTGGGCATAGTTACTGATGCTCACTACATCTCAGTTCTGATTGAGAGATTATATCTTTTGAAAAATCTTTTTATGTAAAAAAATTGTTTTTACATTTAGATTTATAGGGTCCGATTCTGGGCTGTACTTCATTCCCTTAGAGCAAGGGTTCTTAACCTTTTAGAGGCCCCGCACCTCCTACAGTGATACATGGTAACCTCGCACCCCCACCAAAAAAAATTCAATTGTTATCAATTTTCATTGTGCTTTTAGCTTGGTTAATGGATTAATAAATGTATAATTTAAAAAAATCAAACATTTATTACAAATTCTATGTTTAAATAATATGTTCCTCCTGTACCCCTTGGATTCTTTTCCCGCACCCACTGCCTTAGAGCCATCACATTGGTCCAATGGAGCCATGAAGCTTCCTTGAAGGAACAGTTCAAAATTCTCCCAGCCTTTGAAATCCTTGACTGGCATAGCACTGCTGTAGCTAAGGTTCACTGCACCCCAGCAATATGATAGTCTCTTTATGTGCTAATATCATAAGTGAGAACAGCACTAAAGTAGCTAAATTTTGCTAGGAGTTGAAAATACAACACAGAGCTTAAAATGAACCACACAAAAGCTGTAGCAGCTATGAGGATATGCATCATAGTGATTAGAGATGGATAAGTCCTACTAGATATCTTTCTAGATCATCCTTCTGTCCATTAAGAATTGTTCCCTACAATCTATTTTCTGACTGTGTCCAGTCGAGGTTTAAATGTTTTAGTAACAGGGTCTCCCAAAGGGAAAACCCATTATCAGAGACTGTTAATTGGTCTAAAAAGATGTTTGTCAAAAAGCTTTATTTTCTACTGATTTCATTTCAATATTACTATATATATTTTGTACAATGCCAAACAATTCCTCCATATTTAATCTTACCTTTCACATTTTTGCTGATAATTATGTTTCACTCAGTGGAGTTTAGCTAAGCAATGACTAAGTTTAAGCTCCTGTCCTGCAGCAGGATCCGTAAGAGTGAACTGTTGTGTCCATGTGAGGACTATGGAGGTCAGTACTGCTCCATGTAGGTACCTGAATTTGTCAAAAAACTCCAGTAGGAGCATCAGGATCTTAGATATTTTAATCTTTCATCATAAATCATTCCATGTGCTTGTCTTGCAATGTTTATTGCTAGTCAAATTCCTCTATGTCTGTTTCCACTTCTGAGAAAATAAAAATGCTTAGAAATGAATGCAGAATCACAAGTGTGCTCCTTTCAATTATATGATGTCTGGATGGTATATAAATTGGTTGTTTCTATTTACTCTTGAAGAGTTGAAATTCAGAGATGGAGGGGCTGTAAAACAAAAGAACATTACCATCATCTGTGAAAGAATATTTCACCTCAATCACAATCTTCCTTCAAGGATAAATAAACAACTATGTTAGATGCCAGGCCTCGTGTGTTCACTTAAACTGAGTTTCTGCAGGACAGCCCATTTTCCCTAGAGGTTAGACCACAGTGGAGAATTTAGCAGAGAAATATAACTCCAGCAAAAAGTATGAGTAACAGTTTGACTAGATTTTGTAATTATCATTCTATCACCTCTCCCAGTAATATAAATGGTATCTATATAATAACACATCAAAGAATCTCTGCAAAGTTTTGTCTCTACTGTACACTATAGAACTACCTAGAAGAATTAGATTTAGATTGTTTCCACTGATATTTCACATCCATCTGGAGATACCTGTAAGACACATCAGTCATGTGAAAACACCTTCTACACCCAGTTTTAAACAAATATCTTACACATGCCATAGGCTACTGATCTATTGTGAGTGCTAGATTCAAAACAGCTCCTTTAAATTTAACAAACTGGAATTAATTGGAATTTCCATTTCTGAAGTGATTTTTTCCCAGTGTTTCCATGCTTTTGGTGACTTATTTAAGGACTAAGACATATGCTTGATCTTAAGAAAATTCAACTAAAATGGCTTTCTTGTACTATGTTTGACTATAAGATACTGTTTAGCCGCCAACTTTTTCTGTGGACCATGTACGTCAAATCTGCTCCAAATATTTTGCCATTTTAATGCTGGACAGAGAGCACTGTAACTAAATGCAGTCATATTTTTACTTTCTGCTACTGCCAAACACAGCTTTAAAGCCCTAGAGGTCTCTACTAAACAGGAATACCTTCATTTGAATTCTGCTTGAGACTATCTTATTCTTTTATAAGCCTCACCACTATACGGTTCACCAGTCATGCTGGAAGGGCATAACAAGTGGGGTACTTCAGAGAGTGGTTCTGGATCCATTTCTGTTCAATATTTTCCTCAAAGATTTAAATGATGGCATAGAGAGTACCCCTATAAAGTTTGCAGATAATACAAAGCTGAGGGCAAAGGTTGCATGGACTTTGGAGGCTAGGATCACAGTTCAAAATAATTTGGACAAACTGGTGAAATGGTCTGAGGTAAAGAGAATAAAATTTGACAAAAATAAATGCAAAGTACTACACATAGGAAAGAACAATCCATTGTGCACATATAAAATGAGTGATGACTGCCTAGGAAGGAGTGCTGCAGAAAGGGATCTGGGTGTCATAGTGGACCACAAGCTAAATATGAGTCAAGAGTGTAACAATGTTGCAAAAAAACCAAACACCATTCTGGGGTGTATTAACAGGAATATTGAAAATAAGACACGAGAAGTAATTCTTCCACTCAACTCCATACTGATTAGACCTCAGCTGTAGTACTGTGTCCAGTTCTGGGCACCTCATTTCAGGAAAGATGTGGACAAATTGGAGAAAGTCCAGAGAAGAGGAACACGAATGATTAAAGTTTGGAACACTTGACCTATGAGGCAAGATTGAAAGAGCTGGGTTTCTTTAATCTGGAAAAGAGGAGACTGAGAGGAGACATGATAGTAGTTTTCAAGTACCTAAAAGGTTGTTATGAGAAGGAGGGAGAAAAACTGTTCTCTTTAACTATCAAAAATAAGACAAGAAAGCAATGGGCTTAAAATACAGCAAGGGAGGTTTAGGTTGGACATTAGGAAAAAATTACTATTTTTCAGGATGATTAACCACTGGAATAAATTGCCTGAGAAGTTGTGGAATCTCCTTCAGTGGAAGTTTTTAAGAGTACATTAGACAAACACCTTTCAGGGACGGCTTAAGAGGACACTTAGTCCTGCCATGAGTGCAGGGGACTGGACTCATTGACTTTCATGGTCTCTTCCAGGTTCTATGATTCTGTATGAGTGACTGTTTTGTTTCACTTTTCCTCAGCTTTAAACTTTTGACAGTGGTTAACTTAAAGCACTGTTTTCTTATTGAGCACCCTTCAAATAGTAGCCTGACTTTTTAAAAAGAAATTGCTTAAAGTGTGTCCCATCATTTTGTTGCTTAGAAGCGTTTTTTAGATGATCCTGAGACCAACATCAAACATGTACAGGGCTATCCTGTGTCCCTTTTTTTTTCTCTACACACCCGCTAGTTGTGCACTTAAAATAAACTGATTTTTCTCTAATCCCACATGTTGTAACAATTGTAGAAGCTATTTGTAACAATAAGTACCCAATTTTCAAAGGAAATGTAATTATCAAGATGACTGTACCCCTTTAATCAGGTTGGAATGCAAGGATTAACATAAAATATTGTGTATTGGTCACTTGTAGAATATTGCTTAGTTACCTCATAGAAACAAAGGTATTTTCTGATTATCATGGGATTCAATAAACAGGTTTGAGACCTCATCTTGCAGCCGTGATTTGTTACAGACATAGGTTTTCAGGTCCATGTGTTAGATTTCAGCACTACTCATTAAAGGACTATTCAGATGAAAAGGATGGTTCATTAATAATCCAGTTTATGACATCTTGCATACAATGAACGATCAATTAAAATAACACTCATTTTCTCTTTTCCCTTTAGCAGATACAAGGAACAATCTTCCCAGCTCCAAACTTCAATCCTGTTATGGATGCCCAAATGCTAGGGGGAGCCCTACAGGGAATAGGTGTGTATCCTAATGGACAATTCTAATGCATCTCTTCTTTCAATCAATCCTTTGTAACACTCTTAGAAATTGAACACTGGTAGAAACAAGCATCTCCAAGCACAGAAACAGAAGCAAGATCAGCAATGATTTCCTGAATTGATTTTTTTAAATAAAAATCATAAATCACTGACATTAAGACAAACCCTGCAATTGAATTTGAAGGAATTAGACTCCGAGGGTGTTCAGAGTAGACACAAGCCTATGACTTATTCAGTCTTTGGGGTTTTGTTAATAAATTTCCTTTTCCTAAAGGTTATCTTTTGTTTTACCACCACTCTTGAGGTAAAAGAAATGTTTCTTAATTATGACATCTAAAATTAGCTATTTCAGAAAGATATTTCTTTTAAAATATCAATCATTGGTGGGGGAAAAAACAGATAAGATTACACTGATTGCTCTTAAGGAATGGCTTATTTTTGTATTTGGTTGATAGGCCAGGGGAAAATGCAGTTGTTTACCAAAGCATTTTTTCTTCTTCAGGTTTTTGTGTTCCTGCTGGGTATTGTTGGAGTTGCTGGGAGTTGAGAATATTGAATCTTAGATGTCAACATTTTCTCTTCATTATGATATGACTGCATAGGAAACTTTCAAATTCACCATTAGGCTTTTCACAAGGCTTAAAACACTGAATCTGACATTCTGTCCAGTCATTGTCTTCAGTGCAGGCTATGTGCCTCCATTTAGTTATGAGCTTTTGTAGGAGAAACTCCCACTTTGTCAGACGCTTTGAAGAGCTCTTCAAAGCATCTGACAAAAAGAGATTTTCTCCCACGAAAGCTCATGCAATAAATAAATCTGTTAGGCTTTAAGTGCCACTCTTTGCTTTTTTTGCTTTACTAGACTAACACAGCTGCCCCTTCCGAACATTCAGTTATGTAAACTCTGTCCCATGAAATATCAAAAAGCAGTATTATTGATTCCTTAAATACAATCTGCCTTTTTGATTGAGTCAGCTGGTTACATGTTATGGTTTTACTCATTCTTTAATTAAGAATTTATAATGACACTCATTTTCACTGGGATTATAATAGAGAAGATTCTGTCCAGCACCTATTAAATACAAATTGTCATAATTCATTCTGATATCCTTTTTTTAAAAACTCTTTAATCATGAAAGAACATGGGAACAAACCTGTTTTCATGCATGAGCTACTTTTCCAACCAAATAAGAGCAATTTGACTTAAATGGAATTATGTCCATTTATTCACCAAGTCTTTGCTGTGAAAAGGTGGCAGTAATCTAGCTAGAAAATATACATCTGAGTAAAATTACTCACATGAGCAGTCCCAATGAACTCAGTGAGTGTATTCACATGAGCGATGTTGTTCATAGGGATAAACAATTGCTGTCTGTGCTCAGGACAAACTTTTCACATATGGACAAACCAGTGTTCATTATAAACAAATCTCAAATGTTCTGTAAAAAGTAAAAATATATTGAATTTGAAACTGCAGACTTGAAGTCTGAGACTGCATCACTGAAGGGAATGGGAGCTTTGCTGTTAACATTCAGTATGCTCACACTCAGACTCCAGATGAGAAGCTAATAAAATGGCATCCATGTCTTTCATAAGAGCCAAGTAAGCCTGCCATGTGGTGAGCAAACACTGCTCTGCCAATTAAACAAGATATAATCTATTGTATTACAGACTAATGACATTCTATTCAGAATTTGTGGTTATATTGTAGAATGCTTTGTTAGTATAATAAGTACTTGGCAACATAATACAGGCCGTTCTTGCATTTGATGTCAAATTTGTCAATGGAACCTATGAGTTAAAACTGATACAATAAAATCTGTGTAAACCCAAAATGTCAAGAATTTATTAATGACAGTTAAGAAACTTAAATACTATCTTCTTCCAAGATGATACTTCCCATCACTAAAGTTTTCATCCAAAAACTTCTGTTAATTACCAGTAACTTTCATTTAAATATTTCGGGGGGGGGGTTGAAATTTGAGAAGTTTCTTATTAATCAACCATTCTTCCAAGTCAGAACCAAAATGAAGATTAAAACAATTTCATTAATGGGCTTGATGATATAAAGAATCATCATGTCAGTTGCATAAAGTAGTATTTATGGGAGGTTTATATAAAGCCAGTAATTCATTAATGACAATACTGAATGATAATGTTACTAATATAGAATTAACATTACTAAGGAGAAACAACATCTGGCAAACTAATCTCATTTGCCCATCTTTTAGTACTGTGAAATTTATTGACAAAACACCTCCAATTCATATAAGTGCTTACCACACAGAAGACAATCAGCAGTCCCAATGGGTATGTCTACACTCAAGGTTTAAGTCAACTTAACCAGGTGTAAGTCAACTTAAGCAAATCTAGGGCTATATTTAGAATTTATTAAGTCAACTTAAGGGTTTGATTAAGTCAGCTTAATAACTCCTGCCCTGCAATTTGACTTAAGTTTTCAAGTTGACTTCACAGGTCAGGAAATCCAGGGCCCTGCCCCCTGCCCTGCCCAGGAGCCTGATCCACCTCCAAGGGCCCGATCTAGCCTGAGCCAGCAGTGGAGAGGGCCAGGAGCTGGCTTCTGCTGCCTGTGGCAAGGGGAGCAGAGCAGGATCAGTCCCCAAACCGCTTGCTGGCTCGGAGCCTGATTCTGCCCTGAGCCACTTGCTGCCACCAGCAGGCGACTGGGCAGCCTAATCAGTTTCACAGGCTACTCCTGATCTCAAGAGCAGCCTGTGAAATTGACCAGGTTGGGTCACTGGGCTGTCTTCCTGGTGGCAGAAAGGCTGCCCCCAGTTAGCCTGCTCAGTTTCATTGACTATACTAAGTAGAAGTACTCTAAGTAGGTCTCTCCCTGGGGGCAGCTTTTCTGGCAGCCCAGTGACCCAGGCTGATCAATTTCACAGGCTGCTCCTGAGATCAGGAGCAGCCTGTGAAATTCACCCAGCTGTCCAGCTGCCTGCTGGTGGCAATAAGCGGCCTGGGGCCAGATTGGGCTCCGAGCCTCCTGCTGCCACTGGCAAGCAGCTCGGGTACTGCCCCTTGCCATAGGTGGGCAGGAGCCAGCTCCCAGCTCCCACCACCTGCAGCAAAGGGCTTGGAGAGCCCAAAACTGGGCACAGTATTCCAGATGCAGCCTCACCAGCACCAAATAGAGGGAAATAATCATATCCCTCAATCTGCTGTCAACACTCCTACCAATGCAGCCCAATATCCTGTTGGCCTTTTTGGCAACAAGGGCACACTGTTGACCCATATCCAGCTTCCTCTTCACCATAATCCCCAGATCCTCTTCTACAGAGCTCTTACTTAGCCGATTAATCCCCAGCCTGTAGCAGTACATGGGATTGTTCCATCCCAAATGCAGGACTTTGCACTTGTCCTCGTTCAGTATGGTTTGTCTTAGATCTTCTAATGTGTGTTACACAAATATCTGACAAATCATAGGATCCCATTCTGTGGGTACTATTTGCAAATTGTTTCATTTTGGGCATGCATGGGACTTATTATGCAGTTGTCTTTTCTCATGACAGTCTTGAGTCATGTAATTTAGCTTATAAAGATCTTTACAAAACTTGTATTTTGATTGGCTGGTTCTTTTAATTATTCTTTCCAAGGTATTGCTGATATAGGTATAACAGTAAGAATGGCTGGTCCATCAACATAGGAGTATTACAACCTCAGCTAAGTACAAGTTACTACCACCTTCCATGGAATTCTATCCCTTTTGTATCTTCCCATCTCCATGGCCTTATGAACTGTCAAATCCGCCACTTTTCCAGTTAGAGAAGACATGATTTTAATTAAGGTATTGCTCAAAGTGACTGAATAGTTACCAAGAAACACACAGCAACAGTTACATATGTCCCTAATTCTCCCATTTTTCTTCTTGCTTAATTCCATTCACAACCCTGGAGTTACTCCTGATACCTATTGGCCCATAAATTGGATTTTCCACATGGTAAGGAGCTTGTGTCTGACGTTCTCTTCCCAGCCTGGGCAGGACAATGCTCAGCCAGATGGTTGCTGTAACCCAACAATCCCCAACTGGCATTGCATTCCTGTGCAGGGAAGTCTTACCTAACCAGAGGCATTTCGGACATCAATTCAGTACAGCATTTAAACACCCCGTGTTTCCCATTAGACATATCAGTCTTCTTATTGAAGTTAATGGAACTCAGGCTATGTCCACATGATGCTTTTAAATCGAAACAATGACCATTGTTTCGATTTTAAAGTTGTCATGTCCTAACAATGTTTCGTTATTTTGAAATGCTGAGCCCTGTCAAAATAGTAAAACCTAGGCTGAAATCGAAATAGCCATTATTTCAAAATGGTTGTTTCAAAATTACACCGTTTGGACATGTTATTTCAAAATAACCATTATTTTGATTTAACACTTTTGTCCTTCTCCTTCCCAGGGTGCCTTCCTTTTTCTATATATTGGCTGGCAACATGGCCCTGCCAGGGAGCCATGTTGCCACACCTCCCATCCTGTGTCCAGACTTGCTATTTCGATTTGAGGTTTTTGCTTATTCCGATTTAAGTTCATTCAAAATGACTATTTTATTTTGAATTAACTTATTTTGAAATAAGCAGCTACGTGTGGACATAGCTTTAGTGTCTAAAAATTAAACACCTAATAGATATCATCCTTAACAGGGTTTTAAATCTGCTCTGAAGAAGTATTCTGGGGATGGGATCAGTCTCACAATTGGGGAGTCACAAATATGACTTTTCAGCTATACCTAGTGGATGCTGGGTATAGCAGAGAATCTGGGATATACAGCAAAGTACATCACTATTATATTCATAAGCTCTTCAAATGTGTTTTCCATCTACAGTTGACTCATTTTTCTTGGGCTCTCTTTCATTGCTGTGTTGGGCTTATTTCAGTGCTCAGTTTAAAGTTATGAGGCTTGACCAACCAGTTAAAGCACTAAAAATATATTACATTCCATAAGTAGATGCGATTACAACTCTCAGACTAAGTGTAGAATGCAAATCAAGAGAAACGTTTTTCTCCATAGAAGATAATCTTCTGTGACTTTCGTAGCAATGGTTCTGAAATGTAGCCTCCCTCAAATGAACTTCAATAACTTCAAATCTAGTTATGCTCCCATGCAGTGCCTGACCACACACCATAGACAAAGATTATTAATAGTAAAGATTAGGTTTAATAACTGCTGCTGAAAACAATTCTTTTTCCTCTGTGTAAAAAGCGGAAACAAGAACATAGTACTCTATTTCTTTTTACACAGGAAAAATAATTTCTTCATGTTTTCAGCAGCTACAGTCCCTGTAGTTGTTAAAAAAAAATACAACAGATGAATTTGGCCTTCATTATATCTCCATTAAAGTCAACTGAGATATCCTGGGAATGTTATTAAAAAGCCAAGTCATATTAAGTCATCAGGAGTTCTCTTTTGGGAGGTAAAAGCAAAATAAGTCAATGAATTGTGAAATACCTGTTTTCTTTTAAGTTGCAGCAGTCATACCAATTGCATAAATTTAGCAGGTAGCTCTTATCATCAAGCACAAGATAATGATCAATAATAACTTTATTCTACAAAGTAATTCCTAGTTCTAAAGCATCATTCAGAAATCAGTATTAATAAATAATCTTCAACAGCTTATTTTAAGCAATCCAACTGAGCATTTTATTCAGCAATTTTACAACCAATGGTCCCTCTGTAAATAGTCATTCCAATACTGGAGATCAATAACACAAATTTAATCAGTATTATCACAACATACAAACTCAACTTTCCAGGCTTGGCTATAAATCTTACACAAATGCCTAATTCTCATTTGATGAAAGCCTTTATCCGATTTCACTGATGTTTTCAAGCCCATTCCCCTTGAGAGGCATGGTAATGCATTTGACCATTGTACAGATTTCTTGACTATTTGTCCATAGCATTGCATCAAGTGAAAGGTACATAAGCATGATAAATATTATTGATGGTTGTAAATACCAATCTGATATTAATCCAAATTTTTTCTGCAAGAAATATGACTCATTTTCTTTCAGCAAAACATGATATCTTGCATACTGCTCACTGAACAATGATAAGTATAAGTAAAAGTTCATTAATTTAAGCATTCTGTCTTGTTTCCTTTTCAGGTTGCGAGAAGGATATGTTGATTAATATTCTAACACAGCGTTGCAATGCACAAAGGCTTCTGATTGCAGATGCTTACAGGGACATGTTTGGCAGGGTATGATATCATTTGAACTGCGTCCATGCTTGTAACCCTCCTATATTTATTGCTGTTGGCCTTTTCTTCAGGTCACTTTCTGGAACCCAGTCTCTTGCATGCAGTTGTATCTATCACCACCTGATTGGCAGTCCATAGAATAGTACACTACTACTTCATTTATATAATAGTCTAAAATCTTCAGAGGCATTGAGAGTCATTTATATGATAGCGGAAGTTAAACATCTGTTGAGACTAAAAAACAAAGAAAGAAGTGAGGTGGAAGGTTTCTTCTTCCACAGTTCACTCACTATGTTCCTCCACTGACTGTGCATGCACTCTTTAGAAATACCTTTCTTCCCCTTACCCCAACTTCTCAAGTACAGTTTGTCCTGTGATTCCATTGTGTGCCTTTGAGTATTTTACTTAAACTCTCTGGGCCACTGAATCCTTATTGGTACATTAGAAATAAGTTACCTCACAAAGAAATAGTGATATGTGAATAATGTTTGTATGGTGCTTCAAAACTTACATGAGATCAGATTAGCTCACATCCAGAGGTAATATGGCATAATTCTGTGATACACCATCAAATGTTGCACAGATATACCTAAACTTTTCATATATGAGAGGAAAGAAGTCTACTGGTTGAATTCTAATTTTCTTTATACTCTTATTTAATTTTATAAAAAGCACCTACCATGAACATTATAATGTTATACATGTCAGAGGAGGCACTGTTGCCAAATAGATAAAACAGTGGCCTGAGACTCAGCAGACCTGGATTCTACACCCAGCTCTGTAAGTAACCTGTTTGGGTGCATTTGGGCAACTCAGGTTTCCTGTCTCTGCCTAACTTTCCTTATCTGTAAAATGAGCATAATGAAACTGCCTTTCTTTGTAAAGAGCATTAAAATCCATAGATGCAAAGGACAACACAAGAGACATGCTTTATTATATACTAAAATACACAACTGCTTAAAAATCCTATGACTACACTCACCAGATTTTCCCTAAGCCATGACAGAAATTAGCCCAATAGCTTGAGTTAAATCTGATTTCCTGGAACTCTGGATCATCCTTGTCCCACTTAACCTACCAGCTCACAAGCACCCTGACAAAAGACTTCTTGGGAAGTGTCTTGATCTTATAGTAGAGCTTCTCGGGTATAAGGGAGCAGCTGGAAAGGTGTCCTTTATGACAAGACTCTAACTTTGGAATTTACTCCCACACTGATCTATAATAGCTTAATTTTTTGACTTTCACTCATGCTGCATGTTCCACCTATTTTCTGAGTCAATGAAGGGATAGTGGTGCAGAAGGAAGGCACGTATTTATGTACAGAGGGGAGCACTTTTTTACCTTGATTTTCATGTTTAGATTTTTTCTGGTTAGCAGGGAGAGAATTTGCTGTTGATTTTGTTTGGATTGTTATAGCTTTAAACAAAGGTAAAGAGGGTATTGAGTTATAAATCAAAATGAATAAATAACTGCAACTAAGTCATGGCTCATCTCACTTCCAACCTCTGTGTTTTACTTACATTTAATTCAAATCTGTATAACATCAGTATGCACATAAGAAGTGAGTTCTATTACCTAGATATCTTAAATATTTATGTGGTTCCTATCTCCATAGCATCTGAGTACCTCACACTCTTTAATTTATCCCTCCTCACAATGCACCTGTGAGACAGAGAGTGCTGTTGTCACCCTTTACCACAAGAGAACAGACACAAACCTACACAAAGTCACATCCAAAGTCTGTGGCAGAATTTAGGTTCCCCCAGTGCTAAACTGGATTCCTAACCTGTCTAGTGTAACTACAGTAGTTGCTATTAAAGACTTAGCTTTTGCCAACATTTACTAAACAGTGACCACAAATTCCTTCACTAAGTGTAGTGAAAATTGTGGTAATTTCAGACAGTGTGGGGAGAAATATTTGGTAACTGAGGTTTAATGCTTGCGTTATGTTTTGGAATGAGTTAAAAGAAAAAAGGAATAAATATCAGAATTATAGGCACTATAACAAGGTTTAATTTTATTTTGTTAAGAAATTGAACTAATCTAATCTAAATTCTCCCATCTCAGTTGTGTCCACGGTTCACAGCAGAAACCTTGTACTTGTGTGGAAACACACTCTTGCTTCATCAAGTGCTCCTCTGACATTTTTCTGGAATACTGTTTGCAATGGGACCTATCATTTTAATAATATTTTGACATTTTATTTTAAATTACTGAACCTATCAGTAATAGGTATATTCAATGGTGAAAAAAAAATCTTGCCAGTTCCCTTTTAGGGGATGGACTTTACAGAATGTGGTTTGAGATATTCTGTATTAATGATGGATAATTCCTGTCAGGTCTATTTAAATTGGCAGTTTGGATTTGCATTTTAAAGTCCTGAAACAAACCAATAAATAAAAATAAAAAGAGTAGATTTCTCTGCAGCAATTTTATCTTAAATTAACCTCCTTTTCACACCTCCCAGTAACAGCCTTAGCCTCAGGATTAGGGAGAACTAGAAATGTAAAAGAGAATCTTTGCTTTCAGTTTGAAAGAAAGCTAGTACCCATTTTTTTTCAAAGTATAACAGTCTTTAGTATTAAAAGGAGCAAGAAATTAGATTCCATTTCTGTAGCAGAATGCTTGTGGTAAAGAAGATGCTAAAGATTCACACACTTTAAATGAAATTAGTCAATTTTTGGTGCATTTGCTAACCTTCCTAAAAGTCTTTATGCTAACCCTGTCTATAGTGATGTGCAAATGAGGGTCAATAATTGTTACTATTTGATTGAGAAAGCTGACAAAAATGCTAAGACACAGCCACTTTTCCATATACTCCCTCTCTGTTCCTCATTCCCGCTCTCTGTATTCTAGCTCTCCCTCATGGGAAGTGTTCAACTTTAATATTTTATTTTGGTTCTATAATTCATTCTAACTGGCTACTGTATAGACACTAACATATACACTTAACAACTCGTGTAGACCTTTGTATAGATCATTTTGTAATGTGGTATCTATTGTGCTTTCAATAAGAACCTGATCTTATTGGCATTAAAATGAATTACAAACTGGAAATAGGACAAACTTTAAAAAAAAAACAGATAAAAATAAATGCTAAAGTTAACACCTTCTGAACTGGCTGTGTGATTCAGACACATCCACAAAGCTGAGATTCTTTCTTATAATTAGCCTTTTTAAAGACTTCTCATTGCAGAGACAATTAGAAAATGTTAATAATGACAACTCAGATTTGTCTTTCTTGTTTTTCCACTACTTCTCTTCAATTCTATCTTGGTTCTGATTCCAGGGGGTAATTTTTAATTAGTCTCCATTTGCATTATTAATCTATATTCTCACAGGAATGCTGTCAGCAATAAAATGTCTTAATGAATCAATTTCAATTCCATGTGTGATGTGCCAGTTCTCAAATGTATCTAATGTACGTTAAGGGAAGATTACGTATTGTTTCTTCATCATATGTACATTTTTTAATTTGTGTGTCTCCTTGCTCATTGCTGCTCTATTAAGTGGATTATACTCAAATATCCTATGGTTACATTAATTATTCTCGGGGGGGGGGGGCATGTGAGGCACAGAAAGCTTTTGCATTAGCTTTCAGTTACATTTTTTCCACCATCTTCAGGAATCTCTTGCTAACAAAAATAATCATCACCAATGACCAAATATATATATATATATATATATATATATATGTTTAAGACATTGCATTGGATAAAATAGTCTCAATAGTTTTTTATTCAGTCCATTGAAAGCAAAATTTCTTTCTTGGGACTGATAGAGTACATACCTTTGCAGGATGGGGAGGGGATCAACTGCCGCATGGGATTAGGAGCGTATTTGATTACTGATTTAAATCCAATCTCAGGTTAGTACGAATCTGGGCCCAAGTCCTCAAAGGTACTTAGGCTCCTAACTTCCACTGATTTCAAGATTAAGGCACCACTGTAAGCCACAGAAGCCTCACTCAGTTGGAGCTAAAGCTCAATGCCTAAATTTCCATAGTGAAAATTCCCTTAGTACCTAATCTGCTGCTGCAGGCAGACATCCTGGCCTCTCTCATGCCTAAATCCATTGAGAAACTTCAAAAAGTTCTACTTCATCCAGCTGTAGAGTTCCTTTTTCAGAATCTTGAAAAATTTCATAAGCTGGGGAAACAGTTTGCTTTGTGTATGAGTACAAACCAACTAATCAATATAGTTAAGTACAACCTATAAGATATAGATGGGATGACTTCCCACTAAGATAAACTAAGCAAAATTTATTTGGCTAGGCAAACCTAGGAATTGGGGTTCATAAAGATTTGCATCCACAAGTCGAGGGAGAATGTTTCAAAGCAGATTGAAGACCCTTTTAAAAACTGGCCTCAAATGTCTTTCCTTATCAGTGTCAGTCTTTTCCATTGTGTAAGCACTGGAAATTTTTCCTCACCTGTATTCTAATTAACCAGAAACCTACATTGCTGTTTTTTTTTTTCTTTCTTGTACATACAGTATCCTTGCCCACATTATCAGTAAGGTTATGCACAACTCTAAGAAGAGTTTTTGCTATTTAACCATAGCCACAATCCACAGTGCAGAATTCCTCTTTTTATACTCACTTACAAGTCATTACTAGTTTTTATTTTTAATGCTTTCAGTGATTGATATTCCACTACACAGCATAAGTACCACAATAATCCTGATGATCTTTTTCCCAAGGATTTGATTATGGACTTGAAAGAGAATCTCTCTCATCACTTCAAGGAAGTTATGGTTGGCCTGATGTACCCACCTCCATCCTATGATGCCCATGAACTCTGGCATGCAATGAAGGTGCTTGTCTAACTCAAAAATTTTTAGAATATTACTCTTAGGCACTGATTACAGCAACACACAACTGTTTCATGGATTTTTTGACATGTAACTGAATAATAAATTGTTAAAAGAGCATTTCTCAATTTAGTAGAAGGTGAGAAATAGACAATTTGCATTGATTGATATATTAAAGCAGGGGTCTCAAACATGCGGCCCCTAAAGCTATTTCCTGTGGCCCGCAATGACACTGTTGTTACCAATATTTGCAGTATTGTTGTATGAAAAGTTTTCAGTGGTGCGGCCCTCAGGCTAACGTACTAATCCTCATGCGGCCCTCTACTAGTCCTCATGCGGCCCTCGTGGCGTTTTGAGTTTGAGACCCCTGTATTAAAGGCACTATAAACAATATTCTATCCTTACAAAATACAGCAATCTGGTTAAGATAACAATGTAACTGAATAAAATAGCATGTTTCTACAATATGGTTTAACTGAAATGTAAAACCCTGGTTCTGCAAACTCTTACACATTCTTAGATACGTTCACACTGAGTAGTCCCACGGAATATTTCCCATGAGACTATTCACATGTCTAAGCACATGCACAAGTGTTTGCAGGATCCGCACCCTAATACCTACAGTGCTCTTTTATAAATCAGTAAAATTTTAATTGAATTCCCATTTTGAAGGCTAGAACTAGTTTATTTTATTAAGCAGTCATTGCCAGCAACTAAAATGAGCACCAACTTTGCCATTTGTTTTTAAACAGTTGATACCAAGACACTTTTAGAACTGTTGGTGTATTTTTAAAATGATGGCTAGCTGTGAGATAATTACAGTCCATTAGTAGCTCAGAACTTCAGAAGTAGTATTCTTATCACTATTGACCGGACTGCCAAATCTAGAATTCTTCTGCATTTGAATCAGGTTTATGCCTTTTTACACTCTTCTACCTTGATCTTCAAGTGACTGGATTATTCGAATTCTTAAGATACATGTCTGCAAAATTGGGGTCTTGCTGGCATATTTTCCTGCTCTCAATGCAGACTTACCATTTTCATTAACTAAAGCTGTGTGCAGCTACCAAAAGCAGTGTCTATAGTATGAATTCACATGAATTCAGACTCAGACACTGAAGTCAAGAACCCTGTGAGAAAATGTAATGATTTGCAGTGTTGCACGGCATGACAGTTATGTAGAGATACTTCATGTACAAATCAAGTACTGTTATAAACATCGCAAAGCATACTTCTGAATTACTCTAGAAAGAGAAAATGGAACACAATGTTATTGATGTTCAAATATATTTCAAATTGTTTAAATCCTTAGCATAATTAGGGACAGTATGCTTGATATATGCACTTACTTCTTTACTAAGCCCCACATGCTAACAAGGGTTTTACCGCTCCCTAAGAATGAAATTCATTCCACTGCATTTCTCCAGAGATAGGGTTTTGTCTCACTCTCCATGATGCCTTAACAATAGGACTACTTATGTGCTAACTTTAGTGTGTTTATAGGTTCACTTCTAATACTGATCATACCAGAGATAATCAATAACCCTAAAAAGACTGAATTCAGTACCCTAATTCCCAGGAAAATAACCCAGAAAAATACACCAACAATTCCTCTAAGAGACTAGTATTTTTATACTAGTCACTAACATAATACATTGTATTGGAAGCCATTATCCTTACTAATAACCTCCTTATTATTAAGCCATTATCCTTACTAATAATGTTTGCTATTTTTTCCTTGCAGGGAGCAGGCACGGATGAGAATTGTCTAATTGATATATTAGCCTCAAGATCAAATGGGGAGATCTTTCAGATGAAAGAAGCTTACTTAATGCGTATTATTTTATTATTTTATTTTATTAAGTAACAGTAGTATACCCTGAAAAGGTATAAGAGTATTCTGGATATAGTAGCATGACTGAAGGAGCAAAACTTCCACATATGAATGCTTAAAGCCAGTTTTTTTCCTTTTTTCTCTTGTTTTGAGATAATTGTACAAAAGCAAAATGTATAAATCAAGTTTAAATTTTATACTATCAGCATAAAAATATTTTATGCTAATATAAATATTTTACATTAAACATTTTATGCTAATAGAAGTATTTTATAATACTATTTTATAGTATTAGCATAAAGATATTTATCAGTATTTTTAAACATTCTGGATTTTGTGATATTTTAAATGTATCACAGACCAAAGAATGATATTTTTGGACTATAACTTTTAGATGAATATTCAACTCTTTAAATCTTGAAAGAGGAGGGCTGATTTGTTTCTTCTTATTTTTCAGTTATGTTTGTTTGTCCTCTATTTTTCTGATTCTACACTAATTGTCATTTTAAGCTTGAACCCACATCCCTACTTATCTAAAAATCCCATTGAAATCACTGAGGTTCTTGCTATCAATGAGGACTACAGACCAGATCTTAGGTTAGGGGTCTCAAACACACGGCCCCTAAAGCTATTTCCTGCAGCTTGCAATGACATGATCATTACCAATGTTTGCAATATCATTGTATGGAAATTTCCACAGAGGTAGCCGTGTTAGTCTGTGTATAGCAAAAGTAGTGAGAGTCCTGTGGCACCTTATAGACTAACAGATTTCTTCGAGCATAAGCTTTCATGGGCTACAACTCACATCTGACAAAGTGGGTTGTGCCCCATGAAAGCTTATGCTCAAAGAAATCTGTTAGTCTATAAGGTGCCACAGGACTCTTGCTACTTTTATTGTATGGAAAGGTTTCAGTGGTGCATCCCTCAGGCTACCGTACTAACCCTCATGCAGCCTTCTACTAGTCCTCATGCGGCCCTCATGGTGATTTGATTTTGAGACCCCTGTCATAGGTGCTTAGGCACCTAAAGATGCAGATAGGCGCTTCATAGGATTTTCAAAAGAGTATAAGCAGGTTAGGTGAACTGGGTGCATAATCAGCTTAAACACTTCTGAAAATCCCTTTGAAGATCTGGCCCATACGATTAGGCCCATTTATTGATAACTGCAGAATGAAAAATATTAAAAGACTAGCACATATCGATATATTGAGTGTATTTTTCATTCTAGTCACTTGTCACTGCAAATCTTCATTAGCATTATTCAGAGAATATTTGTGTATTTTTCAGATTACACATTTAACACAAGTTTGTTGTGGTTTGCACCCCAGAATACAGTAGTGATCTCCAACAAGACATTTATTCTGAGACTTCAGGCCACTTCAGAGACACACTTATGAACCTCACTCAGGTACTGTACAAACTAAAAGTATATTTTACTCTTTTAAAAAATGCAGAACCATCTTCTGATATTGTTTAAAGAGTCTCAGATTTTAAGCTGGTTACAACCAATCCATACTCAACATGGTTGAAAAGCTACATTTTTGAGTCAGCAGCAAAAGAGAGACAGATTAGAATTTCAGTTCTTTCATCTGCTTTCACTTTGGCTTTTTAATGGAACCATAGGTCAACTGAGTATTTTATTGAACGAGTATCTGAAAATGTCAGCTTCTGACCCTGTGCTCAGTCCATCTCTTGTCAAAAAGGAATGTATCCCCATATCCAAAAGAGATTTTGCTTCACAAGCTCCATTTTTCTTCGTTAATGGAATGTACTGTCCCCCACATCACATAGAAAAAAGAAATATCTGACCTAACTATGCAACAAATTATTAAACAGATCTTTATGTTACTTCTGTTTTAACAAAAATGATCTTTCTACTGAGGAAATTTGACAAACAACATGCTGTGGTGGTACCTCATGTCATAGGACAAGCTGCCAGATCCTGGAAAGTGTTTGAGTGTTTTTTCTTGAGAAATCCTCAATTTTCGCTGAAGTCACCATGTAGAAGACACTCAGCAGCTCAGAACTGGTGCTCAACTCATTACTAAATCAAACCCTAAAAGAGTATACCATAAGGAAACAGGCAGAGGAGAAATGGATACAATACATAAGATTATTGAAAAGACACAGAAGGAGAAAGTGCCTTCACATCAGTGGCCTAATTCACTTTATTTGTATATCAGGTACTATTATAACTTAAACTTCTAAATATGTTTAGCATGGAAAAATTTTAATTAGGAACTGTCACAATATGAGTCAAAAGCAACAAATATACTTTCAAGAATCTACACATACCTTTGGACCTGAATTTGTTTTTTATAAATATCTATACAAATGACTGTTTGCCTATGGAAAATGGAGCATGGTAGCCACAATAGATAACAGCACATTTTTGCTGTTGCACTTGGAGCTGAAAATTTGATTCTGTATTTGCATTACAGACAAACAACCCATACATTAAAAGAACACTACAGTTGACAAGACAACCAGCCAAAAATTAGAATACAGGAGGATCAGGGTTTTCTGATAAACTTTATTTTGGCTCCCTTGTACACGTGCATTATGATTATACTCTTATTGCTGGAGGGTTTGGATTTTTTTTTCATATGCCCCCTTCCTCGTTGAGCGCAAAGGATGGACTCACTTAATAAGCATTCCAAATTCCTTTTTATCTTGATCATTCAGCATGTAGCTGCATGTATTATTTAGTTAATGCCAACCAAGCCCTGAATGCCTTTGAAAATTGTGGTTTATGTGACTTGCCCAGTATCCCATGATACCCCTGCAGCACAGGCAGCAACAGAATCTAATTTTTTTGGATGGCATACAGTTGCTTTAACCAAAAGACCATTCCTTCTCTCCCTGTTTTCCCACTCCACACTCACTAAATATCTTCCAGCTTCTGCACAAATGAATCAGGGGTTTATACAGAAAAAAGTCTCCTTCATTACACAATCCTGATTCATCCCCAGAGCACCATTTGCCTGGGGATGGTAAAAGGCATATTCCTGATACTGTGGTGGTTTTCACCTCTGTCAAATGTCAAGTCCCTGCTCCGAAGTCCAGAGATTCTAGAGGTTACCCCAAAAAATTTGCCAGTTTGCTTTTTAAGATTGGATAAACAATGAATCTCATTTTTGAAAACATATTAAATATTTCAGCTGAAACTTAAAAAGAAAAAAATCAACATAAGGCAGAAGTCCAACATGGAAAAATAAACCCAGTTGAAGTCTGATGAAGTTATAAATAGAGCCCTGCAAATATGCAGATATCCGTGGATATCTGCATCTGCAGATACAACACGGATATCCACGGACCACTTCTTGCAGATATAGATAGGATACAGCTCCACATATTTTTATCTTCACAGCAGGGGCATCACTGGAACCTGGCACATGGCGCCAGTGCCCCAGATCCTAGTGGGGCCCTGCCTCTCCCAGTCTCCGGTTGGATCAGGCCAGGGATCCGGGGCCCAGCCGCCCACAGCCACGGCTGTTGCTCCCGGCCCTGTCCGTAGCTGGGGATCAGGGGCCCAGCTGCCCGTGGCAACGGTGGCCACTTCCGGCCCCTTCAAAGGCCGGGTGATCAAGTGGCCGCGGCTGCCGCTCCCTGCCCTGTCCCCAGACAGGGGCATGGCCTGCAGGCAGGGGGCGGGGCCTGGGCCCATGGCCCGGGTCATTCTGCAGGACAGCAACGCCCCTGCTTCACAGAGCTAGAACCCTGCAAATATGCAGCTATCCACATTATATCTGAATCCGCGGATACAACACGGATATCTGCAGACCATTTCCTGTGGATGAAGATCGAATACAGATTCGTGTATTTGTATCCGTGCAGGGCTCTAGTAATAAACAACTGGAAATAGGATCTTATAATGAAAAGTAACAAGCATTGTTAACCATAGGCATCAGTAATTATACCACTTCTAACTTTCTCTTCAATCTTCAATAAAATTCAAGATTTTTTTCCTGAAAATATATAACCAAGCTTAAATCATTTAGTTACCATTAGAGATATTTTTAACTATGTTGAGTTTGTGTTGTTTTCAAGGCTGGCTCAACCCATTAGCAAATGAGGCCCTGGCTCAGGGCCTCATTTGCTTAGGGGTGGCCACAGCATCGCACTGGGGGCAGAGCAGACCAGCCCACAGGTTGGGCTGTGCTCTCTCGCCCTGCCTCTGGGCCAGCCTGCTCCGCCCTGAGGGTCGAACAGCCAGCCCAGGGGAGGGGTGAGAGAGTGGATCCCGACCTCTTGGATGGCCTGCTCTGCCCCTGGGCCGTCTGTTGCCCATCCTGCGGGAAGGGCAAGCCAGGCCAGGTTGTTTTAGTAAGGTATTATTTATCACTGATATCAGGGTAGTACTCAAAGACCCCAGTAATGTACATCAAGATGTACCTAGATCTAGATCTAGAACAGTGATGTACAAACATAAGAAAGCATGGCCACTGCTTCAATAACTGTCTGTCTAATTCACAGTAAGTCTTAATGCTTAAGGTCCTAATTCAGCATGATTCTTTTTTCCAAATTTTAGGCACATAAATAATCCCAATGAAGTCTAGGTGACTTCTCATATACTTAAGGACAGAAAAGTGCTTATGTACCTTACTAAATTAGGGCCTAATTCAATATCATGTATTTTAGGCCCTGAATAGAGTGACAAGAATTTTCAGTTTTATAGGGACAGTCCCAATATTCTGGGTTTTGTCTTATATAGGCACCTATTGCCCTCTACGCCACATCTCATCCCGATTTTTATCACTTTGCTATCTAGTCACTCTATTTATGCATTAGAATAATTTTACATATATGAGTAAAAGGCACTACTTGCATGTTAGCTGAACCAGGGCCTTGTCTATAATGAAATGTTCTTACAAACTTCAGGGCATATTCTTAAATGGTGTAAATCAGCATAGCTTCATTAACTTCAATGAAGCAAAGCCAATTTATACCAGCTGACGATCCGGATCATTATTTCAGATTGCTTTGAAGAGTTAAACAATAAATAACAGCATAGAGTCTAGCAGGGAGGAATGACAGAAACACAAAACATAAGTTCAAAGGTGAAAAGGATGGTTTCTGATGATTGAAATGAGCTTGGAGGTGAATGACAAAGAGAGATAAACTATGGATTTCCGGATATAAGAGCTACAAAAGAAAGACTCTTTTCTTCTTCTAATGTTCAACAGATTGTCTCCCTGGTGATGAACTCCCTGCCACCCCTAAAAGACTACACAATATCTTAGTTCTTACATTCATTAAACCATGGCAATTTTTTCTTGCAATCAGGACAAATACAAAACATCCTGCCCTATAATCTACAGTACTCACTGATCCAAATGCATTACCATAAATATCCGCAAAGAGAATATTTGGGGATCACCAGATAAGATCTCACCAACTATTTATCTCAGATTTTGGAGCCTGGAAAGAGTTCTAAAGAACTCCAACTACACAGTTTCACTCTTCTTTGTAATTTTTTTAATTGTTACCTGTGTATGAATATTACCGTATATATGTTAATAAAAACTATTATGGAAAAATCTCATGACACTTAATTGAAAACTATATCCTTTGTATAGTTTCTCTTTTGTACAGTTGTAAAGGATAAAATGGACAATGTTATAGACTAAAATAGAAAATTTGATTTCTACTATATGTTTCTATGTAACCTACAGAAAGGATATCATTCTGTATCAACAGTTTCTGTTTTTTTCCATATTTTCTATACAATCGCACTGTGGTTTGTTTTTTTTTTAATTAAATTCTGGGGCCTGGATCCTGCAATTGACAGCACTCAGGCATTGATAATAGGGGTCAGTGGGGCTTTGTGCTGTAGCAGAAGCCTACCTAAGTGCCATAATTACAATCTGAGACCAGTAATACTTTTCAGTAAGGGAAAAACATATCTATATCCTCTACCAATTAATGAGTAGTGGTAAAATCCATCAAAGAGGTAAGTTTCTGGAAGGTTTATTACTTCCCAACTAATGTAATGAATTTGGATCGAATTATAATTATTCACACTTTTCATGTGACAGAAAGAGTTGATTTTTTTCTGAAGGTTTTGGCATGGGCATGAATTAATAAACCAGCATTTTCTGGAATTAAAAATAAGACATTGATTCAGATTGTAGGGTTTTCTGTTCAAACAATGACAAAAATAGTCATTTTAAAATGTAGCTCTAGGGTTTTTTGTTTATGTCAAGCACTACTGCTCAGTTTTTTTATTGTCCATTTGTCATATTTTTCAGTTGCAAGTATTCAAACACAGGAAGTCAATCCAGCATTTCCTTTAAGCAATTTATCTTGTCACTAAGAACTTCATTCAGTGTTCCATGCAAACTCTTTACAATTTAATTAAAATGAAAATTAACATATTTACCAGGCATGAGTTGAAAACCAGTCATTCTAGTGGCTGGCAGACAATACAATAATTTTTATCCTTACTTTCATATTTGTACTAGAATGATTGTCAACTCCAAACTAAAGTAGATTGCTTCAAAAGCATATAATTAAGGCAATAATTGAGTGATGTCTGAGAATTATAAGATTCCTGTAACCTGGGTTTATTTGTATCCTCACATTGCACTTATGATTAAAAGGAGTTATTCTAAAAAAACTTTTATTTTCTATATATCTGATCCTCATGCATATATTTACTAAATCATATGTGGCTGACTTGCAGAACTGTAAAGCCAAAAGAGCTACAGGAAAATAAGCTGTATTCTCTTTTGACTCAACCATCATCAAAATTCTCAGGCAGCTTCTCAGTCTGGAATTGTAATTATAGGTGGTGAAGGTAATATTTTAAAGCAGATTGATGACTATTTGTTATCACTGATCTTGTAGTTTAGAGACAGTGAGGAAAACATGGAGGAGATGTCTTGTAAAACATAGCAAAGTCAAATAAACGTATCAGTGGAAAATAAGTTGGGGGCACAACAATGCCATTCCTACAGTTATTTCCCACATCATAACAACATGTTATAACTTCATAAACTGATGTCATCTATTCATCATCTTTTCCTTTAAGTAAAGAGCTAGTTAAAAAATATAATCTCACTGCACACACAACTGTGTCCAACTCTTGTACTGCTTCCTGCAGTCAGTCCCATCATCATTCAGGAATTCCTCCACCCTAAGGTAATGGCCTTTGGAGAGATGCCATTGCAACTCCCAATGTCACCTGTAGAATGTTTCAGGGCTGTATAGACCAGCATCATCACATACCATTCTTGTTTAAAATTATGTAATGGGTATCTCAGTGAATGAGAAGTAGTAGTACATAAAGTCATCTCATTTTCCCACTGTCATTTTAGAAGAACTAATAGACGAAAATGTTTGAACTTTTTACAGGGAACCCGGGAGGAAGGGTATGCAGATCCTGCTATGGCTGCTCAGGATGCAATGGTAATGACAATCAGCTGTCATTTTCTCAAAAATGATAGAAACTTAAAAGTGTAGCTTTTAGAATGCCTTGTTTAAAGGGTTTTATGACTGATGATCTTGTGCATCTTGTTATTGTTTTAATGCCTTAGGTCCTCTGGGAAGCATGTCAGCAGAAAACAGGGGAGCACAAAAACATGCTGCAGATGATTTTGTGCAACAAGAGTTACCAGCAGTTGTGGATGGGTAATTATCATTTATGAATCCAGCAACTCAGTATTTGAATGTATAATGGAAAGACAGAATCTAGTTTACAGAGCAAACAGGCACAATTTTAACTAGCACACAGAAGCTGAATTCACAAACCAGTATTTAGGTTCCAATGCAATCTGAAACAAGAACCTGAGCCCGCATTCTTTATGCTCCCAAAACTTCCACTGAATTTAAAGGGAGTTTGGGTGTTCAAGGAATGCAAAACTGAACCCAGAATAAAACAGATAGTGACAAAAAATGCATCACAGAGAGAACAGTTTAAGATCACGGGTGCAGTCTTAACTTCGTTGAGCTCACATTCAATTCACCTGGCAGGAGGAAGTCAACAATGCTTTGAAGCCATCTTTCTGCTTCTCCCAGTCTTTTGGGCAGTCTAGGGCCAAATAATACCTACCACACCCCAAGAAGTGATAGCTACTTAATATAGGTGATTGAAACATTTCTGATTAAACATATTTTTGTCGAAACATTGTCTTCCATTGAAGCTGATACACTCTGCAGAAATATGTTGATTTTGACATTTTCTATGGGAAGGCTTCTGAGATCGAACACAGATTCCCCAGTTGTGCATGTGTAGACAGACACTGAGATGAAACAAAAACCTGACCTTTTCAAGCCAAAAATAGATATTTAGACAAAATTCCATTTTGTTAGACTGCTCAACAGGTTTTCGTTTTGTTCCAATATGGAAAGAAAACAAATCTCAAAATGGAATTGTTCTCCAGACAACTCTGTACCTAAAAGTTTTCTCTAATTTACATAAAGGTGTAATGGTCTCCTGGGGTAAGCAGGAGCATGCTGCTAAGCCCCATACACTTCTTGGGGCGGGGGGGGGGGGGCGTTTACTATGCTTCCTGGCTGTGCCATTCTCTCCTGTGTCCCATGCCAAGGAATTCCCAACTATCTATGCTAATTAGGGTGGCTTTTCCTCTGCTTTGCATTAAATGTTGGGTTGAGAATCTGTCCCAGTGTCTTATTTTAGATTAAGTTTCACCTTGAGGTAATAGAACATTTCAAAATTAAACAGCAATAAAACCTCTGGGGCTGGTTTCTACGATTAATATAGAATATAAGTAAACATGTATTAATTTATTTCAGTTTTTCAGGAGTTCCAAAACATCTCTGGGCAAGATATAGTAGATGCCATTAATGAATCTTACGATGGATACTTTCAAGAATTACTGGTAGCAATAGGTAAAATAAAACTATTATTTAATAACTTCTTAATAAATATGCAATATTGTATATCTGGTGCATTAAAAGATGCAAATATAAGCTTTTGTGCTATTTTCCCTGCTAGTTTATGTTCACATATGCCTTAGAAACTTCAAACATTTGGAAGAAAATCAACCAAGTCTAAGACTATATAGAAGAAAGGATATTTGAATTGCATCATAGGTTCAAGCTAAAAGTAAACATAAGGATCACTGGAGTAGATTTGAGGAGAACTGGATTGCTTCTGATTTTGCTACAAAATGTCAGGGTGATCATGGGCAAGTCCACTAGGTGCTGATTCTGCTCACGCTGAAACAAATGACAAAAACAAATGACCTCAGTGCTTCTAAATTATCTGTACCTCAGTTTTCCCAACATACTACTTCCCTACCTCACAAAGATGTCATGTGATTAAATTTGTTAAGTTTGAGAGACACTCATACAATATAGGGGCAAGCACCATGCCACAAAAAAGCCTACAGATATATAGCAGATTATTATGACTGGAAAATACAATCCTATGGTCAAACTACCAGCAGGATATATTTAAGATGAACTAAAGCTAAAGCTACTTTGTCTGGCACAGAAGGCCCACAGTCAGTTCAGACGCAGAGATCCCCCTTGCAGGTGGCCATGTGACAGAACCTTATAATTTAACATTTCCAAGAGCAATTCCATAGAACTGAAAATTCTCCCACCTCCCCCTGAATAACTAGTGCTAAGAGAATTCTGTGAGGTGCACCCCAGGTTTTTTTAATGGAGCAGGTGTAAACTACCCACAGTTATGAACTGTGCAGTGTGGGAAAGATTCTACCAACCAGGGTCAATTTCTCATTTCAAAAGTAAACACACACTCAAGATCACATAACACACTGTTGTTGCTGGGTGACAGAAAAAGGAATTAAATATATTTTCAGGCATCTAAAATAATTATAATTACATATCAAAAATGCTAAAAGGTTTCTGAAAGTCTCTAATGTTTCTTCTTCTCTATATATCATCTCTCTCCTAGTTCTCTGTGTTCGAGATAAGCCTTCCTATTTTGCATATAGGCTTTACAATGCAATCCATGTAAGTAGCACTGTCATTTCATACATTTTAAAGGGTAGTTTTACCATCTATTTTTAATTATTTTGCTAATTTGCTTTAAAAGAATTAGGGGCTTGATAACTTCCACTTTTTAAAATAGTGTTTGCTTCTTTTACTGTCAATTTCAAAGCCATAGGGCTTGAGCAACAGATAAGTTTTCTATGCGAAAACAGGAAATTTCATTTTAAATTCTTTTAACGCTGTTTGGTAACTGCATTCAATTTCTGAAAAGCATGATTTTGCATGGACTACATCTCCCTCTGGTGTGCAAAACTCAAAAGTGTACTTTATTATTCAATGTGATTGATTCTTATTAAGTAGTTGCCTACTGCACAGATTTATAAATATTTCTGTGAGTGGCATAATACAAATACCATAGTGTGATAATACTAATGGCCATATTTTCAATGAAACTTCATTTACATGTGCAAATGCAAATATTTTTGTGTGCAATTGCTTTAAAAAGTTAATTGGGTACAAATGCAGGTACATGAATATACACTCAGGAATATCCACAAATGCTGCACAGGGTAAAAATACAATGCTGGGGTACATCTACAGTGGAGCCTTAGATCAACTTAAAGAAGATTAAGTCGATATACAGGCTCCTGCAGATAACACTGGGCTTTTATTAAGTTGACTTAAGCGCTTCCTTAAGGTGACTTAATAACACCAACATTTAAGGTCGATTTAATGCTTAAGTTGACCTTATTAAGTCAACTTAAGCCAATGTAGACGGGGAAAGCCCTTAAATTGACCTAAATGGCCTCAAGGCCCCCTCCCAGAATTCCTGGCCACCAGGAAGGGTCATCCTAGCACCTGCCAGTGTGGACGCAGGCAGTCAACAGTAGTTTTCAATGTGAACTCTCTAAGTCAACCTTGTTAAGTTGACTTAACAGAGCCTGCAGTGTAGACATACCCCTAGTGTTTTCCCTTCATATTATATTCTGGTGATATAAATTGGTTTAGTCATGACAAAAGTTAAAATGTTAAAAATCAGTATTTGTATATTGTTTCAAATTCAAAACTGATTTTATTTTCACAAAATTGTTGTGCTAAACAAGATCATTTTTCCGTCAAATGTGACATTTTGTAATTACTTCTTATTTTCATAGTCAGATTAGGTTTTTGATAAAATACATTGAATAAAATTGCAGAAAATGTAATGTAAATTTAAAGTAAAGTTGTTTCACTCTAGTGTTTAGTGATTGATATAAATGAAATGCTAAGTGATACAGTACGCAGTCTACAGTAAGCATTTTAAATAACATTCCATCTCACAATGCATTAGTCAACCATATTTTGTCGAGGCTTTGTCATATTTCTATTTAGGATATTGCGTGATTAAAACAACTCTGTTAGGAAAGCTTCTAATACTTCAGATGATGGTTTGCTTAAAATCCACAATGGATGAGAAAGATTTCAGTGCACACAACAGACCCGTCCCGGGGGGGGGGGTGACTGGGGGTTAGTGGGGTGACTGTCCTGGGCCCTGTGTTTCCACAGGCTCCCCACTGCCACGCTGTCTTCAGCCCCTGCTCCACTGCCTTTGGCAGCAAAAGGCAAGCAGTGAGGTGGGAGCATGGAGCCCAGCCACTGGACTGGTCCTCCCTACCCCCAGGGCAGAACAGATGGCCCATGGGCCAGGGCAGGAGAGCAGGCTGGCCTGCCCTGCCCCCCAGAGGTGGAGCAGCCAGCATGGGGGAAGAGCAGGAGCACAGGACCTAGCCTCAGGCCAGTCGGGCCTGCTAGGAGGGTCTGGCTCCCTCCCCAGGACAGCCCTGATACACACCAAATAAGAATCAAATCCTGCTTTCTGAATATTCCTTACTACTTTATTCTGGTATTTTCCAGTGTGAATAGCTAATTGATAAATTAGGCCTGCCACTTGTAAATAGAACAATAAATATTTTTACTTTTAAATAGACCAATAAAATACTTCCCCTATGAACCACAAAGAAAAACCATTAATATCACTAAGTTCCAGAGAAGTAGCCATGTTAGTCTAGGTCAGCAAAACAAACGAGGAGTCCTGTGGCACTTTTAAAGACTAACAAATTTGTTCATTGTGCCACAGGACTCCTCGTTTGTTATTAAGTTCCAGAGGAGAAGCCATATTAGTTTAATACAGCAAAGTGCCACAACTCGTTTGTTTTGTTTGTTACTGTTACTGTCTGCTAGATAAGTTCTAAAGGGGTAGCCGTGTTAGTCTAGTAAACCAAAAAAAACAAACAAACAAAAACCAAAACAAAAACCAAGGAGTCTTGTGGCACTTAAAGACTAACCGATTTATTTATTCTCCCACAAAAGCTCATGAGAGAAATAAATTGGTTAGTCTTTAAGTATCACAAGACTCCTTGGGGTTTTTTTGTCCACTAGATGTCACCATTCTTCCAAAACTGTCCTGAAGATCTCTGTAATATAAACTCAAAAGCATGTTTTTCTCATCAAAAGAAGTTGGTCCAGTAAAAGATACCTCACTCAACTTGTCTCTCATCATTCGTCCATGCAGTTAGGGCTTGAGAGGAATTTATCAGAGAAATCAAATGGCTCATGTGATTGATGGTTGACAAGACATTAAAGTTCTACAGCTGGTTAGACTCTAGTGGTTGTTTAGTGACTACAGGAAACGGGATCATAGTCTTAGTCTAGTCTTAAATGGACAAAATTCACATAACATGAGCCACCGTCCCACTTAGCACTCTTATTGGCAGTCTCAACAAAAAAGACAAATGACTGAGGCCTTGATTCAGCAATGCTCACGCTTAACTATAAAATAAACAAACAAATAAATAAATAGACAGATAAATAAACACAATCTGTGCATTGATAACACTTTAAGAAAAATTTGTGGTGAGTAAAGTACAGAGATTCTGTTACACAGTAATATGAAATCACTGTTCACACATGAGAAAAATCAATGTAATAAACCTTTGGACACCTGAAACTTTTCTCGCATCCAGAATATAGATCTACATGACATAATTAATTTGCTCATCTACACATAATATTAACCTATTCAGATAGATAAACTCAGTCAACTTTCCTCATCTCTTTCTCCTCTTTTAGGAGTGTGGTTTCCATAATAAAACTGTTATACGGATTCTGATTGCCAGAAGTGAAATAGATATGATGAATATAAGACAACGATACAAAGAGAGATACGGGAAATCTCTGTTTCATGATATCAAAGTAAGTCCCTATATACCTGTGCATGTATATAGAACCTAGTTCAATAGTAGAATTTGATATATTCATATGAGGGCTTCAACAGCTGCAAGGGTTAATTCTGAACTCTAATCTAATCATTTGATACAAAGGCAGAAGTAATAATATGATGCCTGAACTCATGTTACAACAGTTCAGTGCCTCTGACTACTTTAAGTAAATGAACAATGAAAGTGGGATAATGCTTCCCACTAAATTCTAATCTCATTCTCATATTAGAGGCCTGATTCTGTCCCTCTGGTGGCATGAAGGGGACAGAACTGCCTTTGCTCTGGGTATTCTGGACTGTGAAGTAACCCATAGGTGGTCATACAAGTCAACTGAAGTGATGTAAAATGACCTTTGCAGTTCCCTTACTAGGGGTATGCCTCCATTGTTAATCACATGTTAAAACTAATCTTAATTTATAACACACTCCATGCCACATCCACCATGAAGCACAGTCCTATATGAGAGCATTTTAAATGTATGTGTATTATTTACTGTATCACATCCACCCTAAAATAGTGCTTCACCACACCCAAAACCTCTCCATTTATATTTTCGTTCGAAGAAGTCAAAGAACTCTAGCATAGGATTGTGTAGCACTTTCATTAGACTAATCAAAGCTGATCCTGCAATCAGTTTGTCCTTGATCAAAATGGATTTGTTTCCATTTTTAACTTTATAAACTTGTTATGGAACTAGTTTTTTTCTTCCTAGTGCATCTGTTTCCTCTATAAACAAACAAAAGCCTACATTACTGGTACTCAGCTTCTATGAGGAAAAAAACTGAATAAACTGCTACAATGAATCTAATGCTGGTCCCACTGATTTCTATAGAATTTTTCCCATTAATCTCAATAAAAGCACAGCAGATTCTGTGTCTGCAAAATCCGGTCCTTTATTTCATTTTGAATTATTTTCTTGAAAACATGACTGGCCAGACTTTTATTTGACTTATAATGATATAAACACAGAGTATCTTCACTGACTTCAGTCTATGGTTTTAAATGTGTGTGAGATCAAAATCTGTATTGCTGTTTGCGTTATTTTTACATAGCAACCACCAGAAAGAGCTATTCTGGTATCTTCAGACAACCGTGAACTGTATTATTGAGTTCTTGCAAAATGACAGGGCAGTAAAAACCGTTCCCAATGTTTTTAATGGTGGATGTATCAGAAAATATCCAGGGCCAAGACTTTCAAAACTGACCAATGAATTTTGAGTGCCCAGCTTGAGACACATGAAAAACTGAGCAGCCACCTTCTGAAACTCAGACTTTGTAGGTGTCTCAGGTCAGGGCCTCCAAAAACAAGGCATCCAAAATCACTTTTGAATATATTGGCCTAGAATCCCTACGAAGCATTGACAGATTTGTGCAAACCCCCACAACTTCTCAAAGTCCTCCAGTCCCTACCAGATGCATACAAATGGTGGGGGGGGGGAGGCAGGGGGAAGGAAAAATTATCATCACAAAGATTCTTTCCCTTGCAGCACTTTGCTTCAGGACATTATGAGACAGCTTTGCTTGCCATCTGTGCTGGTGATGTTGAAGATTATTAAAGGAAGAAGATAATGAATTTTGAAATGTGTATGGATCCATTTTTAACAGAAATCTAAGCCAGGCACATTTCTCTATAACTATTGGCTTGTCCAGTACTATATCAAGAGTGGATGAATCAATGTTATATATTTTCTATCTTTAAATATTTTTGGCAATAAGGCAAGTGTACAAACTTGTTTGTAAACAACATGATTTTTTCCCAAGTCTGAAGAAATTCTTTTACTGGGATTTGCATTGTTTAATGTAAAATTAATAAAATCCTATTTAACAAAATATTGTGTGCCTTATTTTGCCCCTTATGATGGACTTTATAGACCCAACACAAAGGCTAAGGGAATTATGGAGCAGTCCTGGAACAAGACAGTGAGTATAGGGAGAGGGCCAGAGAAGCAGCAAGGCCAAAATGGAGGAGCTGCAGGGACAGGGCAGCAGGGCGAGAGCTGGGGCCAGAGCCATGGCTGTGGCAAGAGCACATGCTGTGGGAGAGCAGACTCACCGGTTGCAGGCTGCTGGGAGGGCTGCCAGGGGGAAGAGGAAAGAGACGGGAGGCTGAGAGGGGGATGGGGAAAAAGATTGGGGTCTGCTGGGAGGAGAAGGAAAGAGATGGGGGTTGCCGGGGAGCCTTCGTGTGACATGAACAGCTGGGAATGCTCCCAGCCATGTTGCAACCCTGAAAAGGTTGAGAAGCCCTTGTCAGATATATAAGCAAGACAAAACTGAGACACTCTTCATCCCTTCTCCTTTGGCCATGAGCCAGGACTTGGTTGAGAGAGAGAACATGGGTCCCCCTAGTTTCCCCTTCGCTTTTGACAAATTGGGAGAACTTGGAGACTACTGGAGGATGACTGACCTTAATTTGCCACCAGGCTCTCAGCCTGTCCAGCAAAGCCATTTCAGGACTTTGAGCAGTCTCAAGCCATGGCCTACCATACCATTAAGGAAGCCTGCTACATGCCTTTTAACATTTTCTTAAAGCATTGTCTCACAACACCAAACCCAGACAATACGGAAAGTAATTTAAAGACCTATTATGCTTCTTGAAGTCTGGGGAAAACACACTCCTCTCTATTTACTTTAAAAGGTGTGATTCCTTATTGTTTTTTCCTCTGACTCTTTTCCACTTTCTCATACCCTAGCTTTTATGCTCCCAGGTATTATTACTTGGTATAAAGTGAGCACTTGCCACTTCTGCTGTCAATCAATCATTCAGCAAAAGGAACTTCTCCCTCTCTTCTCTTTGTCTTTCTCTCTCTTTATACCAAACAGATAACTTCTCTTTATTTTGAAAATGAACCAAAGAATTAGAATTCAAAGCACCATATTCTTTTCTTAATCTGTTCAGCTTAACATGAGTGATATGTCCCCAGGAACAGAAAGTTATTAAATATACCAAAAGTTTTAATTTTGTATTCTGTCTGCAGTATAGTGCAGGATCACTGCAGGGGCTTTAGGAGCTGCAGCCCTGGGCTTAAAAAGGAACGAGGAGCTGAGCCCTTGCCACCCCACGGATCTGGCCCCACTCAGGCCAGCTCATATCTATGTATCTTACTTATTTCTAGGGCGCTCTTCATTATAGCTTAGGATCAAAGATGTGTAAGTGAATAATAGACTCCTTTGCATGCCCAAATGACAATTATCATAAACAGGGTAGATCACCCATCACCAATGGCCCAATTGGGACAAAAAGAACTCTCAGTGAATTCAGTGTGACTTCTTAGATAGTAAGGTATTATTCAATAGGATTATAGATGTGTCACGAGTCTGCCACAATTCCAGGATACTGCAGCCTAATGATTAACGTCTCTGTAGATGCCCTCCCCCATGGGTGGGGAGGTGTGGCCTATTGGTCGAAGTTTTTATAGACGTCTCCTTGCTCATGGGAGCAAGGCCCTGGGGCCTGGGGTCTTGTTGGGTGGTGAAGGCCACCCAGGGGAGCACCAGCAAGAAGCTTTCTCTCAGGTCGGCCATCTACCCAACTGAGCTGGATGGCTGGCTTTTATACCTTGAGCATGCCAGGCAGATGCAGGGGGGGCGGAGCTGCTTCTGCCTGGAGAGTTTCCTTAACCGTTTTCTGTCCAGTACGTGGCTGCTATGCCCCATCACAAACTGGAATGATCTGATCCTTAATCACTTAGAGCCAAATTCAAGAAAGCAGCTAAGCATGAATATTCCCTTAAGCACACGTGCTTAAGTGCTTTGCTCAATCAGGGCCAATGTATTGAACCTTTAAGTGAAAAACTGCTCTTTTGGCTTTCTACTTTTTATTCTTTTATATGACCTTGTTATTTCACTCTGAGCTTTGTCACTCCAGCATTTGCATTGCTGTGAGATAATGCCTTAAATAGAACCAGGTATATTTGAAGGAAGACAGTCAAAGAAATAATATAATACTGATTTTAAATAAACATTTTGTAAGCCTGCATACCATATTCTAAGTATGAATTAGTCTAAGCTTTTACAAGCCAGCACAGTCTTTTCTCTGTTTGTACAGCCCCTAGCACAATGGGCTCTAGTCCACAACTAAGAGTCCTATGGCAATACAAATAATAAATAATAGTCCCTGTAGCTGTACAAACATTGCTGGTTATTTAAATGAACAAATTTACAAGCAGAAGGGAAATCGACTATGTGGTACAGGACATAGTTTTACTTTAAAAGAATTAACTTACAATCTTTAATGTATCTAAAATTGCAAAATGTCCAGGTTAGTACAAACACCTGAAAATGTTTAATGTATTTTATGTGAACATCCATAATCATAGACCAATATGATTAAATAAAGCATACTTCTAAAACCTAATAGTATAGGTTGGTTGGCATGCTTGTTTGCAGGTCACATCAGGGTTTTTCAGAACTGGTGTCTGCAATGGGTTGGGCAAACCTTGTTTTCAATTTGTTTCAAAACCTTTGTGTTTTGATTTACAATAAATTTAAACTGAAAGGAAAATTCATTTGGAACTGATGAGTTTAAGAATGACCATCCTGAATCAGACTAATGGTTCATCTAGCCCAGTATCACATCTTACAACATTCGCTCATACTGGGTGCTTCACAGGAAATAAATAAAACAAGTAGTCTTTAAGTCTTCCATCTCATCAGCCATTCCCAGATTCAAACAAACAGTTATCCCTGCCAATCCTGGCTAATAGTCATTGTTTGACCTATACTTTATGAACTTATCTAGTTGTCATTTGAACCTTGGTATAATAGTCCTTACTTTTATAACATTCTCTGGCAAGGAGTTCCAAAGGTTGACTCTGCTTTTGTTTGTTTTAAACTTGTTGCCTATTAATTTCATTTGGTGACTCCTAGTTTTAGTGTTATGAGAAGAAGTAAACAACACTTCCTCATCTAGATCCAAAGGGGTAGCCATGTTAGTCTAGTTCAGTAAAATAAACAAAGAGCCCTGTGGCTCTTAGAGACTAACAGATTTACTTTTTGCATCATCTACTTTCTCCATGTGCATGAGTTTATAGACCTCTATCAGTTCCCATAGTTGCCTCTTTTCCCAGATGAAGAGTCCCAGTCTTACTAATTTTTCCTCCTACCAACACTTTTCTATATCCCAAGTGATTTCAGTTTTCCAATTCCAATATATATAAAAAAAAAAAAATTCCTCTCTCACCCCCTATGGGTGGTATGTGTCATCCTCAACCTCGGGTCCTCTACCAGAGGCCTGGGAGTTTGAGGGTTCTGCGCAGTATCTTAGCTGTTCCTAGCACTGCACTCTTCTGGACAGAGAGCTCTGATGTCGTTCCTGGGATCTGTTGGAGCCACTCTCCCAGCTTAGGAGTCACAGCCCCGAGTGCTCCTACCACCACCGGGACCACTTTGGCCTTTACTTTCCACATCCGTTCTAGTTCCTCTTTCAGGCCCTGGTACTTCTCCAGCTTCTCATACTCCTTCTTCCTGATGTTGCTGTCACTTGGCACTGCTACATCTATCACCACCGCTGTCTTCTGGTCCTTGTCTATTACCACGATGTCTGGTTGATTGGCCACTACCTGCCTGTCCGTCTGGATCTGGAAGTCCCACAGGATCTTAGCCCTGTTATTCTCCACGACCTTCTGTGGGATCTCCCATCTGGTCTTGGGAGGGTCTAGCCCATACACTGTGCAGATGTTCCTGTACACAATGCCAGCTACTTGGTTATGTCGTTCAGTGTACGCTGTTCCTGCCTGCATCTTACATCCTGCCACTATGTGTTGGACTGTCTCTGAGGCCTCTCTGCACAGTCTGCACCTTGGGTCCTGTCTAGTGTGGTAGACCCCTGCTTCAATGGATCTGGTGCTCAGTGCCTGTTCTTGTGCTGCTATGATCAGCACCTCAGTGCTGTCTTTTAGTCCAGCCCGTTCCAGCCACTGGTAGGGTTTCCCAATGTCAGCCACCTTAGCTATCTTTCGATGGTACCTCCCATGCAGGGTCTTGTCTTGCCATGGCACTTCTTCTGCTTGATCTTCCTACTATGTCTGCTGCTGCCTCAGGCATTCTCTCAGCAGCTCATCTTTGGGTGCCATCTTACTGATGTACCCCTGGATGCTCTGGGTTTCATCCAGAACAGTGGCTTTGACACTCACTAAACCCCGCCCGCCTTCTTTCCAGCTGGTGTACAGTCTCTGGGTGTTGGATTTGGAGTGGAAACTTCCATACATTGTGAGGAGCTTCCGGGTCTTCACATCGGCAGCCTCCATGTCCTCCTTTGGCCAGCTCACTATACCAGCAGGGTAGCTGATGACTGGCAGGGCGTACCTGTTGATGGCGTGGATCTTGTTCTTCCCATTGAGCTGGCTCTTCAGGACCTTAGGAGACAGACCACTCCTTGCTTATAGGCAGCCCCCTAATCTTAAACAGATACTCACCAGCAACTACAGATCTAACAACAGGAACATTGAAGCAGGCACACACCCCTGCAAAAAACCAAGCTGCCAAGTCTGCCCACATAGCTACACAACAGACACCATCATAGGTCCTAATCAAGCCTGCTACTCCATCAAAGGCTCATTTACCTGCTCATCTACTAATGTGGTCTATGCCATCATGTGCAAGAAATGCCCCAACACCTTATATATTGGACAAACAGGACGATCGCTCCGTAAGAGACTGAATGAGCACAGAGCTGATATCAGAAACAAAAGAACAAAGAAACCAGTTGCTGAGCACTTCCATCTTGCTAATCACTCGATGAAGGATTTGTTAACGACTGTCGTTAGAGATGTACCTGGGACATCAAGACTTCAAAGAGAAACAGCTGAACTCAAATTAATATGCAAGCTAAATTCTGTGAAAGCAGGACTGAATCAAGACTATGGGTTCTTTTCCCATTACAAAGGGTAATTTGACTTCAGGCTTCCCATGGTTTGAGCCTATAAACTGCTCTGATTTGCTGTTACTTTATGACCTGATCCTATGTTTTACACCCCCTTGCATTTAGTTTCATTCCTTTCTGTAAGTTCACCCATCTTTGAAGCATCTGAGGAAGTGGGATGTTCTCCCACGAAAGCTCATGCAAAAAATAAATCTGTTAGTCTTAAAGTGCCACACAACTGCTTGTTCTTTTTTTACTGGACTAGATTAACACGGCTATCCCTTTTGAAATCTTCAGGACTTGTCTTATCCTTTGGTAGTACTTGGATGTTGCTGTCTTCTTTGCCTCCTCATCATGGTTCCCATGTGACTGTGGGATGCCAAGTTACTTGTAGCTGGTCTGTATGTCTGCTATGTGGCCTGCTGGTAGTTCCACCCTATCAGTCTTGACTACCTTCCCTCTCTTTACTACCATCCGGCCACACTTCTCCAGTCCGAATGACATCCCAATATCTTCACTGTAGATCCGTGTCAGGTGGATTAGCAAGTCGATGTCTCGTTCATTCTTAGCATACAGCTTGATGTCATCCATATAGAGGAGGTGGCTAATGGTAGTTCCACTCTTGAATTTGTATCCATATCCAGTCCTTGTGATTATCTGGCTGAGGGGGGTTCAAGCCAATGCAGAACAGCAGTAGGGACAGTGTATCACCTTGGTATATATGCTGCACTTGATGGCCACTTGTGCAAGCTGTCTTGAGTTGACTTCTAGTGTTGTCTTCCACAGTCCCATTGAGTTCTTGAGGAAGGCCCTTAGTGTCCTGTTGACTTTGTATACCGCCAGATATTCACAGATCCATGTGTGTGGCATTGAGTCGTAAGCTCTCCTGTAGTCAATCCAGGCTGTGCTCAGATTGGTCTGTCTAGACCTTGAGTCTTCGGCGACTGCTCTATCTATGAGCAACTGGTGTTTTGTGCCTCTGGTGTTCCCAATGCCCTTCTGAGCTGTGCTCATGTACTGGCCCATATGGTCCTGTAGCTTGGCGGCTATGATGCCTGATAGGACTTTCCATGTTGTGGGGAGGCAGGTTATTGGCCGGTAGTTGGATGGTGCTGTTCCCTTGTGGGGGTCTTTCATGATCAGCACTGTCCTTCCTTGTGTTAGCCAGTCTGGGTGGAAGCCTGCTGCTAGCAGCTGGTGTGCTGCTAGGCGTTCATGCACTGCTGTTAGTTTCTTTAGCCAGTAGGTGTGGATCATGTCCAGCCAGGAGCTTGTCCAGCTCTTCATGTTCTTGACCCTCTGTTGGATGTCTGCTACTGTGATGGTGACTGGTTCCTCTTCTGGGAGATTGCTGTGGTCTGTTCTCAGGTCCTGCAGCCACTTTGCACTGGTGTTATGAGTCTTCTCTTTCTACCATATGTTCTTCTAGTACTGTTCAGTTTCTGCTGTTGGTGGCTCTGCTGTTATTGTGTTGTTGCACTGCAGTTGGGAGTATACCTTGGATGGTTCTTTGGAGAACAGGGCATTTATCTTTTTGGCCTCTGCTTCTCTAGTGTATCTCCTTAGCCTGGTGGCCAGTGCTTTGAGCCTTTGTTTAGCATCTCTAGGGCTTCAGATGGAGTCAGGCCCTTGTATTTTTTCAGTAGACAAGTCTTATCCTTAATCTCTACATCCTTCTGTAGTTCCACCAGCTGACTAACTTCTCTCCATGTTGCCTTGATCTTATCCTCCAACCTCATTTTCCAGGGGGGGTATGTACTGCTGTTCTTGATCATGTAGCCAAGCATCTCCAGGATTACAGAGGCTGTAGTGTATACGAGTTCATTGGTTTGAGTTATGGTGGTAGTAGAAAGTGTCATTAAGGCTCTATTGGCATCTTCTAGCATACTATCTGATGGTACTTCTCCAACGAGCCTTGGTAATCAGTCTCGAGGGTTGACTGTAGCTAGTTTATCCATGATCTTATGCCTCATATCAGCTGCTGTGCTCTGTAATGGAGGGGGTGGCAGTGAAGTTCCAGCTTCAGGTGTTGGCTGCACCTCTAGTTGTTCTTCCAGGTCTTCTTCTTGAGCTGGTCTCTCTCAAGTTGTAAGAGCAGCTTCCTCTTTACTATGTTGAAGCATTGGGTAACTAGTTGTTTCTCAGTTAGTGGGGATGTAGGTCTTTTGTCCATCCATAGTTCCCTCATACATTTCATGTATCCCCTCTCACTAGGTCTACTGTTGTAGTAGCATTCCATCAATTCCAGGTTCTCTTGTCTCATCCATGTATGGTTTGTTCCAGTAGCCCACTTATCATCAGATTGTCCTGGTTCCCCAAACATCTGGTACAGAGCTTGTTAATCCGGGAAATGTCCGAGCCAGCATGACTCTCCCTAGTTCACGTCACTCTCATATTTGAGGTAGGCAAGTGAAGCGTTAGGGGTTCTTTTTTGCCCAAGGACCCCTACTGGAAAGCTAGGTAGGTACCAACCAGGATCTGAACCCCAGTCTCCCATATCAAAGGGCAGTACTCTTAACCACTACACTATCCAGTCACCTACATACAGCTATAAAATTTATTTTAGATGGAGAGACCAGATTTGCTCACAGTATTCAATATGGACTTGAGCAGGCAATAATATATTTTCTGTCTTGTTATTTTTCCCTTTCCTGACAATTCTCACCATTTTTAGCTTTTTTGACTGTCCCTGCATACTGAGTGGATGTTTTCAGAGAAACAACAGCCCACTGAGGCAGGACACAGTCATCGCCAATAAGGACCAGAAGATTGTCTTGGTAGATGTCACAGTCCCAGTCAAGATCAGGACCGCAGCCTTCTACAAAGCCTGAGTTCATAAAGAGGAGAAGTACGCCCCCCCCGCCCCCCGGCTGACAGCCTTAAAGCATAGAGCTACAAGGTGCAGGGGTACCTGGGACCTGTGCAACAAGTTTGTGCCAGGGCCCGCAGAGTTTGTTGACACTACTGCCGGCTGATGCAATGCCTCCTGGCGTCTGACACCATCAGGTGGTGGAGAGACATTTACACTGGACACATCACTAAATACAGATGGTACCTGGAAGAGTAAGCTGCAGCACCATCTTGCTTTGGTATCAGGAAGATTCAGACCTTCCTGTCCACTGACAGGAACTTATAGACTAAAAGATTATCTACACCACTGCATCATTGACTCACTGAGGGAAAACCCACTATTACTGAAATAGCTACTCCCCATTAGCCACGTCTTATATATCTTCTGTAATAAGTGATGTTCCCAAATTACTGAATGTTCATGCTTCTGTTTATCCAGATTATGCATTCCTTGTATTTAACTCCTAACCAAACTCTGCACTGGTCAATAATCTATACACTAACCTGGATGTTAGACAAGTTAGATGTCTTCAGATCATCAGGGCCCACTGATATGCACCCTAGAATACTCAAGAAAGTGACTCAAGAGAAATCTGAGCCATTAGATATTATCTTTGAAAAACAAAGAGTCAGGTGGTACTTTTAAAGACTAACAGATTTATTTATCACATTATTGTTAGTCTTTAAAAGTGCCACCAGACTCCTTATTTGTTTTGCTGAACTAGACTAACATGGCTAGCCCTTTGGCACTTACCTTTGAAAAGTTAGAGAAGACGGGAGACATCTCAGGGGCCTGGAAAAGGGCAAATATAGAGCCCAGCTATAAAATGGGAAAATAGGACAACCGAGAGAATTACAGACCAGTCAGCTTAACTTCTGTACCGTGAAAGGCAATAGAGCAAAGAATCAAGGAGTTGATTTCCAAACATCTAGAAGAGATTAAGGTATTAAGTTATAGTCAGCATGGACTTGTCAAGAACAAATGGTACCAATCTGTCAAACCAATCTGATAGCTTCCTGTGACAAGGTAACAAGCCTCATGGATAGAAAGGAAGCTGTAGATTTGGTACATCTACACTGCAGTAAGACTTTTGATACAAACACACAAGGAGTCCTGTCATCTTGTGGCAATTTTGATACAGTCTCGCATCACCTTCTCATTAAGAAACTAGGAAAATACAACCTATACAGTATACTATAAGATGGGTATACACCTAGTTGGATAACCATACCCAAAAATAATTAAGTAGTTGAGAGTCATACTAGTACGGCATAAAAAATGGGGTTCCACAAAGATCGGTTCTGTTCAATATTTTTTATCAATGATTTAGATGATGGCATATACACTTTTAAAGTTTGCAGCTGATACCAACCTGGGAGGGGTTGCAAATGCTTGGAGGACAGGGTCACAATTCAAAAGGATTTGTACAAACTGATAATTAGGATGAAATTCAATAAGGATAAATGCAAAGTACTTCAGGTAAGAAAGAACAACCAATTGCATGCCTACAAAGTGAAAAATGTCTGCCTATGAAGGATCACTGTGGGAATGGAGCATTGCCCTTCAGCAATCACAAGATCAAAGGCTTGGCCTCTCTTCTCAGCACATGAAGGGCTCTACTTCAGTATGTTCCCCATCTCCCCAGCTTGCTTCAGATACCCTGCACTCCCCACGTAGTCCTTATGAAGATGGGAGGAGGCTCTCAACTTCCTCCCCAGTGCACACACAGGAACATGGCATGAGCTTGCCCTGCAGAACCAGGGGTTAAAGTAGACTGGAATGCACTGGAATGATGTTCTGGGACCCACTATTTTTAGGGGCTCAGCATTCTGGCACACCTAAAAATAGAAAATGGAGCTGGAACGCTGCATTCTAGGGCCCACCATTTTAAAATAGCAGGCCCCAGAATGCTGCATTCCAGCTCGTATTTCTATCTTTAGGGCCCCCCAATACTGAGCCTCTAAAAATAACAGGGCCTGGGATGCCATTCCTGTGTGTCCTGGGAGGCAGGGAGCTGCCCCGGCCTGGGCTAAGGCTCTGGCCTGAGCCTGCTCTCACTGAGCATGCTCAGAGCCTAGGAGCAAGCTCAGGCTGGAGCCTGAGCCTGGGTCAGGGCCGCTATGCAGTGACATGATGGCCAGGTAAGGGGACCCGGGGGGTGGGTTAGAGGCAGTATTCTCCCCAGGACTTGAAATGGGGGCAGTGTAGAGGAGGAGGGTGGGGGGCATAGGGGGTGCTTGCTAATTTGGTATAATACTCTTACTAGATGACAACTGGGAAGGGGTGTTGGGAAATTTGGGGCGTGCAGCGGAGGGTAGGGAAATCCCTGCTTCAGGGACAGGCAAGCCAGCCCAATAGGGAAAGGCATGGGGGGGTGTGGTGTTTTGGACTACCCAGGGTCATTGGGGTTGTCACAGTGATAAATGGGAGGGTCGTTTAGGTGCTAGGGAAACCTGTCTGTTGGGTCCTCTCTCTCTCAGTTCTCTTTCAGTAAAGACTCTTTACACAGCTCTGAATATGCTGCCTCTCATTAATGGATTATAATTTCCCCTAAAACTCGATATCTGGCGTTGAGGGTTGGACATGTTATGGAGTTGGCTATCCTCAACAATCCCAGCAACTGTGGAAAGCCAGAATGCAATGTAAGAAGCAAAATTTTATTTACTGCTTTCATGGGGGTTGGGTTGTAACTGAGAAAGCTGAGCTGTTTGCCTAAGGGCTAGCTGGCTATTCCGAACGCTGATCTGCCTGCTGTTAAATGAAGAGACAATAACCACAATGAGAAGAAGGTACCAGTTTTTCTAACAGTCATTGGAGTTAAGACTTATAATTTGCTATGTGATTTGCTTTATCCGGAGAAGCCAGAGCAGAAAACTTACGGGGACGTAGTGGAAGTTCTGGGAGCACGTTTTTCCCTGAAGCCACTAGTAACTGCAGAGAGGTATAGGTTCTACCAAAGGAACCAAGGTGAAGGTGAATCAGTTTTACAGTTCGTAGCAGATCTGCGGAAGCTAGCAGCACACTGTGACTTCAAGAACATGTTAGAGGAAATGCTGCCTGACAGGCTGGTGTGTGGCCTACCCAGTGAATCAACACGGAAACGCCTATTGACTGAAGGTGAACTCACCTTGCAGAAGGCTGTGGAAATTCCAGTCTCCATGGAACGTGTCACCCAAGACATGCAACAGATCGGGGTCAGCGTACGTAAAGTATCCCTACAACCTGCCCACAGGGCACTGGGGAGACAAGAATGTTCCCGGTGTGGGAAGCAGTCACCTCGCATTAGAGTGCCAGTTTAAGGAACTACTGTGTCAACAATGTGGTAAGAGAGGGCACATTGAATGTGCCTGCAAACAAAGAAGGATAAGCCAAACAGAAGAGGCAGACCTGAGAAAAATGGGCCGTTGATTTTGCAGACTAAGAGGGAAATTCTGCATCCAGTAGAGCAGAATACAGGTGATCATAGTGACACCCAATCGGAAGATAAAGGTTCCCTCCATGTTTTGTCTACAACAGCTGGCCCACGTAAATTCTGGGTGACACCTGTGTTGGAAAGCAAACCTGTACGCATGGAATTGGACACTGGTGCAGCCGTTTCATTAGTTTCTAACGTTGTGTATGAGAAGGACTTTAGACATCTGCCACTTAAGCTGACAGTAGTTGTTTTGAAGACATATAGTGGGGAGACTGTTCCCTTTTGGGTACTATTGATGTGAAAGTAGAACTCAATGGACAGACCACAAAGCTACCACTGTTTGTGGTGAAGGGGAATTACCCAGCCCTGATGGGAAGATCTTGGATCAGGAAAATCCAACTCGATTGGTCACAAGTGCATCAATTGACTAAAGAAGAAATGAATCTAGCAGCAGTACTAACGAAAGACGCTGCTGTTTTCGGTGAAGACTTCGGCAGCATGAAGGGAATCACTGTGAAATCACTGTGATCAGCAACCAAAATGTTTGAAGCCCAGGATGGTGCCATTTGCCATCAGACCCAAGGTGGAAGAAAACTTGGAGCGGTTAGTCAAGGAGGGAGTCTTAGTGCCAGTTACTCACAGCCAGTGGGCGACACCCATTGTCCCAATAGTGAAGAAGGACGGCTCCATTCGGATTTGTGGAGATTTCAAAGTCACTGTCAACCCAGTGTTATGTGCAGAACTATATCCTCTTCCTCACATTGGGGACATCTTTGCAGGTCTGGCTGGAGAACAAAAATTTAGCAAGATTGATTTGAGTCAAGCGTACTTACAGATGCATGTTGAAGAAGAATCTCAAGAGTTGTTGACAATTGTAACACATAGGGGTTGTACAGATACTGTCGTTTACCTTTCAGCATTACTTCGGCCCCAGCTTTGTTCCAAAGGGCAATGGATCAGATTTTGAGTGGTTTATCAGGAGTACAGTGCTATCTGGATGACATCCTGGTCACTGGCAAAAATGAGGAACACCTTATGAACTAGGAAGCTACTCTGCAAAGACTAGAAGCGTATGGTCTATGTGTTCACAGAGACAAATGTAAGTTTTTCCAGCCCTCAGTTGAATATTTAGGACATATAATTGATGCTGATGGTCTCCATAAGTCTCCGGCCAAGGTTAAGGCTATCGTGGATGCTCCGCTACCTCAGAACATAAGCCAACTTTGCTCTTTTTTAGGGTTATTGAACTATTATGGCAAGTTTATTTCACAATTAGCGATGCTCCTGAAACCCTTACCTGAGCTTCTTGGGCCGAAAAAGGCCTGGAACTGGACTGAAGCCTGTGATGTTGCATTTAATGAAGCTAAATGCTCACTGGTAAACTCTAGGGTTCTGACACATTTTGATCTATCTTTACCTCTACAGTTGGCTTGTGATGCCTCCCCTTATATAGTTGGGGCTGTATTGTCACATATTATTCCTTCTGGTGAAGCGAGGCCTATCGCTTTTGCTTCACACTCCCTGACCAAGGCAGAAACTAACTATGCCCAAATTTAACATGAAGCACTGGGCATTGTTTTTGGCGTTCGGAAATTTCACCAGTATATGTGGGGAAAGAAGTTCACACTTGTCACTGACCATCGACCCAACATCAGTTTTGGGGCCACACACAGGCATCCCACATTTGGCTGCTAGTTGGATGTAACGATGGGCATTGATACTTTCTGGATACACATATGAAATCAAGCATAGGCAATCCTCTTTGCATTGCAGTGCTGATGGTCTTTCAAGGCTACCCTTACCAGCACATCATCAAGATCCGGGTCAGGAAGGAATCTTTTACTTTGAACAAGTGGAAAACACACCTGTCACGGCTACTCAGGTGAAGAAAGTGACACGGGTTGACCCAGTACTCTCACAAGTTATGGATTTTGTGATGCATGGAAGATTCTTACCTGACTCTCAGGTCTCTCCTGACTTCTGCCCCTACATGTCGAGGAGGACAGAGTTATTGACCCAATCTGAGTGTTTGTTGTGGGGTATGCGTGTCATTATCCCACCTTCATTAAGACCAAGTTTGCTGGAACAGCTCCATTCAAGTCACTGCGGCATAGTGCGCATGAAAGAAATTGCACAAAGCGATTTCTGGTGGCCGGGCTTGGACAGGGCCATCAAAGAAATAGCTAGAGCTTGTACCTCATGCCAGAGCGTCTGGAACGCACCTCAGTTGGCACCTCTTCACCCGTGGGATTGGCCCGAAAGGCCATGACAACATATCCATGTTGATTTTGCTGGCCCATTTGAAGGATGTATGTTTTTAATTGTGGTGGATGCCCATTCAAAATGGCCAGAAGTCTCTGTAATGCAGTCCACTACTACGGAAACCTCTATCCAGACCCTGAGTGGCTTTTTTAGTCATTATGGTCTTCCAGAACAGCTGGTGAGTGACAATGGATTGCAGTTCATTTCTCAGGAGTTTGAAACTTTAATGAAGGCCAATGGAATACATCACATCAGGTCAGCACCATCTCATCCTTCCACTAGTGGACTCACTGAAAGGTTCGTACAGACTATGAAGCAAGCTCTAAAATCTGTAAAGGGATGTTCAGCTCTTCAGAAGTGTCTGGACAACTTCTTGTTGTCCTACAGAAACACTCCGCAGGCTACGACTAAGGCATCTCCAGCTTTTCTTATGATGGGACAGCAGTTGCGCTCTTGCTTTGATTTTTGAAACCACGAGACACATGGCAAGTGTTTCAACGCCAACAGCAGGACCAGGTCAGCAGACATTCACCAAGAACAAAGGACCGCACCTTCAGTATTGGACAGCCTGTTCTCGCTCGAAACTATGCTTCAGGAGCTAAATGGGTTCCAGCAATGGTCATTTCCCAGACAGGACCTGTTTCCTACTCTGTCCAGACAGTGAGTGGCCTAGTTTGGCAACGGCATGTTGATCAGTTGCTTCTCCACCATACCCATCCGGAAGATGCATCTCCAGTGGACATACCTGACTTCACCCTTACTGATGATACAACATCAGAGCACGAAACAATTGTTCCTGTCTCTCGTGCTCCAGCCACCCCTTCAACCTTCCTGGACCAACCGGATACAACATCCTCTCCGGTTCCAGCTACTTCCCCGGCACCTGTGGTCACACCACCACTCATACCACCTTGTGGTGTGGGCACACCAGAAGTTTGCCGTAATCCACCTCGAGACAGAAGGCCTCCTAATTGGCTGGATCTTTAGCTAGTGGAAACCTCCTCTTCATGGGGCAGCATAATTCCCTGAGGGTATGCCAAAGATGGGGCAATCTACCCTCATCTCCTAGTTTAGTCCTTATTCTTTCCAGGGAGGGGAGGGCTTTATTCTTTGGGGGGGGGCTTTTCATTAGAGGGGGAGGAATATGTGGTGTTTTGGACTAGCAAGGGTCATTGGGGATGTCATAGTGATAAATGGGAGGGTTGTTTAGGTGCTAGGGAAACCTATCTGTCTGGGTCCTCTCTCTCTCTCTCTCAGTTCTCTTTCAACTAAGACTCCTTACACAGCTCTGAATATGCTGCCTCTCATTATTGGATTATAATTTCCCCTAAAACTCGATGGTGGTGGGGGGGGTCAGCCTGGGACAGCAGGGGAAGACTGCACAGTGCAAGATAGGTGAGAAAGGGTTTGGGGACTAACAGCAAGACAGGGGCAGGGGCATCGCTGGCTGGGGCTCGGGCCCAGGTCCCACCCCCAGCCCACAGGCCCTGCCCCAAGCCTGTAGGCCCCCACCCCCTGGCTGGGGACAGGGCCAGGTGCTGCCACCCTGCCGTGGGTGGCCAAGCCCCGGATCCCTGGCCGGGGATGGGGCCCGGAGTGCCCAGCGCCAGCAATGCCCCAGCCTGGGGGCAGGAGTTTGGGGGAATAGCTGGGGTGGTAGGTAGGCATGTGGGCAGCAGATATGCAGGTGGGGGTTCAGTACTTGGGGTGAGGGGCTGAGGGACATGTGAGGAGATGTAGCTGGGGTGCATGGAGACCCAGACTGGCGGGGGGGGGGTAGTCTACCGATTTAAGAAGCTTCCAGGGCCCACCAAATGATACTTTAACCCCTCGCCAGAACTAAAGCTCCGCGACCTACCCCAGCCCCCGGCCACATCTCGCGCCTGCCCAGCTGGAATCACCCTCCCCCCAACAACCGCTTCCGCGGCGGTTAGTCCCGCCCCTTTTATTGTGACGTGTCGGCGCCGCCCCGTTCCTTTATTTTGATTGGTAGCTGACGCTGTCGATCTCTCGCAGGCCTTCAATCCCAGCCCTCCCTGCCCCCGCCCGGCAGTTTTCCCTCACGCTCTCGCTCCCTCAGGAGCGCGCGCGCGCGGCGGGGAGCGATGGAGGCCAGCCTGACGTGCGCCGTCTGCCTCGGCCTCTTCGAGGAGCCGGTGACGCTGCCGCGCTGCTCGCACAACTTCTGCAAGGCCTGCGTGCTGGAGTGCCTGGCCTCCGGGGAGCCCGGCTCGCCGCGCGGGGGCCAGGCCCTCGGCTTCCCCTGCCCGCTGTGCCGGAAGCCGTGCCCGCTGCCCGCCGGGGGCTGCTCGGCGCTGCCCGTCAACACCACGCTGGCGGAGGTGGTGAAGCTGTACCGCGCCGGCGGCGCCACGGAGGCGGCGCCGAGCCCCCCGCTGGTGTGCGGGGCGGCCTGCGAGCGGCACCCGGCGCGGCGGAGGCAGCTGTACTGCCGCCTGTGCCGCCGGGCCGGCTGCGGCCAGTGCGTCTCCGAGCAGCACCAGGGCATCTTCCACGCCGTCAACCTGCTCGACACCGTCTACCAGGAGGAGAAGGTGAGTCCCGCGGGCGGCCCGCTTGAGACGGGGCCCCGCACGTCAGGCTCGGCGGGGAAACGCACCAAGCCGCCCGCCTCCTAGAGCTGTGATCGGGGATTTGCCCCACCCCCCAGCTGTCAGCTGGTTATACCGAGTTAGTGAGCCCGACCCCCCCCCCTTCATTTCCCGTCGTGGGGAGGCTGCTGATTGGGGTGTTAGTCAGAGCATTCCTGGGAAAGCGTCCAGGGCCGGGATGCTGCAGTAACAAGTCCTGGTTTTTCCTGCTCAGTCCTGTCTGCCTAAAGCCAAGGCGTGGAAGTTACAGGGCAGTGCCACGGCAAACTTTTTCTTTCCTCTAAATAGCTTTTGCATTAATCAACTAGGCTGTGACTGGTTCAGGGTGATACTCTTAGGCTGGGTCTCCATCAGAGGTCGGCAGTCAAAGAGCTGTTTTTTTCAAATTCCTTCAATAACCGAGTGTTTTGACAGCCACCCTGGGTGTGACCTCCTGGTAGGGGGTGAGGGGGAGCTGCGCCAGGGCGCTGCTGCTGGGCCCTCTGGTGGGAGGAGGGGAGCTGAGAACCAGGCATGCCCCCCCACATGGTCCCCAGGTGGCAGCAGGGGAGATCAAGCATATATATCATATCATAGGGCTGGAAGGGACCTCTTGAGATCATCGAGTCCAACCCCCTGGGAATTGAACCCAGGACCTTCTGCATGGTAAGCAGAGGGGCTAGCCACTACACTATTACCAAGCCTGGAGTCTGCCACGGGCTACCTGCAGGGTCAGCCTGTGGCAGGGGTGGGACCAGAGGCAGGAATGAGCCACCTGCAGGGTCACCTTGATGGCAGCGGAGGGTGGGGTGGGATGTCTGGAGCCCAGAGCCGCAAGAAGGCAGCCAAAGAGCCTCATGCAGATTTGGAGCAACAGGTTGCAGACTGCTGGTCTGCACCTAGAACTGGCTGATCTAGTCCTTTGCTCAGGGATGTGAAAAATTCAAGCTCCCAAAAAAGGTAATTAAGCCAACCTAGGATCCAAAATAGGCACAGTTAGGTCAGCACAGGAATTATTCCATCAATTTATCTGCCTCTTCATGAGGAAAGGGGTTAGCTATGCCAATGGCAAGAGGTGGGCGGCAACCCACTTTCTGTCATTGTAGCAAGTGCTTACTCTCCTACTGCACTACACTGCATCTGATGAAGTGGGTTCCAACCCATTAGTCTTTAAGTGCCAAAAAAAGTTTTGTTAGTGCCACAGGGCTGCTGCTTGTTTGCTGAAAGCAGACTAGCACAGTTGCCCCTCTGAACGCTAGGCTACAGAGGCAGTTTCCTAGCAACATGCAGGCTCTTATTGCCATGTGTGATCTTGTCGGTAGAGCCCTGCAAATCCACAGGTGTCTGCGGGTACAGTGCAGATATCTGCAGACCATTTGTTGTGGATGCAGATCAGACCCAGGTCTGTGTTTTTTATCTGAGCAGAGTGAGAGCCCTGCAAATATGCAGATATCTGCACTGTATCAGTATCAGCATCTGCCTGGAAGCTTTGCTGTGATTGGAGCACAAAATTGCTTCTTCCTCCTCCCCATTCAGTCCCCCTCAAAGGGGTGGGATCAAGGTGGGTCACAGAACACCTGCACTATGTCTGGGGAGAAATACTGATATGGTAGACTCCTAGAGTGTGTGGCACTGTGGTTGTTCTGTACTTATGTTGCAGCCTAAACAGTGGAACCCAGAACCCCAGCCAGAAGCTGGGAGGTGCAAATGCAGCTTGTCCCCTCCTCACAAGAGAAGAGGAATGCACAATCTGTTCTAGGGTTTAACTGTACAGGTATAGTTTAAGCTGCAGGACTTTTGGGTGTAGATGAGCCTAAAGAATGCCACTGTGAGGGTTGGAAGAATACCAAACCCAAGTTGTTTCATTGTTTTGAAACATGAGGAGTGTCTATGTTAGTAAAGTTTTAATAATATTTAGTTAAAGTCTGTGCACACTGTCAACATGGTGTAGCTAAAGATTATATTATAAACTTCTTGATTAAAATAATGTGGATTAAGCAGTTATAAAATTCTCTCCTGCAGTTAACCTTTTTTAGCAGCCTGAAGAAAATGAGAGCAATAAATGAAGACTTGGTGAAGGAACTATCAAGTCATCCAACAGATACTGAGGTGAGTTAGACATTATGACATCCATAGTGTAGTGGAGTCCTGCATCTTACGTGTGCAAAATAAAATATTAAAACACTATAAAACAAAATCAAATGAAAAACTTACCCCACAACAGCTGATCTGTGGCTCCTACCCTGCTGGCCCACCCTTGTGTGACAGGAGCTGCTGCTGGGGTGATTATAGGGCCATGGTTTTCAAATCTTGGGTTGCGACCCAGTACTGGGTCACAGACCCTTAAGTATGATGTTGTGATGTCCCCTGTTGCTTCCACTGAGAGACTGGAATGTATTACTGAAAGATGCAGTTGTTGTGTCATGAGCATAAATGACTTTATTTCAACTGGGTCCTGAGGATAAAAGTTTGAAAACAGCTGCATTTTTTGCAGTGCTGCCTCCTTGGAGCAGGATCCAGCCATATTCCAGGGCCTCCCTACCACACAGGGGGAAAACCTGGTTACCCATCCACCTATCATAGGTGGCAGTACCTGATACAGACAGCTGGGGATGTGGAATCAACACCTCCCAAAGCTTTCTTATCCCGCATCATAAGAACTGCCAGTGGTCCAGCTAGCCCATCTTCTGACTGTGGCCAGTGTCGGGTGCTTTGGAGGAAATAGATTGCATGATGATTGCCTATTCAATTCATCTGTTGTCCACTCCCAGCTTTTGGCAGTTGGAGAGCCGGGACATGGAGTTGTCCCTAGCCATCTTGGCTAATGCCCACTGATGGACCTATCCTACATGGATTTATCTGGTTGGTTGGTTGGTTTGTTTTTGTTTTTAACTCTAATTGCTTTGACTTTCACAACATCTGGCAATGAGTTCCATGGATTGATTTTTGCATTGTGTGAAGAAATGTCTGTGTGTGTGTGTGGCTTTTTTTTTTTTTTTAAGCCCGCTTTCTGTTAATGTCACTGGTTGACATCTGGTTCTTGTGTTATGTGGAGGGGTAAATAACACTTTGTTCACTTTCTCCAGTCCAGTTGTGATTTTTATGGGCCTCTGTCATATCCCACTTAGTCACTTGTTTTTCAAGATGAAAAGTTCTTGGGTTTTTAATTTTTCCTTGTATGGAAGCTGTTCCATACTGTTAATATTATTTGTTTGCCCTTCTCTGTACCTTTTGCCATTCTAATACATATTTTTTGAGATGGGGCAACAAAACTGTATATAGTGTTCAAAGTGTGGGCATAACATGGATTTGTATAGTACTTTTCTGACATTGTCATCTTATCTGTTTTTTGCTTAATAGATGCACTGCACATTAATTAGATGTTTTCAGATAGCTATCAACAATGACTATAAGCTAATTTATCAACAAATATTTCATCATTCATTTTGCTGCCCAGTCACCCAGTTTTGTGAGGCCTCTTTGTTACTCTTGGTCATGTGTTTTGGACTTAACCGACAGTATCTTGCATAGTTCTGTGTCGTCTGCAAATTTTGCCCTCTCGCTGTTTACTCCCCTTTTCTAGATTACTTACGAATATGTTGAACAGCCCTGGTCCCAGTACAGGTCCCTGGGGCATAACACGGTTTACCCCTCTTCTTTTCTACTCTTTTATTTCTCATCTTTTAATCAGTTAATGTTACAGGAGAGGGCCCTCACTTTTATCGCATGGCTGCTTACTTTTTTTTATAAAGCCTTTGGATAGGAAGCTTGTTAAAAAACTTCATTTAAGGCCTAGTACACTAAATCCACTGGATCACCCTTGTGTGAGAGAGAGAGAGAGTGAGTGTGTGTGTGAGAGTGAGTGACACCCCCCTCAGATTGTTCTATAGATTGGTGAGGCATGATTTCCGTTTTACAAAAGTCATGTTGAGTCTTTCCCAACAAATCATGTTCATTCTGTTTCTAATAATTTTAGTCCGTTAGGCATATCGGCATATATTGTCAGAATCACTTTTGCAACCTCTTTTTTTTTTTTTTTAAAAAGTCACATTAGTTATCCACCAGTCATCTGATACAGAAGCTAATTTAAATGATTGGTTAGATACCACATTTAGTATTTCTTCAGTTTTATGTTTGTTTCTTTAGAATGCATAGGTGAACACCATCCTGTCCTAATGACTTATTACTGTTCAATTTATCTTTTTTGTTCCAAAACAGCCTGTATTGCCCGTCAGTCTGGGTGACACCTTAGTTCCCCTCCAGACCTTCCCCACTGAAACAAAATAGAAAAACCTTGCTGTGCCCTAAAAACGAGTTAATTTATATTTGGTACTTAAATGTTTTGCATTATTGATGTTTCATTATAATGTGAAACTAGATTGAAAAAAGCCTTTCACTTTCCATAGTTTTAGAGGCTTGTGTGTGATGCCATCCATTTAACACTGTAGCTATGTCTATGCTAACCTTTTAACCCCAAAATGTAGCACTGTTGCTGTCACCAATTCATGTCCACTGATAGTAATGATGACATGGCTACAAAGACAAACAAGATTCCAGTGGATTCCTGACTGTAGTACAAGTGTGGCCAAACTGTGGCTTGGGAGCCGCATGTGGCTCTTGAATGAAAAAGTGTGGCTCATGGAAGAATGTCACTAAATCAATTTAGTAGGTAAAAGTATATGGCTATGTGCCTCAGTGCGGCTCTTGAAGGTTTAATAAACAACTTGTGTGGCTCTTGAGTTCCATAATTTTGGCCGCCCCTGCTATAGTAAATGCAGGGAGTTCCTTGTGATTATTAGTAATAAGAGGCACTACCAGATATTAACTTAGCATCCATTTTTTATTAACACCAAAGGCTAAATGGTGTTTAAGCAGTTGCTGACAAGCTTAAATTATATGCAGTTTACTTATCCCGTATCTTAACAAAACATAATTATCTGCAGATGCTAATTATAGAAATATCAGTCCAAAGAATAGTTCTCTGATCTTGGTTTGCCCTAGTGTGATTGGATCAGATGTGATAAAGACCCCTCAGATTCATGACTCTTTTTATATCCTCCAGCAAAAAAGTAATTTCACTGATAGCTTTAACAAACCACCTACCAGTAGCTTTAGGCAGCACACTGCCTCTGTTTTTCCTCCAAGGCCTGCCTATCTTATCTTATCTTCTCTCCAGCTATTTTACCAGGATAAGAGTGAGAGACAGTATTTCTCTGTCTTGATGTTTTATTAGTTACTTTTTGAGCTATACCTCCATCCTATGTTACATTTTAACTCATTATTCTCACAGCCTTCTTTTATTTGCTTATTAGGTCCTTTTTCTTACTAGCCACAGACTAGAATGCAAATGTATTAACTTAAGTTGGAGTAAGAAATTAACTTCAATTTTATAAATATACCTTCAAAGCAGTTCTGAATGACACAGTGTGAAGACTTACTATTGTTTGTGAAAAATGCTTTGTTTCTAGGTCTTGAATAAAGAAGCAGAGATAATTAAGTTGAAGTTTGAAGAAATTTTCAAAACTCTGGAAATGAGAAAAAAGGAATTGCTGGCTGACATTGAAAGTCAGAGAAGTAAGAAAGAGCAAGAGTATCAAATTTGGAAGAAAATGAAGGAAAGTCACAGGAAAACCATTGAGAGTTTCCTGAAGGACTGTGAAAAGCTTGTTGATGAATGTGATCCTGAGCGTTTCCTGGAGGTGATAGCATTTACATTACTTCTTGATAACAGAATACTGCATTTGACTCCAACCCCTTCGTTTAGCCCATCCCTTGTTACTATCTCTCCAAAAGAATTCTGCCCAGATGTATTTTGTAATCAGCATCTCTGAAGGTAGAATTCTAACAGGATTCTCACTTAATTCCCTTCACAGAGTTTGGAAGAGAACCTTCTCTTGACATAATGGAGGGTTATTTCCCTCTCTTGTATCCCATAACCTATTCTGAGGTACTAATTTTTAAATCACTCAGATTTTTGTGATTGACTTTTCTTTGGGGGAGTCTTCATTTCCAGTTTTATCAGGAACTGATTGGAAGGTTCCTAAAGAGTGGCTAACATTATATAAGACAGGGCAAGTAGTTTCTGTTATAAAAGACTGATGCTACTATTAATTACCAGAACTTTTTTATGGTTTTTGGGACTCTTACCTGGACTTGTTTACATGATGTCATAATGCACTCTGGTGTGATTCCCAGTACTTACTAACATTTTGTGCATTAATTGCTTGGTGTAAATGCTGTTATTGGCCTTGAACATAGTTATTAAAACAGCACTGTGTTGAAGTTCTAGGGAGCCTTTTGTGCATACCAGCCTGGTCTACTTGGACCAGTTAATGTGCTTTAGAAATCTCTGAGGGGGAGAGTGCATTACCCTACCATGTGTGATAAAGTCCCCTGGGGCTGGTCTACACTAGAAAATCAGTTTGACCTAGCTGCATCACTTGGGGTATGAAAAATCCACACCCCCACATCAACATAGTTAAATTTATCTGGGCCTGGTGTAAATGGTGCTGGGTTGATGGAAGAACTTTTTCCATCATCCTAGCAACTGACTCTTTAGATAGCATTTCAGGTAGAGAAACTTTTAGCCTTACAGTTAGGAGCAAATGTCCAGTATTTGAAATCCTGCCAAGATATTTTCAAGTGTACTTTGGTCTCAAAGACAGTCTTGTGGCTTCAGTCTCTTGCACAGTTTCTTGAATTTTACTTTTAGTAAAGAATTCCTCTTTGGCCTCAAAACAAAATATTACAGGGTTAGTAATTTTCCCAGACATATACAGTCCTTGTCTGGTTGTTGCACCTTTTATTTTTGTGAGTGCTAAAAGCTCTGATTATGTTTTGATATAATGAAGAGTTATTGAACAGGTTAAATGGTTAATTTCTGTCAGTCTAGGAAAGTAATTTTGATTTAAAATAACATCCTTAACTCTAACACATTCTTATTTTAATTACAGGTGGCATGTGACTTGAATAAAAGGTACATACATTTCACAAGTTCTAGTTTCTGTAGTCTGTTACAATACAGTTGAGTAAGGAAATAAGATTCAGTTAATATTTGTATTGTAACTGTGGGGAGCTGGGAGGGGGTATTCAATGTATATAGTGGATTAGTTAGTAGGGAGAGACTCATGGAATACCCTAAAAGCAATATTCTAAGAACATTTGTCATAATCATTAGTTCTTAAAAACTAGCTTTAACATTCTTCTACAGCTGTTGGAATTAGCATGTCATTTTCACAGGCTTTTGTTTGTTTTTTTTTTTTTGGTTTTTTTTTTTTATTGAACAGATAAGAGTGAAACTTTAATCACTTTGAATTTTTATTAATGTTTTTCTGCTGCAGTATGTGAGGTAAATGCTGTCCTAAAAAGCCTTTATGTTGTGTTTTTCGCCTTGTCCCAGACAATAATAGCATATGAGAGTGGTCTCACCCAGTATGGTCAATGATCCATCTAGCCTGGTCTCCTGTCTTCCAACACTGGCCAATGCTACGTACTTCAGAGGGAATGAACAGAACAGGAGAGTCATCAAGTGATCCCTGTCATTCAGTCCCAGTATCTGGCAGTCAGAGTCTCAGGGACACCTACAATGTGGGGTTGCATCCCTGACCATCTTGGCTAATAACCTGTGTTAGATCTCTCTTCTGTGAATTTACCTAATTCTGTATTGAATCCAGTGATTTGCCTTTATAACATCGCATGACAACCAATTCCTTAGGTTGGCTGCATTGTGTGAGAAAGTAGTTTGTTTATTTTAAACCTGTTGCCTATTAAATTCATCAGGAACCCCTGGCTTTTGTGTTATGTGAAGAGGTAAATAACACTTTCTCCTCACCACTTAGTTTTATAGACCTCTGTCATATCCTGCTTAATTATCTTTTTTTTTTTTTTTTTCAAACTGAAAAATCCCAAGGCTTTTAATCTCTCCTTGTATCGGAGCTGCTCTTTACCCTTGATCATTTTGTTGTCCTTCTCTCACCTGTTCAATTTCTGATATCTCTTTTTGATATAGGGTGACCAGAATGGCACATGGTATTCAAGCTATGGGTGTTCATGGATATATATATTGGGGGGAATTATGATATTAACTCTCATGTATTTGGTAATTGTTTCATGTAACCGTTTCCTAATGGTTCCTAACATTTTATCATTTTTTGACTACTGGTGCATGGGGGGGGGGGGTTGTTCTTCAAAGAACTATTCATAGTGACTCCAAGAGCTTTCTTGAGTGGTAATAGCTAATTCAGATCCCATCATTCTGTATGTGTAGTAGGGTTTGTTTCCAAATCACTGCTTAGCATTGGATTTCAGCTGTCATTTTGTTGACCAGCCACCCAGTTTTGTGAGATCCCTTTGTAGTTCTTAGCAGTCTGCTTTTGGACTTGACTATCTTGAATAGTTTTGTGTCATGTGCAAACTTTGCAATTTCCAAAGGGATAGCTATGTTAGTCTAGTTCAGCAAAAAAATGAGTTGTGTGGCACTGAAAGACTAAACAGATTTATTTTTCGCATGAGCTTTTGTGGGAGGAAATCCCATTTTGTAAGATGCTTTGAAGATGTACGTTCACCCATCTTCGAAGCATCTGACGAAGTAGGATATTCTCCCACAAAAGCTCATGCAAAAAATAAATCTGTTTAGTCTTTCAGTGCCACACAACTCCTTGGTTTGTTTTGGTGGTTGGTTGGTTGGTGAGTGTCCCCCCCCCCCCCCACTTCCCCCCTGTCTACCTGCTTTTCCAGATCACTTACCAATATATTGCACAGCACTGATTCTAGTACACTTTCCTGGGGGACCCCACTATTTACCTTACTCATTCAGAAAATTGACATTTGAATATCATAGGCCATGTCTACGCTGGGGTGAGATTTAAAGTTTACATTTAGAAACTGAATTATTAAATGCGGAGGAGCATGGTCATACCATATTCCTTACTCCTTGGAAATCAGCTGTCCTCCTACAAGCAATATGGGCCCCCCCCCCCCCCAAGAAAGAGAAGAAATTCTTTTTTACACCTTTTTTTCTCTGCTGTAGGCTCCATCCTCCTCATTGCTGCGGTATTATTGACAGCATTTCAAATACATCTTGGCTTATTGTACAGTATTTGTAGCAGGATCCTCAGTGCAGAAACCTGCAATGTTACTGAGGGCTGCCCTGCTAGAAGCCATTGGCTGAAATAATTCCTGCTTTCTGCAGACTGTAATGCTTAATCTGCATTCTGTGGAGTGCCAGTTCTGGGCCCAGGAAACAAGCACAGAATGGTGGGACTGCATTGTGCTGACTGTGGCTACTCATCTTCCATGTGTGAAAGGGCACTTCTCTTGAACTTTGTGAAGAGTTCACCCCAGCACTGAAGCACGTGAATGCTCACTTGAGACTAGCTCTTACAGTGGAGAAGCAAGTGGTTATCTTTCTGTGGAAGCCTGCAACCCCAGACTGTCACCCATCAGTTGCAAATCAGTTTCGAGTCGGGAAGTCCACCATTGGAGCTACAGTGATGCCAGTGTGCAGGGCCATAAATAGAATTCTGCTGAGAAGAGTAGTGACGTTGGGAAGTGTCCAGGACGAATTGGATGGGTTTGTTGTTACAGGGTTCCCAAACAGTAGTGGTGCTGTAGATGGGACGCATATCCTCATTTTAGCTCCAGATCACCTTGCTGTCGTGAACATAAACTGCAAGAGATACTTATCTATAGTCTTGCAGGCCCCTGTGGATCACAGCGGCCGTTTCACAGACATTAATGTGCGGTGGCATGAGAAGGTTCATGACATGCACATCTTTAGGATCTTGGGTCTGTTCCTCACCCACAGCGGCAATTAATGAAATGCAACTGTGAAATGAGCATAGCACAGATCAAACGCTTACCTAACGTGCCTTCTCCTGAATCATGGTCATTGATGCCATCCGAAGGTGGGACAGGCTGCTCTGTGCTGACAAAAAGATCCTGGCTGTCTTAGAGGGGCAATACCCTGCTCTCCTGATCCCCATTTTCCTCATCCTCCAACTCCTCATTCACCCAGAGTCGTCACAGGTATCAGTATTACATGGCAGCATGATGGTTAGGTCACCACCAAGAATTGCATCTAGCTCCTCATAATACCTGGATGTCTTTGGTGGGGACCCTGAACAACTTTTTGCCTCCATGGTCCCCTAATATGCCTGCTGAAACTCTTCTGATTTGAATGCAGCAGTGCCATGTCCCCCTTTTGAAGCCCCTCTCGATCATACTGTGCAAAATTCATTTTCTGAATGTCATGATCCCTTTTCCTGCTTGAGTTGAGCAAGCACTGACATGTCTTCCTGCAGACTGATCGGATCTAAGATCTCAGGATGACTCCATGCTGGGGAACGTTTGCTGCTCTTGGATGCTATTACCAGCTCGGGTGAAAAGCTCTCCATGCTGCCTGAGCAGGGAGTGGAATTCAAACCTTTCTGGGGCTGTGAGTAGGGGAAGAGCTAGTTGCTGATGACATGGCCAAGGCGAGACAGGACAGGGGTTCCAGAATTGCAAGAACAGGGAATTCTGGTATGGATCCCAGAAGCCAATATCTTTGCATTAAACTGTTCTCTGTCTACACTGAAGTTGAATCGCATTATTAAAATTGACCACAGTACACCTTCTGTGGGGCTGGTGCTATGATGCCAACTTCCAGCAGCATTTAGTTTGACTTTACAGCCATATGAGTGTAGATGGATGCTTTAGAGGGTCAGCGTAAGTGATGTTGTGTCAACCTGAACTCTCAGCGTAGCCCAGGCCTTAGTCCAAAAATGACACAGGGGCCGAGCCTGAGCGGCAAGAGCCATGAGCCGTGGCAGCGCTTCCCCAGTGGCAGCACTTCCCTGCTGGGGCCAGGAGGGATAAAGAAGCTGCAGCACACGGCGGTCCTGGCCCCTGCTGCCCCTGCCCCCTGCTGGTCAGGGCTGGAGTGGCGCAGGGTGGATCAACCTGTCTGCTTCAAGCCGCCCACTGGTGGGGTCAAGAGCCAATCCTGGCCAGGACGGTGAGGCTGCCCGCCAGTGGGGGAGAGGGGCGAGAGCCGGCCATGGCCACGACCCTGAACTGGAGGCCGCACCCACTCCCTTTTGGCCCTGCCTCTGGCACCAGCTGAGGGGTAGGCAGGGCTGACATGGGGGCTGGCAAAGGTTGCCGACCCCTGCCGTAGTCTATTTCTGATTTAAGTCTTTGTTTCAGTTTACTAGATACCACATTGCAGTGGGACTGTGAACATCTAAGTTTTGTGCATGTATCAAAGAATGTTTCAGTACTTACATTTTTAGTTCCTACTGACATAATTAGATAAAATAGTTTCTTTGTGTTGAATGGACATATCCAAAATTTGGTGATTTCTAGAATAAAGTTTGAAATTGAGATAACGAATGCATTGTAAGCTGTTATTGTAGGTTTCACTGAGTAAAGGGAGTGTTCCAGTAAATGAGTATTGCATGTTTTCAAAACTCTTTTTCTGATATTTGCTTTTAATGAATTGAGATGAAGAATGCTGGTTTGAGCACATAAGTTTGTTCAGTCAGCTCTAATTTAATATGATTAATGGAATCAAGCTCTACTACAAGTTTTCTATAACAAAAAATTTAATGAACTACAGTACTGTTCTTGCTAATTTTAAAGGGTACATGAAATGCTCGTCAGGTTTTTTATATATTTGCATTTTAATGTATAATAATTGGACAGTATTTTTTAAAGTATATTACAATGAGCAAGAACACAACTATAAAATTCAGACTCGGATCTTTAAGAATGATCTCTAAAGAAAAACGTATAATTTGTGTTCAGACCCAGTGCCCTAATCATTCTTTATCTCTTATTACTGAAGAGTGACTGAACTACCACTGTAGATACATTTTTTTCTATTTCCATAGTGCGTGTATAAACAGTGTTCTGCTTTGCTTGCTAATTGTTGCAAAAAACAGATAGGAGAGGTACAGAATTCTGGGCAATAAGACTTGCAATTTCTTACTATTCTCCTATTGCATATTTAAAATGTCTGAATGGAATGATTTGCCTCTTTAATTGGTTGCTTGATGCTTATTCTGACAAAATTAGTTGTTATGAACAGTTACTTTTAATATGCCTTTATAATGAGAGTCTGCTTCTTTTTTTAAGGCATGGTTAAAAGTAGAGACTTCTGTTGACAAAACTGCCCTGTTTTGCTAATGCAATAAACAACATAACACAAGAAAACCACTTCTACAAAAGGCATTGGGCTTTTGTCAGCAGAGGTAGGGTGGCAGAGTGTCAGTGTAGACACTGTGTCCTATTACAGTAGTGAAGAGGCAGGGCTATTCCCCCCCCCCCCCACCCCACTGTCTCCAGCAGGAATGCCTGTCCTGCCTTCCTGGATTAGAGGTATCGTACCAGCCTGGACTGCTCAGTTTTAGGGCACGTTACCACTGGGTAGGCCAAAGTGGTATAGGGTGGCCACATCCCCTGGTGCTGGAGGGAGCTGGCTGGGATGGGGCCAGAGGCTGCCCTCTGCTACTCCACCTGAGGCAGGCCAACATGTGACAGGTGCTTCTCTCTGGGGCGAGGTTGGCTGGCATGTGGAGGCTGCTCAGCCAGCAGCCACGTGCCACCCTGCTCCACACCAGTGGTGGACTAGTCAGCAAAGGGGTGGAGCAGACTGGAACACTGCAGGGTAGCAGAGGGCAGCTTCTAGCCCTGCCCCGAACAACTGCCTCCAATGCCAGGGACTGCAGCCACCCCCTGCCACTTTAGCCCACCCCATGGCAGGGCAGATCGCCTCTAGTGCCTCAGAATAGGGTAGCCCGGGCTTCCAGGGACCCTCTAATCTGGCCCTGGTGGCGGTACCCCCATGCATCCCAGTAGCTGGTGTCTCATGCCCAGGGGCGAAGTCACATTTGTCTTCCCTGCTGCCTCATGCCCCACCCCCTTGTGCAGCCCTCCAACACAGGGCAGGAGGTGTCTGCTTCTGCCCTTTGTGTGCGGGTGGGGGCTGCACAGGGTGGGGGAATGCAAAGGTGACTTGGATGCAGGTACCAGACAGCCCAGGTATGCCACTGAGGCCTGTCCTGCCTCAGGGAACCAGGTGGAGGTAGCCATGGCTCATGGGCACTGTCTCTCAGCTTACAGCTGCAAGCAGGAACTGGGCAAGCTGCAGCAGGATTGCAGCTGGTTCCTGCCTGGGACTGGTGAAGTCCTGGTGCCCTGACTGAGATCAGTAATGGGACTGCAGGGGGGCAGCTGGGAGCCTCTGGGCTCCTTGCAGGGAGGTGAGAGAGAACTCTCTCAGCTTCTCCCCCCCCCTCCCACTGCTCCTTAAAAAGTCATCCATCCTGATGAGAACACGCTCTGACTCAAGGATAGTAGTGTGGATGCTGAAAGTTAACATTTCTTATATCAACTAATTTTGTGATTTTTGTTGTTATTATTATTATTATTATTTATTATTATGTTGGATCCTGGATATTCAGATTTAAGATGAACAAAACAAGTGGTTAGGGTTAGGTAATAAAAATCAATTCTTTAAGCCTCTTCTCTTTTACTCCACCCCACAAAAAAGAAAGTTTTAGTGAGGAGTTCTTTTGCTGTCTGTACAGGCAGAAGGGGTTAACCCTTTTAAGCCCTAAATACAGTGTCTCTGCTGGATGAAGATGCCTGTTTGAAAAAGTTCTTTGGTTGGTCAGTGATTTGAAATAGCAATCAAATCCTTCAGTTGTCTTGTTCTAAGAAGAAATAAGAAATTCTAAATAAACAGAGGAAGATATTTTCTGCCATCTAGTGACTTCCATTTTTTTGGTGTAACATTTTAATTAACTAGGTATAAATTTTTTCTTTGTTTTGAGCACAAACAAAAATCATGTCTCAAAGATTTCATTTTTTTCCCAGAATGAAGACTCAGCTTGACCTAATGCACATAGCATCTAGCTATGAAAAAGCACCAGAATCTACCCAAAAACAAATGGATACCAAAGCTGTGGTGAAAGAAATATTGACCTTGAAGCTGACTTCAGTTGATTCATCTGTTGTTAAAGGTAGAAAAAAAGACGTGTACTTTAATGTAATGCACAGTTATCTTACAGCACATGTATGTTGAAAATAAACTGTCAGATAAGATTTAATATAAAGTAATATTCAGTTTGCACAATTGAAATGTTTTTAGCTGCCCCTCTTTCAAAACTTTGGAAGCTTACATCAGATGAGGTATGTCAAACATTCTTTGTAAAATGTTCTTTATGTATTATTGATGTGGTGTTTTTTGGGGGGTTTTTGGGTTTTTTTTTTTTTAAATACACTAATTTTTATTTCTCTCTTCTCATAGAGCTTTCTCCTGGAGAAAATGAAGCTTTAGTTGGAAACTGTGTGTATAAAAATAGTACAAAACAATGGAAAGATCAAAAAAAGTTACACAATGCATTTTCTGTAAGTTCTTGTAGTAAGTCTTATAAACATTTCTAATATTAAAGTATATTCTTTTTGCTTTGTCAAATGCAAAATGGACAATATCTAATGCAGCTTTCTTCAGTCTGTAGTGGGACAGGAGGAAACTCTGTCTGATGGTAATAAGATCTGTACTCACTTAATGTCAGCATTTCAAAACACGAGTCAAGAGGTAAGAGCACTTGTGATGTAAATACTGCTCAGCTACTAATAGTTAGTAACCTGTTTTTCCAAATGTTGTTTTATATTGTCACAATCTTTTACTTCTCAAAGGGTATGTCTGCACTGCGAGGGCTGCATCAGGCTCCTTAGATTAATGCAGCAGGATCAATTGGATGGGCATCGGAGACCCACACAATTGATCCTGGAAGTGCTCTCCCACTGCTGCAGTAAATCCATCCCCTCCCCATCACCTGAAAAAAGTAGCACTGTGTCAACTGGAGAACATTTCCTGTCAGCATAGCACAGTAGCGACAATTCAGGAAGAAAACATTTAGTAAATCGGTGGGAGATATGCAAGTTTCAGTATGTAGCTTGTGTCTCTCCTGTTGACACTGCTGACAGTGTAGACAAGATCTTAGAATTTACAACAGGCTTTCCTTTTTTGTTCATTGTGCTCAACTGATGCTCTTGACATGTACATGACCACCTTTAGTTCAGTCTGCTGCACACTAACTTAAAATTCTTAGATTAAATATAGAACTCCAACTATAGCCTACTTCCTTTTATAAATAAGGGCTAGCTGCTGTGGATTGTTTAATAGTACACATGAGTTATTTTTAAGTTTCTTAGGGAGACTGATATTTGTTGGCCACACTTCAAATACAAGTTATCAATTCTTTAAGGCCCATGTTCAATGGGAAAGATATTGTGATCAAACCTAAGTATGAAATGAATGCCACATCTTTTCCTGAGAAATAGACTATTGATACTGGGCCTGTGCTCTGTGTGCATTTAGGGTGGTAACTCATGCTAAAATTTTTGAATTGCTAGTTCTAGTTAAGGCATATTTTACATAATTGCTGTAATACTGGGTTATATGTGTCCCCTGGCATTCTAAATCCCAGTTCCTTTTGACTGCATTCAGTGAAGTGAGTATCTGAGTTGCTGCCTTAAGTTTTTCTCTGTTGTGCTACATCATGATTGACTATCTTCCTTTTCGAGAGGAGAATGGCTTGAAAAGATCTTCCCTCTGTAGTTATTTGATAGTTCTTTTGGCTTGCACCCAGTGCCTCTCCAGTTTCATATTATTGAGAGTTGGATGTATTTGAGTATTGTAGATGTAAAATGAATCATCTTTTGACTTTACCATAGGTAACAGCTTTGACTCCTATGTATCTCGATGTGACCTTTTAAAAAAAAAAAAAAAAAAAAAAATTGGAATTTAAAAATGCATTGGACCTAGGTAAAAATATAAATTGGATTTAGGTTTTTTTATTCTTAGAACCATTCTAGAAATTGCTTGCATCTTAATTTAACTATTGCTAAATCATAACTTTGTTGTGAAGATGCTGCTTTTGTGTAATCTGTCTTTGACTCATCATTGAAGTATATATTCATTTTGGTTTTATTTTTAAAAATCTAGTAGACTTCTAATCTGAACAGTGTGTTTTTTTTTCTGTTTCCTTTACAAGAGTGTCTAAAGTACTGTAATTAAAGTGGTTTTAGAACGTATGAGCGCAACAGATTGCTTTCACATAATGTTTAAAGAGCATGCAACTTTGACAGACTGCTTTCCCAAGTACTCAATTTTGGTGCTTGTTCTCTAATTTATAGGAGGTACGTTATAATTATTATATGGCTCATCGGAAATTATCAGATCAGTTGAAGGCACAGAATTCATGTGCAAATACAAAGCATACATTTGTGATACCTGACACTTGGAAGGACACATTCTCAGCTGTTCCCCTTTTGTGCTCACCTCACAAAGTGAAAGATGCACAGAGAAGAAAGCCACAAAAAGAAAATTTTAAAAACACTAGTTCTTCTGGTTCTAACAGCTACAGATTCAGCTTTCCATCTGTGAACTGGAATTTCTCTGAGTTAGACAGTGACTTGAAATTATTTAATGGAACAAGATCTCTGGAAGTAAGCAGACTAACCTCCCCATCAGAAAATTCCAATGGTTTGGTAATTAAAGACAAACTAAAAATGGCTTCATCATCACTGGCTCCCATTTCTGCAGAAACACTAGCATGTCCTAGCATTTCACCTGGTGTACCGGAATCAATAGCAAAACCTGTTAGTGTTTCAAATCCAACCTGTTTAAGTATTCCTCTACAGCGTCTTTCCACTCCATGTTTGGTCCCCAATTCAGGTAATGACTCAACTTTGCCCAATTTAAATAAGTCTGCAGCTACATTTTCTTTCAAAAACGAGAATAAATCAGTTTTCCCCATGGAAAGGCGTGATGCTCAAGATAAAATGGATAATCAAAGTGGAAATAATTATACAAAGCTTAACTCTTCAACTGTAACTGAGGCTAAAGCTTCTGCCATTTCTAGAGGTCCAAAATTAGGGTCACCAGGTGGTGGAAAGCCACTTTTTTCATTTAGCTTTAGCAATTTGGAAAGAGATTGTTTTACAGCATCTACTCTCAGCACTTCATTGAAGACTTCACCATTTTCCAGCCTATCTGAGAAGCCAGCTGAACAATGTACACTATTACAGACAGGGAAAGAGAGCATTTCTGTAAGCAAAGACATAGACTGTAACTGGCTAAAATCTCCTATAGTAGTGTCAGGGGAGCAGAGGGCCAGTACCCAAGAGTCCATAGGTGCTGTAACCTGCAGTACCTCTAGTGGTGCCACTGGGAAGAAAGATGTTTCCAAGACGCAATCTCTTCCCTGTAATAGCATAGTTTCCTTTGTGTCAAATAACTGTCTTCTGGAATGTAAATCTTCACCTGTAATCTCATTTGAAGGCACTGTCAGAAGTACTTCCAACTCGCTTTCTTCCTCCTCAGTGTTACCTTTATCTCATGAAAGTGAAAAAATGAAAATAGACTCAACTGACACAGCACATTCAGTTGCAGAAAAATCTACCTCTCCGGTATGTACAGTGGCCATAGCTGAACTTACAAAATCAAAGTGTAGCAATTCCTTTTCTTCTATGGATATGTCTATGAAGACTCAAACTGAAGACACTCTTGCTCAACAGAATTCTTTGCATGGCCCACCTGTTGTCAGCTCTGTGTTTTCAACAGTTCTTTCTAGTAAAGAAAGCAATATATTTTCCACTCCTCCTAGCATTACACCAACTGAACCAGATCAAAATGTGGATGTTGTAGACCATGTAAGTATTGCTGAAACCTTTAAGTCGCACCAAGATGTAGAAGAGATTTCTAGGAAAGAAGATGAACCTGAGACTCTACAGTTACCAAATGCAGCTTTTCTTACTCCAGTGACATATAGAGGAACATTTCTTGGAGGCTCAGCACATGCAGTTGGTAAAGAAGGCGAAACCCCAAATCATTCAGACTCTGATACAGAAGAGCTAAGTCAAGCATCCACATCTAGTGACTATAGCAGTGCATCAGAATATTTTTCTGTTGCAGAAGACAAAATATCAAGTAGTCAATAACCAGGTAGATGCGCCATAGAGGATGAAATGGAAGAGAATTCCCTTCAACATAGATTATCAGTTATCTGTTTAGATATGCTGGAACTAGGTAAATGCTTTTACTGAAATACATAACCAGTTTAAAAAGAGGTGATATCCTGTGGTTCTTTACGAGCTCTCTGGTTAATGCCATGACTCTTAAATTGGGTCTATCTGTAATAGGAACAACTGTCACAAGCAACTCAGAAGTAAGTGTGGATAGTATTTTTTTACAGAACAAACTGACAGAACTGAATATCAGCCTCCAAAATGCCTGCCTTCGTTAGGAATCCCCTAACCCTAAATTGTATCCTTATAAACATGCAATACTTCTCAAAGATTATACTAGATCAGCATATATTGAACACAAAACAGTTGTAAACCATTTTATTCCAGTGATAAAGCATTTGCATGTCTTCCATGCTTAAAAAAAAAATCTGAATTAGTATACCAACAGTAAGAACTAGTTTTATGGTGGTGGGGAATGCTTACACTTCATGAAATACAATCCTAAATAAATAATAAGTCATTTTGAGTGGTCTGGTGATATTGAATTTTTGCATGGTGGGCAGAAGTTTCTATCTAAAAAGAAACTCAGATATTTAGGAAAATAAATTCTAAAATATGAAAACTTGCTCTCCCCCCCCCCCCACCCCCCCCCAGTCATACTGACATTTAATTTATCTACCAATGGCTATACTGCATTAAATCACACACTGAGGAAAGAGTAATCTGGTGAATTTTCAGTTCATGAAATGACATGTACTAGACCTTGAAAATCATCATGATTACATTTATTATTATTATTATTATTATTATTATTTTATTAGATATATTACCACCTCCAAAAGAATATTACTTCCTTGTAACTATGGTAAAATAGGAATTGCCATAGTGGATTGGCCTTGTGTTCCAGTATTCTACTCTGAAAGTGTCCAGTGCCAGATACATAAGAGAGGGAGATAAGAAACTCATAGTAGGCAAATGTAATGTAATAACATTAAGCTGCAAAGTATGAGGCTTAACAGCCGTTTCAATATCATATTAACTGTGCTGATTCTGGATATCCCTTCAAATAGCAGGGGTTTTTGGAATGTTGTCAAATTCTTGACCTCAACCATTTCTTTCTGACACAGAATTCCATCACCTCCTGGTAATACTTTTTCACTTAATAAATTTCCTTTTTTTTTTTTTTTTTTATCAGGTTTCAGTTTGCCATCCTTCAGTTTCATATAATCTTATTGTGTTTTGAGATAGGAAATAGATAAGAAAATTCTTTACTATAGCATTTATTTTATGTATACAAAATATCACATGCCCTCTATAGATCTTTCAAAGATAAAAATTCCAATATCTTTTCTCTTTGAGGTTTTGTTCTTTTTTTTTTTCCCTGTGCCTTGGATCATTCTTGCAATCCTTCTCTGAACCTCTCTAGTCCTCCAGTATCCTTTTTTTGAGATGGGGGTGGCCAGTAATGACCTTGGTTGTGGAAAGCTGCAGAGTGAAATTGCCACTAGATAAGGGTTGATCAGAGAGCTAAAGAACTAACAGTGTTATGGATGGACTGGGTCATACACGTACAGAGGGAGCTGACTGAGGCCCCAGTTTTGTACAGGGCCCCTCAAACTGTAGAAGTGACCATGCCACTAAAACTTTTTATAACTGAATTCTACATGATTTACAGACCTAAATGTTTACTGTATAGATCAATATATTTTATAGCAGAAACATTCTGAAGAGCTAATGTACATTTAAGAAACTTGCTATATGTTGTGTCTCATCACAGGTTAGGAAATGAAGTATGTACATACAGAAGAGTTAGAAATGAATTTTCTAGAAATGCTGGTCTTGGACAAATCTCTAAGTTTATAGCATTTATCTTGATCTGTTCAATCTATGCTGTATGTATATGCATCTTCAAATATTGAGATCATGAATTATACCTTTTTACTATTGGAAAAAGCTACATTCTAAAACAAGCAAACAGGTAATATAGAGCATTCCTTTTAATAAAAAATATCTAGATTTGAAAAGATGTTCTTCCTGACCTTGAGCAATATGTTTAATCAAGTGTGGCAAATTTTCAGTAGTAGTTCCTAGGTACAAGAATGTAGTGTCTTTCCATGAAATATTTATACTTATAAAAGTTTAGACTGTAAACAGGATATTTAAAGAAATCTGTCATCAGAATACATAGTTTACTGGGTGAAATGATGACACTTCTTGTGATTTTTTTTTTAATCTGATCAGTTTCCCCCAGTTCAGTTATTGATCTTCACTGACCCCTATAAAGAAGAATTATTAAATGCATTGTTAAAGGCAGAATGTTAGCTACTGTAGTTGTCACTAATTTAAAAAATAATTTTTCACATTCTTTGCCATATAAAATAGTATCAATACCTCTTAATATGTATGTCTAATATCTTCTGTACCATCATTGTTTTTGTCTGTTTTTATGCTGAATTTGATCCAAAAAGCATTGACTTTTGTAATATCTTCAGTACTACTTGACCATTTGACTTTTCTGTGGCACAGAGGTCTTGGCTCGTCCGTGATCTGGGCTATACCTGATACAAATGTAGTGCTGTTCTTACTGCCTTCATCAATAACTGGAATAATGTTAGCAGCTGAGGCTGTTAAGAGGTGGGATTCTTATTTATTAATATTATGCTTACCTCATACAGGGTGTATAGAAATGGTTTCTGGTGTGTGTTTGTGGTGTGGTGGTGGTGGTGTTGTTTACTATCTAATCTTTATTAGCATTGTGGATTTAGTTGCTCAGCACTATAGGTATCACCACTATCTGGTGCTCAGTACACCATCACCTAATTAATATATTAAAATATTTTAAAACAGTAACTTGTTTCAGTCTGTCATAACTTCAATACTAATCACTTGAGTGTGATTGACTGAGTTTCTAACTTTTTAACAGTAGCATGCCATTTCTTCTTTTAGTTTATTTTACATATAGGCCAGGGGTCGGCAACCCAAAAGATAAGTGATTTTTAAAAAATCATAGGGTTGGAAGGGACCTCATGAGGTCATCTAGTCCAACCCCCTGCCAAAAAAGCAGGACCGCTCCCACGAAATTATCCCTGAATCATCAGTGATCTCAGTTGTTCAATAACAGAATGTTCTGAGAGTTGCAATGGCTGTAGCCTCCTGGGGGGGGGGGGGAGTTGGATCAAGACACCTGCTATTGGGCCCTGGGGTGGGGAGGGAGCCCAGAAAAAGGCACAGGCATGGAGCCAGGAACAGGCCCCCCACAGGCTCCCGCAGTGGTGGTGGGGAACCTGGAGGCTGGAGCCACAACGGGGCAGCCAAAGACCTGCATGCAACTCTGGACTTGTAGGTTGCAGACCCTGATACAGGCCAATGTATATGGGTCATAAAGTCATGAATGATCTGAAGATCATTCTAAAAATGTGAGTGTGTGGTGTGTGTTGGTTCTTTTGTTTTGTTTTGTTTTGTTTTGTTTTTTTGCCCTTGCAATAGAGCTAAGGGATGCTAAAGATGATGCTTAGTAGACAGCATGTGCTCTACTAAATTGAAGTAATCCTCCTGGGTTGCAACACGTCTTTCCACAAAGTGCCTCTAAGACTCAGCAGTGGGCCTGGTCACCATGAATTGCTCCTGAAAGTACATGGGGAGGAGCAGGCAGAGGTGATTTTAGGTTGTCTGGGGCCCTAGATGAAGAGCCAACAGGGGGCCCCCTACAGGAACTAAACTCTCATAATAAAAAAAAAACAGTATTTTTGTTCATTTTAGGAATCTGGACAGTGAACTTGACTGTTTTTTATATTGTCTCTTCAAGGGCCAACTTTTTTTCCTTTTTTTAGCACCTGGCATGCTTCCTTTTTATTACCCCGCTCATCTCAAAATAATCTCTTTGGTTGAATCTCACACCACAATCCTGCAAATGAAATGAGTGTCACAACAGATCACAATACCACATAATCAGAGCAACTGTGTTCCCCACACATAAAATTTCATGGAAAAGCCACACCAATAAAATCAAATTTCATAAAATGTCAACCCATTTAGTAAAAAGAATTCTTCCAAGTTAGCAGAAAGCACCCCACAGTGCAAACTCCTCAATATCACAAATGGTGTGCAAGAGCTAGCAATGTCATGAAAGAGGAAATAAACAAAAGCTGCCTCAAGCCCTGAAGGTGGGTGGGAGGGGAGGAAGTGCAAGGCTGAAAGCTATGGCCCTGTAGAGCTGAGCATAGGGGACCCATCCCCAATCCAGATGCAGTGAAAGCTTCCAAGTTCCCTAATCTATCTGGCTGGCAATTCACAAAGGGATTCCCATTCTCTTAGAACTATGTTTATAGAGAGGAAGGTTGGAGAGGAGGGAGCCAGTCATGGGTATTCCTGGGGCTTGTAGGGGTGCAGGCTAAGGGCTAGAATAGATGTAGTGTACTGTGGTGAGGGCTGCTGTGTCCCCAATTTAGTTTCTGACTACAGCTGCAGTGACTGGGCAGTGAGGCTGTGAAAACCCTACCTCCAGCACCAGCAGCTGTTAAGAAGTCAGGGATAAAGGGCAGCCCCCTCTCCTCCAGCTCTAGCTCAGCTTTCCTGTTCCTGCTTTTCATATGGCATGCAGTGGGAACTGCTGCCTGGCAGTGAAGAGAAATAAGAGCTCTGTATCTTAAGCTCCCCCTCCTTCTACTTGCTGGAGCCCCTCCCCCACATGCTTTCCTCTCCCATGGCCCTGCAGCTCAGTCACCCCACCTTAGGTGCAGTCAGGACTTCCAAATTCCCTAGCCTACCAGGCTGGGGGGATATCCAGGGGTTAAAGTATAATTTGCTGAGCCCTGGCACCCTCCTCCATGGATGAGCCCCTTCATACCTATCCCCAAAACCCACCCCAGACACAGACACACACAGACAACCCCCAGCTGTCCCCCCACCCAAAGCCCTTACCTTGGATGTTTGCAGGTTGCCTGACTCGCCACAAGCTGCTCTCCCCTGCAGGGGTGAGATTAACAAACTCCCAGCCTGCCAAATTTCTCTGCTGGCTGGGCTTAAGGTGGAACAGGGTTTAAGGTGGAGCCACTGGAATAATGGGTTCTGGTTGCTTGTGCTGTTTTTAGAGGGGCCCCGGAATGATGCCTATCTAAAAATAGGGGGCCCTGGAACTGCATTCCCTTGTATTCCCCTTTAATTCCTGGGGATATCATAAGAAAGGGAAAGTGGGAGCTAGGGGGATTCCTGGAACTGAGGATGAGGGGTGTGTGAGCTATGGGTTGCTGGAGAGAAGATGTTCATGTGGTGGTTTCCCCATTTCCTGCTTCAGGGGTGAAACTGCTTCCAGCTCTGAAGAAGCTGAGGAGGAGGGGAGAGCTGGGGGCTGAGACTATCCTCTTCTACTTCAATGTCTGAAATGGGCACTGCTGCTCAGGGAAGGGAGGGGAAAAATTTCCTGAATCCTCAAATATAACTTAACAAAAAAAAAAAAAAATCAAAAGCAGGACTAGCACTTTTTTACCAGTAGGAGCCATCTATATTAACGCTGCCTCCCCTGCAAAAAATACATAACAAAACTGGCCCTGCCCTGAAAAGTTCACCTGCTTCAGGCTGCCTGAGCAATGAGCACCATGCACAGGGTAAGAGCAGAGGATGGGGGGGAGGAGTGAGCAAAGCCTGCATTTCCACCCATCCCCTCCTAGCCCTAAAGATACAGTCCATCCTCAATTTTTTGGTCCTTGATTTATCAGACTTCAGAAGATTCGGACCATCACAAAAATCATACAGTAAATATTGAAAAAATATTTTAAGCATAATAAATTTTTTGGAGACAATAACTTCATTAATGCATAAAATAATGTTTTAAACAATTTTGATACAGTACTGTGTCTCAAAAAAGAAACATCCAACCCTCTCCGTTGGTAGTTTCCTGAATGGGGCAAGGTGGCAGCTAGTTCACATGTCACGTGCGTTCGGATCACATGGTATAGGCGAGAGTGTGCATTACGGTATACAGGATTTTTTGCATATACAGTACTGTAATTCAGTGGTTTTGCAACTTAATAATGGCCCCAAAAGTGGAAAAGAGTGTAGATAAAGGTAGTAGTAAGCCAAAGAAAGTGCATTTGTCTATTAGTCAAAAGCTTGATTTGCTAGAAAAACTAAACAGAGGGGTTTTGGTAGCACAAGTGTGTGCAGAGTATGGTGTTAAGAAACAGTTTCTGACATTAAAAAGAGCAAAGAAAAGGTGTTAGAATACAAATCAAAGGATGCAGATGATGTTTCTTTGTCTGGTGGTTCTTTAAGAAAGCATTTGAAATTGCCTACTGACAAAAAACTAGATGAAGCGGTATGGAAATGGTTCATGCAAATATGCGCACAAGGCGTTGCTGTTCGAACGCCAGAGATAAAGGAAGCTGCCCTTATGCTGTCCAAGAAGATGAATTCTGAAACATCATTCCAAGCCAGTGATGGCTGGGTACGGTGTTTTTGTAGGAGGCATGGCATTTCTTCAAAACATGTTGCTGGAGAGGCTATGTCTGCTGATCATGATGCTGTTGAACCATTCAGGAAAGTTTTGAATGACCTCATAGCCACGGAAGGATTGTCATTGCCTCAGGTTTAAAATGCTGACGAAACTGGTTTGTTTTGGTGGGCTCTTCCTGAAACAACTTTGGCAATGAAGAAAGAAAAGGCTGCACCTGGTAGAAAGAAGGCAAAACAACGGCTATCAGCATTGTTGTGTGCGAACGCTAACGGAATGCATTGGCTCAAGAGTGTTATTGTTGGCACAGCCTGTAATCCACGGGCACTAAAGGACATTATGCATGAGTTTCCCGTCCATTATTATAGCTCAGTGAATGCATGGTTCACAAGGGAGATATTTTCAAACTGCTTCCATGAACATTTCATACTAAAGGTTCGTCGGTACCAGATGGAGGTGCTAAAGGTGAAGGAAAACGATGTGAAGGCAGTATTGTTGGATAATGCCCCCTGTCATCCTGATGTTTCCAAACTTGTTAGCAAGTGCAGGAAAATTAAAGTTGTTTATTTGTCAGCAAACACAACATCGTTGACTCAACCTATGGATCAGGGGATCATCCTAGCCACCAAACAACGTTATCGACGACGCTTCTTGGCTGAAGTTACGGTTGTCTTGGATGAAGACCAAATGGAAGAGGATGAAGAAACCTGTGGCCAGAAAACGCTTCAAAACTTGAGACGTTACAATATTAAGTCGGCTATATTTAACTGGGCAGCAGCGTGGAAGGAGGTGAAGCAATCAACTGTCAAAAACCATTGGAAGAAATTGCTCTTATAATGTTGAGGTTGAATTTGATTTTGTTGGATTTGAGACTTCAGACTTCCACAGAAATTTCCTTCATGCTGGTGAAAAAGAAACAACTGAGGAAGCTGTTACAGAATGGTTGGAGATAGACAAAACCGACCAAGGGTATTGTACAATGACAGAGGGGGAGATAGCAACAGTTGTCATGGCTGAAGGTGAGACACAGGATGATGGTGGTGATGAAGATGAATTTGATTTTCAGGCCAAAACTGCATTAAGAGAGGCTTGCAACATGCTCATTGATTTCATCGATTACACTGATGATCTCGAAATAAAAAGCCACTACCTGCACATGAGAAATTTAAGGAACCTCATTGTTAAAAGCCAGTATGTAAAGAGCCACCAAACAACTCGACACATTCTTTGCAAGGGCTGATCAGTCTTCAGCTCTCAGCGCATCCAGCCTTTCAGACACTTCCCACCTTCCTCGGATGGAAGTGTTCAATTCCAACTCCGAGCAAACACACTCCTGAGTCACCACTATACAGTACAACATGGGAAAATTTAAACAAGTCAAGTTTTTTTTTCTGGCAATGTGTTCTTATTTAAAAATGTGTTATTTACTGTATTTTATTTACAATACTGTATTTGCTTTATTATCGTTGAACTGCACGCTACATATGAGTGCATGTACTGTATGTAGGTTTCAATTACAGTACTGTACAGTACTGACTTTCATTTTATTAGGCACATTACATGTTCATTACACATTATATTAGGTTATAAAAGTGTTACTGTTATACATTGTGCAGCATACAGTGCCGTAGTAATAAATATTAAGCTTAAATTAGGCTTTCAGTTTTCTGGACTTTTGCCAAATTTGGACACCTCCTCCTCCCCCCATATAGTTCAGGAAATTGAGGATGGACTGTACAGACTCCCCCCTCCTCAGGGCAGCTTGGAGGTGGTACCAGGACACCACCTGCTCTGTGGGGGGGAAGCGGGGGCAAATGTAAGGTTGGCTCCAGGTGCCAGAGACCCTTGGTAGCTCACTGCCGGGGGGGGGGGGGGGGAACAATTCCAAACAATCACTTTGTGTTCTGAGTCCCTTTAATAGCTGGTCATCAGTGGAAGAACTGTGCATGTTTCCATTACTTTAAGCCTCAGCTATAGCAATTGACTGCACTTCACTAGATACTTAACACCTAATGTTTCCAGCATTCAGCACCATCACCACACCTGCTCTTTTAGTATTAGTGTTCTTTTTCAGTATGTCTGCCTTTGCACCCACTTGCCCCTGCTGCCAACCCCAGTTTCCTTCCCTGCAGCTCTGGCTAGCCTGCCTCCTCCTCCTCCCACCCCTGGGAGCTGTGACATGGAGGGTCTAGGTCTGTCTATCAGCTATTTCTATGGCCCTCCATCATTATAGTATTTTGAGCACCTCACAGTCCTTAATGCATTTATTCTCACCCATCTCTCTGAGGCAGGGCAGTGCTTCTATTGCCACTATACAGTAACAGATGGCTGGGGAACTGAGGCATGGAGAGCCTAAATGAATTCCCAAAGATGCACAAGAGGTAGTAGAGCTGGAAGTTGAACCCTAGTCTCCAGCTACCCTGGCTCCCAATGCTCGGCCCCTTTCCCACCCCCAGCAGCCCTGGCTGCTCCCCAACACCAGTCCCTTTTCCCTCCCCTCCATGTGGACCCAGCTCAGCTCGCCAACCACACTGCAGGGATTTCCCTAACACACCCCCTGCACCCACCCCCAGAATTTCCTGATACCCCCCCAGTTAGTAACAGTGTTATACAAATTTAGTGAGCACCCCCCAATAACCCCTCCACACCTCCCCCTATACCTCCCCTAATTTCAAGTCCTGGGGAGAATACTGCCCCCCGGTCCCCTTTGCCACTCCCCACCCTACCCCACAGATCCAGGGGATGGCCCTCACACTTACATGGGACCCTGGGGAAGTGGGGATCACAGGCTTTGGTCTGGGGGGAGGTGCCCGCTTGCTGTGGAGCTGCCTGGCCCTCAGGTGCAGCCTGCCCCCAGCCTTGCCTTCTGAGCAGCACAGCGGAAGCCCAAAGCAGGCCAGGCCAGGCCAGGCCAGGCCAGGGGGAAGTCCTAATCCACTCCCCCAGTCCAGCAAGGGAAAGTGCTGCTTGACCAGGGGCAGGCCAGCCCAGAGGCTGGGCTCTGCTCTTCTGCCCCACTTGTGGGCCGGCCCTCCACATCTCTAGGGGAGAACAGCTGGCCCAGGGGGCAAGCTAGCAGACACATCACTAGCTACTGCCTTCCAGAGCAGTGGATGACCTGTGCTAACAGGAAAACCCTTCCCATTGGCATTGGTAGTATCTACACTCAAGCCCTGGGGGATGTTTGGGAAAGTATGACTTGAGCCACTGTCAGATTTAAATCAGGTTTCCCAAACTAAAGTGCCATTACTTATTAATCAAAATTATGCATCCAGATCAGTCATTGCCTTTGCCAATCTTAGCTAAAGCTTTAATAAATTATCCACTTATTAGAACTCTAGGCTACAGCCCATCCTTGTTTTCTCTCTAATACTTTTTAAAAGTGCAATACTATTAGTGTGATTGCTGATTGTTTGTTTCATCTGCCTCTGAAATTTGTTACAATCTTGGTTCCACTTGTAGCATTATCAATAATTAAAGCAAAACTGTGTTTAGGAACCACTGTCAAGGTTGATCAGACCTAAATTTATCTAGCATATAAAAAAATTGGATTAAGGCAATATAGGATTTCTGAACATTATTCTAATAGCTAAACATCAATCATGTAGTCTTGCAGGGCCCTGCCATCATCTGACCTTTGCCTTTAGACAAACCAATTTAAATAGTATAAACCTCTGCTTGGATATTCTGAAATTAAGTATTTCCATAAAGGGCTGCAATTACTTGCATGGGTGGGTGTAAATCTGGCCATAATCTACCTGCTGAGACAGCACAAGCTGGTGTGAAGAATTTGCTATTAGCTTTAGTGTTGCCTAGATATCTTGCAGATACCTTGCTGCAGAGAAGGAATGCTCCAGCAGTATCCTTGGGTTGTGTCTAGAAAAGTCATAGGTCAGGTAAAGAAAGCACATCAACTAAAGGTATAAAGTCTGTGTGCATAAATTAAAGGCTAAGCCACTTGACTTAAGAGCATTCTCACTGCAATTTAACTTGCTTTGTTTTATGTACATTGATTTGCATGGCCTGTAGACATCTATTAATGACCTAGCCCTGGTCTACACTGACAGTGAAGTTTGACATAATGCTGCTTACCTCGACCTGTGGCCTGTTTCTCCACTGTAAGAACAGTAAATTTGAAGGGGGGGAGCTTTAATTTGAGCTACCACCTCCACCCCTGCAAGTGTTGAAGCACTGAGGTCTAAATCTACAATTGAAATTTAAGTTCATGTAGCCAGACAACAGTTCTTCCAGTGTGTGTTGCATCATAGTAATATAGCTCCTCCCCCGCCTGCAGCCATGGAACGTTTTCACGTAATTCCTCTCTCTACATGCAGCACTGTGCCTCTCTGTTGTGCCTGTGATAGAGAAACAGTAAGGAAAGCTTTTCCTCTTCTTGTTTGGGCCCCCTCCCTTAGAGAAGAGAAGTGAGCAGAGGATGACTGCCTCCTGCCCAAGCCACTGAGCCTACTACCCACAGTGCAATGCCTTGCGGGAGCTAAGATGAGCAGTGGCAACATGAGACCCTAAGTAAGCAATTTGCTGTGATCACTGGCCTTCACCTTCTGTAATTGGACAGCCTGAGATCAAACTGCAATCCCACCCCCCCAGTGCAGACAAGTCCAGTGGGTAAGCTAAAAGTAGCTGTCCATAGACACATCTGAATGTGAAGAGAAAAAAAAAACAAAAAAAAACACAAGGAGTCTTGTGGCACTAACAGATTTATTTATTGCATGAGCTTTCGTGGGAGAATATCCCATTTTGTCAAAAGCTTTGAAGAGGGACAGGGTATTCATTTTTCTGTAGACACTTCACACTAGCTAAAACAAATTTTAATTTGAAAAATATCAAGATACAATTACCTAGTTACACTCTTCATTTTAAAAAACACTAACAGTTATCTAGTTACAGTTTTCATTATAAAAACCACTAACCGACAGTTCAATCTTAAGTATAACAAATCTGTTTTGAAATTAAGCATCTGAACTCTGGGACAAACTTTACAATTAATGAAAAGGAAGAGCTCTGATTCCTTATTGAGTGGAACCCAATATATTTATCATAATTTTATTTCAAGTGAAGTTGGAGAATGAAGAGTGATTAAATTAGCTCTTAACCTAGTCATCTTGCCTTTTTAGTTTTATTTCTTTATCCGTTACAGGGTAAGTTGTGCTCAGACTTTATCCAGTTTTGCAGCATAGCTTTCACTCAGTTGTTGAAATGCAAGTAACACATTGTCATTTGGATTGTCACAAAGTTCACCTAATGATGTTCTGGTGTTTAAAAAAAAATAGTGTTTAAAATTGTGGATAGCGATAGAAAGATACATATTAAAATGTTTGTAGATATGTATATCATACCTGATTGCTTTAATAAGGAGTGAAAAATCTTTGAGTAGGTAGTAAGCATCTCCTTCATTTAACCTAGAAAAGGAAAAAAATCTCAAATTATTTTTAAAAGTTTATTAAAAAGACACTTGTTACACTACTTTATAAATCATCTCTGATCACTTATCAGTCCCAGCTGCTAGGCAGAGTCCAGAGTAAACAGTGCTTATACCAGATCACAAACATCAATAGTATCTACCTTTAGTAGGAAATTACTTTCAAAGTAATGATTCATGATTCAATCAAAACAAAGTTGCTATAGTGAGAGTAAGATTATACGTATTTACATAATCATGCTTAGCTTATTAAAAACCAAAATAGTCACATTAGAAAGAATAAAATCTGGGGAAAGTAGTTGGGCAAGTGTGACCGTTACTGAATAGAAAACTACTTTTGGAACAGCATGTAAAAGCAATGCAGTCTAAATTGCAATAGAAAATAGAATTTAGATTAGTATGTTGACTACATTAGGAATATGCTTTTATATGTTGCCAACACTGAGGTGCTTAAGTGGGTCAGTATATTCAGCATGCAACATTCATCTTCTGGCTTGGGTATGAAGGCAGAATGATTGGTAAGTGCATCCCAAAGGACATCTTTGATGGCAGACTGGCAACCAGAAAAAGACTTAATGACCACCCAAAATTGTGTTTCAAGGATGTGTGCAAGAACTCAAAGAAATGGGTATGGATAACTGGGAAGATCACAATGAGGACCACAGCCTTTGGAAACAAGAGCTCAATAAAGGTATTCAAAGCTATGAGAGGACGCAGTCTAACTTCGCAGAAGAGAAATGAACCCACACAAGACAGAGCCCAAAGAACTGAAACACCATCTTTAAAGTGACGAATGCAGCAGCCCTCATCTTCCTGGAGTGGGTCTCTTCAGCCACAGCTGCAGATGCCATAAAACCAACTGAGCAAACATTTTAGCTCTCAGGGCACATACCCCTGGTCTCTCTAGATCGGACCTGGCCAAACTGCAGCTCACGATCCGCATGCGGCTCTTCAAAGAAAAAATACGGCTTGCCTGTGGGGAGTTGCTTCAGGCTGGGGGAGTTAAAATCTCTGGCCTGTCAGGCAGCTCCACAGCCAGCAGCTCAGAGGAGCGGTAGGGGAGCACGGAACAGCAGCCCTGGCGCAGAGAACGGTGGAGGAGGAGCAGCTGGCAGCTCCAGGAAGCAACGGGGGTGGGGAGGGGGTCTCAGAACAAAAAGGCACTTCAGGGAATGAAAGAAATGAGGGAAGGGACTGAGGGGATTATGGAGGAGACAAGCTGTAAAGGACTTAAAGACTAACATTATTGTTAGTTATTTTCTGTTTCATAGATTTCAGTGTGGATTTTATTCTGCATTGCGTTATTTATTTTGGTGTACTTTGTATTTTTTTTATTTTCTTTTGGTCTGGTTGGTTTGGGTGGGTTTATTTGTTTCCTTTGTGCTTACCTTATACCACATGCCAAAGCAGCCTCAGTCCTGTCCACAGCACTTTACAAACTTAGTGGCACCTCATGCACTCCCTTTACAAGTATGGTAGTCAGGAAAACAGGTTAAAAAGTCTTCCATTGTAGCAGAGGGAGAAGAAATAAGCCAATGAAGAATCCTACTCCTTCTTGCCAACCCTACAGAAATCTGTAGATCAAGCTCTGGACAGTCACAGAAGCCCTACAGAAATTTCCAGAGGAGCAGCTGTGTTAGTCTGTGTGCAGCAAAAACAGCGAGAGTCCCGTGTCACTTTGTAATAGATTTCTTTGGGCATATGCTATCATGGGCTTCTAACCCACTTTGTCAGATGCATTGCTTATGCCTGAAAAAATCTGTTAGTCTGTAAGGGGCCACAGGGCTCTGATTGTAGAAGCCCTGTAGAAGATGATCCACTGAAATACACTGACATGATGATCAGAGAGTAGAAAAGAAAAGACGCCAATATCCTGAAAATCCAGTGAGAAATTTAAAAGGGAATAATTAATAGTGGCATAAGCAGCAGGGGAGGAAGATAAGCATGGGGTAAAGACACTGAAATTTGACAAGGAAGTTACTAGAAAAGTTGGTGAAAATGTTTACAGCGGTGTGCAGAAGCCAAATTGGAAGGGAGCCAAGACAGGGGAAGAGGCAGTCTGCATGTTCTGTGAGCTTACTGATGATGACAGGAGGAAAAAGATGGTTAGTTGGACAGGCAGAGGTAGAGTCAAAGAGGTGGTGGTTTTAAGGCTAAGGAATACTGTAGTGTGATTGTATTGGGGAAGGAGCCACAGGACATTGGGTGAATGAGGAAAGCAGCAAGGACAGGAGAAATGGAGATAAGGTGGAAAGGGACACAATCCTTTAGGTAAAAAGGATCCTAGTAGATGAAAGACCTTTAGCTTCACTGTTTCAGGGCATGTCCATCCTACAAAATTGTTAGTTAAGTTAAATCTTTATAAAGTCCTTGCAGTAACTAAGTCAGCTGGGCATTTTCACATTGCACCCCTTGTAGTAGCAAAGCATGTCCATAGTGGCAGTGCACAATAGGTAGCTATCCCACAGTGCAGTTCCACCACAGGGTATCTTGGGAAGGAGCTGCAAAGTTCAAAGCACAGAGGGAAAGGGAGAGGACGTCATTCTGAGATTATAACGAGATATTTGCAGAGGCTAGCATGCAGTTCCTTGTAAAAATGGCATGCTGCACTTTCGCACCAGGGCAATTGCGCTGGGCAGCAAAGTTGAAAATGGTGACCAGAGCAGGCAGGTTGGGACAGTTCCCAGAGGGCAGTTAAGTCAGCATAAACTATGCGTTGTCTATACAAGGGGTGTCAAACGTGGGCTGAATGTGGCCAGTGAACCTCTTGCATTCAGCCCATGACTGCACTCAGCAGGACCACAGTCACTCCCTAACAAAAAGCAAGAGAGAGTGTGCTCTCACATACCCAGTGCTCCACAATGCTGCGAGATTATCAGGTCTTGGGACATCACTGTCTTGCTCAGTATGTGAGACTGTGCTCTGCAAGCCCACACTCTCTCCCTAACAGTGAGAGACAGAGGTATCATGGAGTACAGTTTCACATACACAGCCCTCCATGATGCTGTGAAAGTGTCGTCATATTTTTTATTTATGGTTTGTACAGCCCACTTGAAGTATCTTTAAGTCAAATATGGTCTACCATAGCAAATGAGTTTGACACCCCTAGTCGCTACTGATTAAGCTGACACAGCAGGCAAGTTACATCGGTGAGAACACCGTAGTGTAGATACTGACATAACGCTATAGTGTACACCAGGCCTCCATTGTCAGAGGAAACTGGAAATCTCAGCAATGTGACAGAAGAGGGAGATAGTTTGAGCATCTTGTACTCAGGCCACAGGGGGAGATGGTTTGCATTAGTAGGCTAAGTACATTTCCCAAGATTATAGGAACCTAAGTTGTAATCAGGAGTTGATATTTAAACGCGCAGTCTCAGCAAGTCACACAGTTCCATTTTGGAAGTTTTTAATCATAAATACTAGAAACCCAATGTTTTAATATGAAAAATTTATGCTACTGCATAATTATGGCAAGTGAGGGATCCTGCCCTATGTTTTGTAGCTGTGGAATTTCAGGCAGCTAACTTATATCCCATGTTCAAAAACTGTTCATCCATTACAACTGTACAGCGACTAAACAAGAAGACGCACATACCAATTATCTGTTGTCAGTGCAATCAAGGAGCCATGTTTAAAGAAGTCTAGGGCATAAGCATTGAGTGGCATTCTTCTTCCTTGATTATCACATTTCTCCAAGCAACACAGAGGGGCATTTCTGACATTAACACCAATTGTACGCAAGACAGCCTAAGAAAATAGAACACATCAATTGTTTTTCAAATGTTTCTGTTTTTATACTTTGGTGTGTCACTGATTACTGTATGCAATCCATGATTTTTGACCTATTGTTAAAGGGAGTTGCGTAGCTATAGCCCTGTGCCACTCTGAAAAATTTAGGCTCATATTGTCTGTGGATTTTTTGATGTAGTGGCCCATTTACAGTTGCAAGTGTTTCAATTTTCATTTTCTGTGTTGAACTAGCTGGGGTTATGCAAGAGTTTCATTCTTCATTTTCTGTGTTGAAATAGCTGGGGTTATGGCTCCATAACCAATAGCTCTCTTGAGAAGTACAGATGTCCACAATGACACAGTGTTGTTGGAATAGCTTGAACAGCAGCTTGACTCTGAGCTAATCCAGAAGGGATTCTCAGCATTACCTTATCCATTAGATGTTTCTGATTTTGGAGTTGCTGATGACCCACATATTGAGACTGTGTTCAAAACTTTCTCAAATACCTTGAAACGTGGAACAGTTTGGCTTTTGACTTCAATTTCAGACTCCCAATTTCAGGAGCATTAAGAGGTGGGGATTTACTTTAGTCTATTATAGAAATATGGATCCTAATGCAGCCCTGCAATGGTGGCTGTATGCTGGTAGACAGCTTACATTTTCTGCATGTTGGGGTTGGTTAGGGTTAATTTATACCCTGATTGCCATAGCCTATAAGCCTCATAGCTTATGTAAGAACTATTCCCAACTATGCCTTTTTCCATTGTCATCTTACCCTGGAACACCCTCTCTACTGGAGGTCTTTGCTAAGGGTCTTTAAAGTTCCTTCATAATTTGTTCAAAGAGGCCATAGAGAGCTTAAGGAATCACCCACCCCAAAAATGAAATTCAGGTGCAGGCTTCTGATGTTGAGGCCCTCTTTACAAAAAATTAACTTACTTCATTGACATTCTCAGCAGCAAATAAATCCTGGTCAACAGTTCCAGACAGGCATGCGAAAGGTGACACAGAAGTTATGTTTTTGGTGCTGTTCATCATATGAGATGCCAGTTCAGAGTTACCACATTCTCTATATGTAAAATCTATAAGAACAAGTTTTAAAATGTGAGTGTAATAAAATCTTCATAATCTCAAGTGCCCTTTGCTAATCAATGCATTTTAAAAGCAGTTAATTTTTTTTGTTTTCAAAGGTAATTTTAACTATGAAAATCTCAACTAGTTTGCAGTTGTGTGCAAAGCATAAATCTTCCTAATACTTCAAAAATTAAACCTAAGGTATCCTGTGTCTTCTAAAACTGCTTGTCTTACACTATGGTTGATTATGATTACTAGGAAGCAGCAGAAGCCATGATGGAAAAGGAGCAACCCATCTGGAGTCTCATGGTGGATTCTTGCTGCTGCTGCCACTCTCTTGCCTCTGCTTTGCCTCTTCTGATGTCTGACCCAATCACACTGAAAGTCTACTGTGACCCTGTTATCCATGGTACCACCAGCCAGAGCAACATAGTCCTGGTGGTGGTGAGGCCAGGGAGCTTTGCTTCAGTGCTAGTGGCTGCTTATCATCTTTCTGCTGAAAGCCATATCCAAAACAAATCAGTCATCACTTGGTCACATTTTCAGATTTACCTCTCCAACCATGAGGCCTAGAATCTTTTTTTTTTTTTAAATGAAATCTAAACTTCTACTGTCAAGACATGACTGACAGATGGAGGCTGAGGGATGTTTGCATTGTGTATTTGCCTTAAATTGGCCCTGCCAAGAGATGTTTGGAAACCAACTGAGGAGTGGAACCTGCAGAGACAGAAGGAGCTTAGGAGAGCACATATGATCAAGTTTTGAACATTAGAAGTCTATTGTGTGTAGCATCTCATTTGGACAGTTCTGATTGGAAGACTTTGGTTTGTGGGTGGAGCTTGGGAAAATAACTCCTATTTTTTTTCCTCCCTTGTGATAGCCCTGCTAGGCAGTACTAGCTCCATTCCCTTGCAATGCCCACAACAAGACTACCAGTCTCCCTCACCTAGAAGAATCTCCTAATTCAGAAACACCATTTTTTTCTCCCTTCTCCATCCTCAAAAGAATCAGCAAATTTCTACAAGTCCCATCCCTAAATGAGAAGTCCCCCCCCCCCATCTTTTTTGATCTTCAGTCCAGAAGATGGCAGGAAGAAAAAACAACCCCCTTAACCAAAGTCATCCTTTATAGCCAAAATGGATTATGGAACATAATTGGCTGTTTTTTTCTTTTCTTTTCTTTTCTTTTCCATTTTACGTGTTGCAGATCAAAAGAGACTTAGCACAACTGCATGAACATGAAAAATGGAAAGAATATAGGTTAATCTGCTCCAGTTCACGTGCTTCCTCATCTAAAGAAACAGAAATATAATACTCCGACTTGTAGCTCATAGGGCTATCATAGCCTTTATTATATTCAGTTGTAATGAAAGAAACCTACAGACCTGTGTACTGTAAGACATAAGCTCAAGTAAGTTAGTATAAACATAATCAAGTATAGTAGACCTCTGACCTTTGGCAGAGATAAATGGGCTCACAGTAACCCTTAGATTTTGGAGAACTAAGGATATCTTGCTTAATAGTAGGAGTTGGAACTTAATGGTAACTGCCAAAATACAAACTGTGAAAATAATAACTATAAACTGGTGTAAGCAAGAAGAGCTGGATATGATAATGACATTAATATGTTAACCTATCAGATAAGTACACTTCGGCATTATGTTGGTGAAGAATTTAGATCTGAGTGTGGAAGTTGAGCATTACTGCGAATATTCATGATGCTGCTCAGGCCCTATAATAGATCAAACCACCATGCAGAGTTGATTTGACTTCTTCATCGTTGTTAGTTTTTTCATCATTTTACCTTTCAGCTCAGCTGTCAGTTTTGGACATTGAGGAACCTTGGCATGCCAGAGACATGGATGGTCCTTTGTTTCTTATGACCAAGCCCTCAAGGAAGGGGGTCTGCATGTATGCAAATATAAGAGCTTATACAAAGAATGATACCACAGATATCCCCAGTCTATTATTTCTATTTTCATGCAACTGGGAGATTTTTCTGGCTTTATTCCTTATTTTATTAAAGATCTCTAACACTTTGTTTTGTCCTCAGCATGAGTGTCTATGCCATACACCCTTGGGTCCCTACAACATATTGAACTCATTTGTTTTAGTTCCATGTTGCTGGGTTCTTGAGCAAGAATTTTATGACCTTCTGATCAATTCACAATTAATACAAACATTATTAACCTTTTAAAGGATCAGGCAACACCCTAAAATACAAAATTTTTAGAGGTTTTAAAAAAGTAAAATAACCATCTTTGTCAAACAAGGCAATGGAATTGTAGAACATTTCATTAGTTCACCTCACATCATTCTTTCCAATAAGTCTATGATAATATGAAGCCTGTCAAGCAATTTTAGTAGATGAAAATCTAGTGCTATGTAATCTTATGTTGTTGTCTTTTCAAGTTGCTTTCAGACTGCTGAAGACTGCTTATTGGTTTTTGAGGAATTAAGTTGTTTTATGCCTGGTACAATGTCCTTCTGTAATGTAAAAAAAGCAAGGAGTCTTGTGGCACTTAAAGACTAACAGATTTATTTATAACATGAGCTTTCATGGGAGAAAATCCCACTTCGTCAGACACATTTTAAAGAGGGGGAATTTACAGAATTGGATGAGAATAAATGCAGAGGAGTGTAAGACATGGGATCAGGTCATACTGCAACAGCAAATCAGAGCATATGTAAGGATTCAAACTCTAGGGAACAGCACCTAGAGGGAGGGTGAAGTCAAATTACCTGTTATAATGTGAAAAGAGTCCATAGTCACGATTCAGCCCTGCTTTCACACAATCTAATCTGCATATTATTTGAATTTTGGTTGTTTCTCTTTGAAGTCTTGATGTCCCATTGATTTTCTTGAGGACCATCATTAACAAATCATCAGTGGAGTGATTAGGAAGATGGAAGTGCTCAGCAACTGTTTTTTTCTTTGTGTTGTGATTTCTGATGTCAGTTTTGTGTGCATTTATTCTTCTGCGTAGGGACTGTCCTGTCTGTCCAATGTATAAGGTGTGGGGGCATTTCCAGCACATGATGGCATAAATCATCCACTAATGTGATTTATGGCATCATGTGCAGAAATGCCCCCAGGCCTTATACATTGAACAAACAGGACAGTCCCTACGCAGAAGAATAAATGCACACAAAACTGACATCAGAAATCACAACACAAAGAAAAAAACAGTTGCTGAGCACTTCCATCTTCCTAATCACTCCACTGATGATTTGTTAATGATGGTCCTCAAGAAAATCAATGGGACATTAAGACTTCAAAGAGAAACAGCCAAAATTCAAATAATATGTAGATTAGATTGTGTGAAAGCAGGGCTGAATCGTGACTGTGGACTTTTTTCACATTATAACAGGTAATTTGACTTCCCCTTCCCTCTAGGTGCTGTTCCCTAGAGTTTGAATCCTTACATATGCTCTGATTTGCTGTTGCAGTATGACCTGATCCCATGTCTTACACTCCCCTGCATTTATTCTCATCCAATTCTGTAAATTCCCCCTCTTTAAAATGTGTCTGACGAAGTGGGATTTTCTCCCACGAAAGCTCATGCGATAAATAAATCTGTTAGTTTTTAAGTACTACAAGACTCCTTGGTTTTTTTTGCTATATACTAGACTAACACAACTGCCCCTTTGGAACATCTGTAATGTGTCAACTATCTACTTCATTAGGATAATGTGGGAATTACAGTTAATGCTTGTAGTGCACCCACGAAACTATTATTGTATCATACACATACCTCAGGAGGCCTCACAGGATTTTTGAGCTGACAGCTAATTGCCTGTTTAGCTCTTTTCACCACAAATATAGGTAATTTAAAAGTTCTGGCACTTACATGTAATATGCACACTATAGGTTTTTTCTTTTATAAAGGAGTATCTTCAAGTGAGTTCTTATTCCCTGCTTAGAACCCTGAAAGGATAGAAGCTGACCCATGTGCCACATCCTCTGAACCTCATTAATACCTACAACATCTTAATATAATCTACAACTACAGTACCTACTACAGAGTGAAAGAAGCAATGGAACTGGTATCTCTGTATTAGCTTGACTGAATTCACTAGTCTTTAATTATAAAAATTCCAAATTCCATATGTATTCATATGACTGTGCCTACCTATCCTTGATAAAGGAAGTTGGTATTCTTGTTCCATATCAGCCAGCTTGGCAACTGTTAGAAGGAAGCAACCAAAATTCTTCTCTATTTTGCTGTTGTATTCATGAACAGCAGCAGCAAACTCTTCTGGGAGATCTTCCAAAAACACCTGCATCAACATACAGCTTATTACATTATTTAGGTAAAGTATTTTTATGTATCTGAGGAACATTTGTCCTGCTTTGATGCACACACACCTGTGAATGCAATAAGCACTCACTGGAAAGGCTACAGTGCCAACCATCTTGCCCAAATCTTCAAAATACCCAACTTTAGACATCTAAGGTTGGTATACAATTAACAAAACTTCAAGCTGAATATTGCATTCACACTGAAGTGTTTGGTATTTCCTGGGCTTCTACTCATAGCAAATACAGCATAGACTATTTGACATGAAGGGTTCATGCTAGTTCAAAAGGGGCAAGGGGTGACCACAAAGAACCAAAGAACCCATATCGAATCCCAGTGCCTGACCCTCCACAGGGACCCTAGCAACACAAATGCTACTGCTGCTTTGCTGCCAGTGGTCACAGCAGTTCAGTCCTATAAGGTTAAAAGTTAGAGATGGAAAATTAAAAATGTTCTTCTCCTGCTTGGATATTAACATATTGGCTAGAGGAGGAGCTCCACATACATTGGCTAGTCTCCAGCTCTGTCCTTTTATCCCACCGCCAGCTGGTCTCACCAAAATCACTTGGGGTCCCAAATACGTATTGTTTGTGTGGAAGGGCTGACACTGACTACCTTCAATGTAGACTCCCCCTCCCTTCTTCTGTCCCCCCTCCCACCCTACCACTGTGCATAATCCATGTTATTACCCACCTTCTCACATTATACCATTTCTAGGTTTTACCCTAAGTTTGGATCTAGGTGTACACCAAAGAAAAGATTAAAACTTCTAGAGGCAATTTTCTACTAGACAATTTATAAATTTCAGAGATGAATGCTCTTTACACTTGACATCAAAATTAGAATGGGAGAAGAAAGGAGGAGTTATTTTGATTTGGGTAAAGATGCATGAACCTTGATTATAATTTTTAGTAAAGAACAGTTTAATTAACACACACAGTTGACAAGCATGATAAGAACTATGTAGGCAGCTGAAAAAACCTGAAAGAATGTTCAGATGCTTTGATATTTTTCAGAAGCCAGAATCCAATGGCCCTTCTTTGGTTAAGAACTACTACTGCTTCATAGTCCTAAGTAATTAGCTCTTTCAAAAAGGAAGTGTCTTTTCATATATGTATGTGCAATCTTTAGAATAACAGACTATCATTCACATGGTCCCTATGGATTATAACAAACAACAAACACAAACAAAAAATATGTTGTTTCTTTACCTTTGACTGGCAAGATGTCCCTCTAAATTTTGTAGCACATGCTGGTAGATATCTTCTTCCAAATAAGTTTGCTAAAACTAGCACTAATTGGTGCATCACATCTTCAGAAAAAACAGTTGAGCCTATTTCAGACAGAAACTACACTGACTAAAAATGCAAAATATGAAAATTCTCATTAAACTTTAAACACACACTTTCAACTTGAAGTCTACTTATTTTTCAAATTAATTAAAATAAAAATAAACTTCATTAACTACACACCTACTCATAGTTTTCTCTATCAATTGTGGCAAATTTTACAGTCACCTTTCCTGTTCCTAAAAATCATTTTTCTCTTTCATATTGCTATGTGAAAGACCTACACAAATCATAAGGGAAACTGACCAACTCATATACTATTATGAACAAATAACGACATTAAATGGAACATTAAGCTTGCAAAGTCAGGTAATGACAAAGCAGAAAATGCTAGAATTGAAGTTGCCTGTGCAACCTTGATTCAGCCCCTTATAGACTCAGAGACTTGAAGACCAGAAGGGACCATTCTAGATCATCTTGTCTGACATCCTGCACTTTGCAGAACCTCGCCCACCGCCTCCTGTAATAGACCCATAATCTCTGGCTGAGTTAATGAAGTCTTCAAATCATGATTTAAAGACTTCAAGTTAAAGAGAATTCACCATTTACTCTAGTTTAAGGCAGCAAGTGACCATTGGCCTGTGCTACGGATGAAGATGAATAGTCACAAATACACATTTATTTTCATAAAATCCCAGTGAAATAAGGTGCTGGTATAATTCCTTTTCTAAATGTGGGGAGCCAAGACAAAGTAAATAAGGTCCAAAATATTGGGATGCCCAGAGGACTGGGACCAGATTTTTTCAGATTATTTAGTATATAGTAGCTGTTATTTTCAAGCACAGTTCTCATTGAGTTCATTTGCAGCAAAATGTATTCAGCATATCTGCAAATCAGACACCAGGATCTCAAATCAGGGCCCCAGAAAATAAGGAACACACAAGTAGTGTGAAAAATTTGGTTTAAATTATTTGCCCAGCATCATATAACAGTGTTTTTCAAACTTTTTTTTCTTGGGACCCAGTTGAAAAAGATCGTTTATGCTCACAACCCAACAATTACATCTTTGAGCAGTGAATTCTAATCTTTTGGTGGTGACAGCAGGGGGCACTGCAGCCTAGTACCTAAAGGTCTACAACCCAGTACTGGGTCCCAATCCTAAATTTGAAAACCATTGTCATACAGGAGCTCCATCCTAGACTTAGGAGTAGAATCCACTCACTAAGGCAGAATTCAACTGCCTTTAAGCATGAGACCACCCTTCCTCATTCTGCAGTCATTTCCTCATGTGCTACACACCTTCCAACTTAGGCAACTAATGAAACAGTGCTCTGATAGATGATAGTCTTTCACTAAACAAATCTGACACTTCCACAAAAAAAAAAAGTCCATCCTGGGCATTGAACGAGGGAGGGTTCCTGTGGAAAAAATTAGTATCTGCTCATGTAATTAAAATGATGTACAGTGTACATACAGGGGGTCAAATTAAAGTTTCACAGACAGTTTTAACTCTGGCATTTCTTAACTTTTGAACGCTTTTACTTCGCAATTTTAATAAGGTTTTTCAAAATAGTTTGTGCATATAATTTCCTTGCTTTTTAAAAAGGCAAAGCAAAAAACCCAAATTCCACACATGGTGTCACACAGACAACACCCTCATCGTTTCCGAGCAAACTAGGAACCGTTAGATCCATCCCACAGATCTTCATTGCTTGAACTAATTGAATAATTGAGAGCAATGGTAAGCAGGCTGCTATGCTCTCTGTGAACCAGCACTAGAGTGGGATGACACACACATTTTGTCCTTGTGTTTCACAGAATTTGCTCACAGAAGATGAATGGTGAGACTCAGGAATCTGGGGCTCCATTGCAGGCTCTGGGAGGGAATGTACTCTAATACTGTGTTCCTCAACTTTTTTGATACTAGAGACAGGCTTCTTATACTGTGTCAGAAGATCTCAGAGACTGATGCTGATCAATGGACAGTCATAGAGGAACACTACTGTAGAGCAGTGGTTCCCGACATTTTCTCTGCTGTGGCACACCTTGCTACCTGTAATTAATTTGAGGCAAACCACCATATATTTTCCAAATGAACTGATAAATATTCATGAGCCAATGAGCCAATCCAGAGCTCTTTGAGTAAGTTTTCAAAAAATTTTGTGGCACACCTGTGTGCCATGGCACACTGGTTGGGAAACACTGCTGTAGTGAACACAGTCTCTTCTACATTTTGATTCCCTTCTACTCTGTCCCCTAAGATCTGTCCCAACCCTGGTTCCGCATCCCAATCCCATTCACCTCATTTAGCCAGTTCAGTCTCCCTTCCTCAGGCTTCTTACCCAGGCACCATCCTGTGCTGATTTCTCACAGAATTCAAGTAATTTCAAAGGATTCAACAATAGAGGAACTAGTGTGTAGGTGGGGTGAGGGGGCTAAGGGAAAGTTGACAAAGAGAAGGAGCCAGGGTGCAAGTTAAGAACTAGGACTGGCCAGGTGAAGAGACTGGGACAGAAGCCAGGGAAGGTTAAGACTTGGACAAGGAGCCATACAGGAGGAGGGGGATGAGATTAGGTGAGGAGCCTTGAGAGGAAACTGTGACTAGGAACCACAGGAGATGGGCAGTGTGAGGAGACATATTGTATGAGGAACAGGGAGCAAGGGAAACGGCCTTAGCTGGGCAAGAGATCTACTCCCTCCCCCTTCAGTCCCTTGTCTGACTCTTGTCTCTTCTGCAATCGAATCAGGAAGCTTCTTCCTTCACACTGCCTGGGCCAAGCACTGGAGAGAGAATCTCCTTCCACGTCATTCAGTTGCTCAGATCTGGCACAGTCCTTTTTCAATTGCAGAGAAAGTCCTGCTCAGCAGCCTGTAATCCTGCACTGCAGCTTGCCCAGCATGGACAGAGTCTTCAGAGATTTTAGATGTTAATGTATAGTATGTTTCTACTGAGCATATGCAAACTGCAATTTTTCAAGGATTTATAGTATGTACTATAGCCAAATTCAGCCAGCTTTTCATGATGCCATCAAAAGGCATATTCATGACACAAAGGCCACTTTCTGCCAGATTTCAAGTCCCTGCTCCAAAGTATGAGAGTGCTAAACACATTTCAAAGAGAAAGGTTGTCAGAATGTTTCAAAACAATTAATATTTTCTCATCCTCATTCTTGGCAACAGCTGATCCCTTTGGCTGAAATTTTCTAACACTGACCATCCTGAGGCAGATTTCATCATGAACAATTTCTGCCCAAATGATTTTAAGGTATGACTAAAATATGAGCAACTGAGTCTAAGGTCTTATAATGGGAAGCATCTGGCAAATATTACAATAGGTGGGGCTACCATCCTTATCTGTAATAAAGGAGAACTGGTGAAATTGAGTATGCAAAAAGTGTTGTCAAATGCAATAACACATTAAAAGCAAAACGTTTGTTCCTCTATAAACACCTTCAACCTGGAGACCTTTGTCATTACTTGTAACAATAGGCAATAAAAACACTGAGACAAATGGATGATTCTTAAAATTAAGACATCATTTAAGTTAAACAAATTTACAGTTTGAAAATATTAACATTTATATACTTCCCACTCTGATTACTTACCAGAACCATATTGTAATATAGAATGAAAATCAATGAAAACTAAAAGTTTATGTAAACATTCTTCAGCCTTCATCAAGGCTTGCAAGAAGAGAGCCTTTGATGTTTTGTTTGTTTGTTTTTTGTTGTTATTTTTTTTTTCTGAACTCACCTTTGTTTCTGCCTGTATGTTTCTTTCAGTCCAGGTGATACATACGATTACATCAGTACTTTTGTACAGAATAACAGGGTAGATCAAGGACAAACAGGGTTTCAAAAACATCTTAGCATATTTTCATTTTTGACTGGGATAATGAAAGCGACTTCAGGAACAGAGGTCTATTGAATGGGGCTTCAAAATGAACCTCATAATGCAACCCAGTTCCAGCTTTTACCATGGAGTAACAGCTGCATAGTAGCTCCATAATTACAATAAAGTTTGACTGTTACTTGGTAGCTCTGTGTTCTTGGAGAATCAGGGCATAGTATCCAGCCACTGAGACTAACTCCACGCCCCCCCCCCCGGCCGCTTTAACCAGAAACAATGAAAGGCAGTGGGAGACACACCTAAAACCCCTTTGAACAAGAGTGATGGAATTAGGGCAGCTCCTCTAGCCTCATCTATGTGGAAGATGTGAGCCATTAGCACACTGAATGGACAGCAGGAATGTTTGCATCAAGGATGGAGCCAGAATTAGCAAGCTGAATGGAGACCCAAGCTCCAAGGAAGGAGTCGCACTGAACTCTGGGATTGGCGAAGCAGGGGAGCATTGCATGATGGAGGATCTCTGCTCCTGAGACAAATGAATTCATGTCTGCACACACCTAGCTCAGCAGTTATCAGACGAATTCTAGTCAATAGGTCTTCAACTGACATACAACATACTGAATCTGCCTGACTGCATTGTAAGCTCTTTCAGAGGAATGCCACCCATCACCAGGAATGACCAGTTCCTATTGTCCACCTAAACAAAACACCTTTGGTATACTCCCTTAAGTCATTATTTATCCCAAAATAACCCTAGTGTCATGTCTTGAACTATTGTTTCTTCCCTACAAAAATCCCTACCCAAGTTCCAAATCACAGTTAGTTCTGAATCTGTTCTGATGCCTGGATCTGAAAGCTGCATCAGGTTCACTGGGACGTCACCTTTTCCTTGCTGATCATGTTGGGGGTTCTGCCTGTCTCCAGCACTCAAGACCCTAAGCTGAACAGCCTGGTTTCTGGGTACCTTTGAGTTGCATTGAGTGGTGAGACAATGCCCCTCCCCCCCCACGTCTCTCTTTTTCCTTTTAGTCCAACTATATAACTCTCTAAACCTGATTTTTTGTAATCCACTTGGGGTAGCTTTCCCCAATGCTACAATTGCAACTGGATAATATTGTAACTGTTTGATCATTTCTCTCTTTTTTATGGTAATTAACATTGTAACTGTTTGTGTGTTTTTCTTTCCTTTTATAATTATTCGTAAGTTTTATGTACCTGGCAATAAAGTAACTTTTCTAATCAAGCTGGTTGCCAGACTTCCTTTGTGTTCTTGGCTTCCCTATATTGCTCTCCAGCAATGCTTCTTTTACCTAGCCAAAGATCCCTCTGATGCCCAATTCCTTGTAAGGTTTCCTCATTAAGCGGGTTAACAACATGCTGAACCTGTGGCATATAAGGGTGGCAGCTGTAAGTTCTGATTTGACCCAGCCTGTAAAGTCCAGGGACATATAAGGGTGGCACCTGAAAGTGCTGTTTTGACCGAGCCTGCTCAGATGCATGCTCAAATCTAGTCTGGGGCAGTGCCAGGGACACATAAGGATGGTAACAGAGAAGTGCTGTGTAACCCCGCCTGCTTAATTCAGGGACAAAGAAAGGGTCAGCTGAGAGTGCTGATAGACTTGGTCTACTCAAATGCACTTAGAAACTCAGTCCTAGGAAATTTAAATCCTGCATGGGTGGCTCCATTGGGAGGGTCTTTCAGATGGGAGAAGAGAGCTACATATAGAAACACAAGTGACACAAGCAGTAGTCTAATAGAATTGCAACTTCCCTCCAAAATGAAGTAACCCTAATAAATGAGCATACCCGAAGTTGATGGGCAAAGTTGGTAACATAAGAAGATTATTTTTAACACAACACCAATTACGAAATTTGAAAACAACCTACATTTATACTATCTAGACTGGGAACTGCAAATGCTTCAAACTTGAAACTTAGTGAACATATAACAATAGATAGGTTCTCTTACCATTATATGGGAGAAAGTACATGTCATATTTGTTATGTAATTGTACTGGCAACTGCAGATAATTAACTTAGGACATAATAAAATATGAGCATGATTTAGTTAGTCATCCACAAAGATGCAGTTACATTAATTGAACTATTAACTTACCATTCCCAATTGGCTGGCACAGTTTGTGAAATAAACCTTTCACAAGAAAGCTAACGAGGACAAAATTTGAAGGTTCATGATAATGTAAATGGGTCACAAGTCCACTAAATCCCATAGGGTTCCCTTCTTGATCCAAATAGCCCTTGTTAAAAAAATATTTTGTTAAGTTAGTTCAAGCATGCAACATACGAAGTGCTGTCCATTGTGAAATCTCTTGTGAACTGGGGCTTGACAGAAGCACAATTATTAAAATGCTGTCTTTGGGAAAAGTTTGTCCTCTAATGCATTTTGCACATATGCATCTTAAAATATCATATAGATAGATATCTCTCTACATATTTTGTTATATGTGCCATCCTTGATCATATTTATATTAATAACGGGATTAGCACTCTACTTATTGTTTTGTTTCACAAAAAAATTAAATTAATTTAAATGAAGGACTGGAATGCTAACTGTATTTTAAAAAGTGAGCTAAATTCCTCTCATTTTATCTGGTTTTCTTCATCCATTTTTTCTTAACTAGTGCCTATAGTGTTATTGAAGAGAGCCATAACTACAGTGGGGCCAACAGGGCTTTGTCCTAGCGCACTGGAGTATCTCAATAGAGCCGCTCTATTAAAGGGTGAGTTTCATGGTGCCAGCTCCAAGCGCTAATGGCAAGGGGCATGTGCCAATCGGTACGCACCCCAGGAGGCAAAACAGAGTGTTACAGCTCCGCTATTGAACATAAACTGAGTGTCACTATAATTACATGAAAGAAACAATACAGTTCATAAGATTTCTGACTTCCTTTCCAGTAATGTTTGAGAAAAAGCTATATTAACACAGTACACTATTCTGGATGTATTCTTCTAACCAGACAAAATTAAAGCTTACCTCTTTGATCAGAAACTGCAAGGAAAAGATAAAGTAGATTTTTAGCATTTCAGTATGCCTTTGTTGTTTGAAGGACATCAGTGAATGCTTCAAAATTGACAGTACCTGGGTAAAAAAGACAGATGAATTTAGGAATTGCAATGTTTTAACATAAACTAGGACTCAACTGCTATAGATTTTTTTTTAACTTTCCTTGAGCATTAGGTACTAACTCTTTTAGGTGCTTTTGAAAATTCCATCCCTGTGACCTGATCCTGCACTGATTTAGGCACATGCTTAACCTTAGGCAATGTGTAAATGCATAAAGTTAAGTGCATGCCTAAGTATTTGCAGGATCAGGACATTTATATGTATATGGATATTTAAACTAAAATGTGCATGGTTTTAATGTCATCTGAACATCCTCAAAGAGACCAGATTTTTGTTCACGGTTATTTCCCTCCCAGTACCCTTGCCCTCTTTTACTCATTTCCCTCACTTGTAGCTGAAATCCTGAATCCTGCAGATACTTCTGATTTTCTATATATAATTAACATTAAAAATATGGAGAAAAAGGTAGAGTGAACATACACCAAGGTCCATTAAGCATTCCCCAACCATGAGTTCAGGGGAGGGGAGGCAGAACAGATTGCCAGAGGAACAGCCATCCCCAGAAAGACAAAATAGAACTGCTAGAAAGAGAAAAGGAGGGAAGACAAATAGCAGAACTAAAGACAAAATCAAAACCATTCTACAGGTAAGTGTCTTGGACTATTTGAATGACTAAACTTTTTAGCCACCTTGATGGCAGCATCTTTTCTCCTCCCAATAAGATTTGGTGTCCTTATAGCACAAGAGACTTTTAGGGTATGGTCACACTGCAATGAAACAAAACAACCTCAAAGCAGTGAGTCTCAGAGCCCAGGTCAACTGACTCAAGCTTGAAGGGGGTAAAAATAGCAGTGTTGATATTGGAGCTTAATACTTGATCTTGAGCTCTGACACACAACCCAGTTGCCGAGTCTCAGAGCTCAAGCTCTGGCTCATGTCTACACCACTGGTTCTCAACCACTGTGTCAGGACAAGTTACTGTGTCACTATGCAGCAATAAGTGTGCTGCGGAAAGCCAGGGAGATGGCTGGATTCAGCCTGGGGGGTTGGGTTGGTATGTCCCACAGGGTCCCAACACCAAGTGTGTCATGACCTGCAAAAGGTTGAGAACCACTGGTCTACACTGCTATTTTTAGCCTGGTAGCACAAGCCAAGTCAATTGCCACCTAGGGTCTGAGACTTGTTTCCACAGGTTTTTTTTCTGCAGCAGAGATATAGCCTAAGAGTCTCTATGTAGGAAAATATACACTTCATTTGGTGTCAGACTGCTTACATTTGAAATACATACTTTGTACTTGAGTTAGAAAGAATATATAACTTTAGTAGCATTAATAGAGTTTGGCTTTATCTTTTTTTTTCTTTTTCAAATAAATTAATATACCTTTGCTCTGGCATCTGCTTTGTCATCTGCTTTTGCAGCCAAAAGCATCAGTCTCAGAATCAGTGAAATACTCAGAGGAAACTGGCCTTTTAACTGGGGTACACTGGATTTTATAAGTTTGTCAACTTTAGGCAGTGGAATATCATAGAAGAACACATTTCCTATCATATCTTGTCCACGTCTTCCAGCACGTCCAGACATCTAAAAGAGTTTATTTGAGAAGCATAATTATTAATATTTCATAAAAATTCTGTTCTTTATTTAATATGTATATGGTGCTCCTCTACAGGGTATATTAGGATACAAAAGGATTTACACTGATGATACTAGTTTGAAAAATAACATATGCAACATATAATTTTTAAAGTAAATCTCAGGCAGCAATATAGCCAATCAATGTGACCTCAAGTAATACCAATTTCCTTATCACCCCAGCTATAATTGCAAATGGCAATGTAAATGTTTTGTCTGAAACAGCTAAAATGATAATGGTGTTACACTTTGTATCTTTCTTGTCAAAGGATCCTTTACTTACAGGACGGTGCAATCATAAAAATGGCTCCTTGAAGGTCCACATTTATAGCTCCAAATAAATTCTACATCAAATATCATCAGTTTAAATTAAAAGAGATGGGTTTATTTTATTTTATTTTATTTTATTTTATTTTATTTTATTTTATTAATTTCAGTCTTTGAAACTCAGTCTGGGCTCTACACATCAGGCTGGGTTATTTCCATCTTTCCAATGACTACCTTAACAAAGGTTCTACAGGTGAAAGTACACCTTAATTTATACCTGCATACCCCTTTATCCTCAAATTATGCCTTCAGTTTCACCTGTGTAACTGTACTACTTGCACTGGGTTTGCTCATCTGTAACTTTAAATTAGTTTAATGGTTGTGTTGATAAGGAACAAGAAAGAATATAATCTAGCTCAATCTTTGATCAGTGTCAACTCTGTAGTGCTAATGAACGTACCAAAGAGTAAAAAATTATTCTTGGCATTAAAGGCAGCAGATATAATTTAGAATACACATAAATAATTGAAAAAGAAGGCACATTCTGTACTGATGTGATGAAAACTTTGTGTGTGTATATATATAATACAAATGAGACATGGTGTGATTCAATACCTGCCTATAATTCAGAGCATCTAAAAAAACAGAATCTTCTGTGAAGACAACAGATTTACATGGCATATTGATTCCTAAAGCAAGTGATCCAGTAGCTGTGACTACCTAGGAAAAGGCAAACAGGTACATTTATCAGCAGTAACAGAAGCAAATGTTTGGTTATTTCATTTTTTAATTTTGAAAAACTTGTTTATTAATATATGTTTAAAATAATGCTTGCAATCCTAAACTACGGAAGGCATTGGGAATTTTGCCATCAACCTGAATGGAGCCAGGATGTCACCCAGATTTAACAATATTATGAATAAATCTTCAACTTTTCTTCATTTATCTTTTTTAAACTGTGCAAATAAAATATTTTAATTATAAAAAGTGATACTTTTATAAATGCAATAACTCTTAGAAATGTGCTTCTAATTCAATGATGATAAAGCCAAGTAGCAACACAAATGGAAATAATATAACAGAAGAGGAGAGTCGCTGCCCTCGGGAAGGACCCGGGGCACCGGCCCAGGCCCTGCCCCTTGACCAGCCGGGGACAGGACAGGGAGCGGCAGCCATGGCCGCGGGGCTGCCCGGCCTAGAAAGGGGCCAGAAGTGGCCACCCGGGCCCCAGATCTCTGGCTGGATCTGGCCGGAGACCGGGAGAGGCAGAGCCTCACCAAGACCCAGGGCACTGGCGCCAGGATTCGGGGCTTGGGCCCCGTGTGCCAGGCGCCAGCAATGCCTCTGCAACAGAATAAGCAAACATGAACAACAACACAAGATGCTAAGTACAGTGGATTTTAACATTATCTCATTAGTGCTTCCACATATGCCATTATATAGTTTATTCCCTTAAATGCAACTACATTTAACTTTAGAGACATTTTCACAGATATTTAACAAATATAGAAACTGTGACATGGAGGTACCAATAAATGGGCTTGGGAAACAGTACACCCATAACCATTTAGTATCATAAAATTCTGAAGGCAGATCTTGTGTAGTTTGCTTACTCTTTTTGGGTGCATCTACACTGGCAAGTTAGGTTGACTTAAGGAGGCTTAAGTCGACCTAAACAAAGCCACGTCCACACTGGCCTTTTCTTAAGTTAACTTAAGCACTTCCTTAAGTCAGCTTAAGGAAAAGTTAAGCCAACTCAGTAACACCTCCTTTCCAGTCAACTTTAAGGCGTAAGTCAACTTAAGCCAGTGTGAATGCCCTAAGTTGACTTATTCCATTAGTTGATACTGGGTTGGTGAAAAGGGAGCTGCTGCTCTCCCTGGGGCATAGGAGCCCCATGTGACTCCCTGGCAGGAGGGAGCCCCACACGGCTTCCTACCAGAAGGGATCTGTGTGTGGCTCCTTTCTGCCAAGGAGCCATGCATGGCTCCTTTGTCCCCAGAGGGAGCCACTGCTCCCAGCCAAAAAGCAAGGCACGGCTCCCTACCAAAAAGACACCCCCCCCCCCCCCAAGAGAACTGAGCAGGAAGCCTCTGGTCTTGGCAAGAAGGGAGAGTGGCTCCCTTCTCCCTGGGACTTGCGTCTTCCCAGCAAGAAGGGTTTCCTTCCATGCTCCCTTCTTGCAAGGACACAAGGCTTTCTAGGGAGAAGAGCGCGTCACTCCCTTTTGCCAGGGAACAATGTGCAGCTCCCTTGTCCCTGGAAGCCCCAGCTCCCCAGCAAGCAGGGACACATGACTCCCTGGGGACAAGGGGAGCCATGGCTCCATACTTGCTGGCGAGCCAGGGCTCCCCTTGTCCCTGGAAGCTATGACTCTCCTTGTTAGCAGGAGCTGCAGCTCCTCTAGCCCAGGGAGTTGTGGCTCTGCTCTTCGTCAGCCTAGCCAGTTGACTTGGAGAGCCTAATGCAGACTCTCTAAGTCAACTTCACAACATTATCTCTAAGTCAACTTAAGAGTCTAGTGTAGACTCTCTAAGTTAACAAGGTCAACTTTAAGTAGACTTTGTAAATTCAACTTAACACAGTTGACTTAGCATTTCTAGTGCGGATATAGCCTTTATATGCAGAGATCTTGTAAAACTTTCTGATCAGTGCTCTAATCTTGAAGATGGTGACATTTAATCCTGGATCACTCCATTTATTATTTTAGAGATTCTAGATTTTATTTTTGTTTCTAATTTAGGAACTTTCATGTCAATACATTGAAAATTAATGCTAGGAAACCAAATGAAATAAATTTAACAAGACTCAATGAAAATAAGTTTACATCTGAATTATGTGGGTGAGAGTAATGATGTGACTTAATTAAATGTAATGAGAAATTATGAAAATGCTCCTTAAAAATGAATTGTCCATAAAGATGTTTATATTATACCAACCCGAATATATCCCATCCTGAAAAGCATCTCCACAACTTGTCTTTCTTTGTATGCCATAGAAGCATGATGATATCCAATACCTTTCTGTGCCAAGTTTCTCAGTCGTACACCCTTCCTTTGCAACCTAATTCGATGAAAAAGCTCCATCAAGATCTACAGATAGAAAGAAACAGTAAGCAGTAATCACAGTCATTTAAGTGTTGTAAAACAAGATGAGAAAATTCTTACATGTTCATTTTCTTCTTTTGCGCAGTTTGTCTCCCCACTTATTATGGTTATGGAGATAACTGCTCCTCTGGTACATTTAAAAAAGGATCTTTTCTTGAGAGACAGGATATAATTGCTCTCTATAAATACTTCTAGAGAGTGGAGGGCAAACATCAGGGAGGAAGAAGAACTGTTTACGCTAAAGACGATGTTCGTAGAAGAATAAATGGGTATAATTTGACTATGAATAAATTTAGACTGGAAATCTGAAGAAACTTCCTAACTTTCTGAAACACCTTCCCAATAGGAATTGTTTTTAACAGCTTTAAGATGGAGCTTGATATGTTTATGAATGGGATTATATGATAAGGTTGCTTGCAAGGACTCAGGACATCACTTGCAGTTGTATGTTCCTATGAAAGAGGCTCCTTCTTGATATTGCAAGGGTTTCTTTGTCCTTCTGTGCTGGTTCTGTCTGTTCCCTTTCCTGCCCTATTCCAGTCCAGTTTTATAGGCTGCCTAGAGAGGAAGTAAAATAGAAACTACTAGTTCTGGAGTAGTCCCTTAACAGCTTCTAACTGTTCTCTGAGAAGTGGCTATAGTGAGCCTTTCTTTTCTTTCTTACTCATGTTCACACACAACTTTCTCTTCAAAAAAGAAAACATTCCCACCATGCCAACATAAAGTACTCAAATTATTACAGAGATGGTCCAAATCAGTCAGAGAGAACAAGAAGAATTGGTGGAAGAGAATTTGGGTCCCTTGGTTGATGATGTATGCCCGCCTTTTGTACCTCAGATTTCTCTTCTAGCTATTTCAGCATGTCTAGGTGCTTGCAAAGATGGTGTTTTATTTCACCGGTGCTTGACAATGATTTTGGGACCTTTTTTTATGGTGGCAGCCCTTGCCACAGTGATTGAGGGTTCTGTCATTACAGGATTGTATCATAGTAATGTACTTTAGATGGAGCTACACCTGAAGATCCCTCAGAAAAATCAGAAGGGGCCAAAATGCTGCTGTCCATTAGTTAAATGGTACTTTATTCAAGAAATATGTCATACTGTTGATCTGTTTTCTGCATTGGCTTCCTGTAGATTCTAGGGGGAAGCTCCTCATTGAAAGATATTACATCATTTGGATGCTGGACTACCTTAGACATCCACTGTGAGAGGGTGAATGGTTCTGGACCTACCTTAAAAATAAAAGTCAAATATAGGTGAAGGCACTTAGCATTTCCTTAAAGGTGCTCTGTGCCTTGCAGTACCAGGCTTTACATTTAGGCTATGTTCACACAGGGAGGGCTTGTTTTGAAACAAGGTGTTTCGAAACAAGCTGTTTTGAAATGTCTTTATTTCGAAACACCTTATTTCGAAGGACAAAAACAGTGTCC
>ML681966.1:18238218-18315422 GCA_007922195.1 Podocnemis expansa | reverse complement strand
TTCTTATTTCGAAACAACCTCTGTTGTTTCGAAATAAGAAGTGTGTGTGACCATACCCTTAGACAAGTTTTATGACAGATAAAGCACAGAATTATAAAGTAGAGAAACATCACACATACTCATCCTACATTTAAATGTTTAAAAACAAAAGCATAAGTTATGTTTAGCATTAATGAATTACTCACTTTTCTGTCCACAGCTTTCAAATTAGCATAGGTACACTCTGGAGGGACCTTAGTAAGCTTTTGAAGGCTTTTCTTTAACTGTTGTTTTTCATTCAAGTCAGAAATAATTCTTTCAATTTTGCTGAGAGGCTGTTTTCTTAGGTTGCTGTATAAAACATACAATTTTAAAGAATTATTATTAAAATTAGAATTAACTTGTAAATAAAATTGATTACAAAGTACTCTTTTGACACTTGACCTTTCAACTTTTAAATATGTATTTCCTCATAAATTTAGGTCTTAGTACTGCATATCAGTCAACTAATTCCAAGTCACACATCATTAAATACATACCAATTGAAACGTATATTATTACCTTCACACAAAGCAATAAAATTATTTTAAAGGATAATGTAGACTATAAAGTGACTTCTCACAGCAAAAAGAATAATGATGTATAAAATAAAGTAAACTGAAAAGAAAGCAGAAATGTAAAAGTGGAAAATATTACCAAGAAACTGCAATATTCTTGCACACTAAGGATAGATAATCTGCAGTACAGTAAGAAAAGAGTAAAAGAATGCCATAGTTGCATGGGAAGAGAACAGTGAAAAGGGTTTATTGTTGGTTATAGGCTAACACGAGCTGGAAAGCTTAAAGTCATGAATCTGAGAAGAGGAGAGTGACTTTGGGCCAGATATGTAAAGGTATTCAGGTGCCTACATATAGGAACCCACTAGGATTTTCAAGAGACCCTAGGAGCTTAACTTCCACTGAAATCAATAAATTTCATTACACCATGACCTTAGACCTCCCCACAAATGAAGTTACAAAAGTAGCATCCACACACATTTTGAAAATCCCATTAGGCGCTTACCTGTATCTTTAGGTGTCTAAATATCTTTAAAGCTCTGGGTCTTAGTGTTTGACAAAAATAAGCAAGTAAATAGTGGAGTAGAAATGAATGAGCTGCTTTCAACTGCAGATACATTCAGACCCTGCAGTACTGGGCATGGGGACAAAGGAGACTGGTGCTGGGCCAAATTCCTTGGAGTCAGTGGTTGGGCCCATATACTATGGGCAGGAATTGTCCTCTGCAGGACCCCTGATTTGGATTCAAAGGCCATGAATGACACACAAGCAATAAGCAGCAATCCTCAGCAGCACCCTGACCTTGGAGATGAGAGTTGGAGGAGCAGAAACTCCTAACAAATAGGTACAAGGGCAACAGGGATACTGCACAGCCAAGCCTTGCCTTTTGGTAAATGATATTCTAGTTAGTTATAGTGTCAACCATGTTAATCTAGTTCAGTAAAACAAACAAGAAGTCCTGTGGCACTTAAAGACTAACAAATTTATTTATTTCATGAGCTTTCATGGGAGAAAATCCCACTTCGTCAGATGCTTTGAAGATGTGGTGCTCAGACAGATGAATACCAAATAAAGGCTTCAAAGAGAAGCTGCTGAGATCAAATGTATTTGCAAATTTGATTGTATTGCTTCAGGGCTTAATAGGGACTTTGGATTTTTCTCTCATTGCAACAGGTGATTTGACCTCATCTTCCTCTATATGCTGTTCCCCAGTGTTTGATCTTTACAACTGCTTTGATTTCTTGTTACGGTGTGACCTGTTCCCCACTTCCTTGTATTTATTTCCTCCCAATAAATAATAACAGGAGCAGGTGTAATTATATTCCACCTATAGCCATGAATATTCATTTTACAACAATTTTCGTTACCAAATGGGGACTTTAGGGGTGGTGTAGATAGACTGTGCATTTACATATTATTTTGGCTAAGAAGTTGTGAAGTAAATAATTCAAGGATCACTTAGCTGATTGCAAGGCGAAGGGGAGCAAGTGGTCTAGATGCCCTGACTGAAGAAATCATTCCTTATCACTTCACCCACTGTGGATCTTGTCTCTCTTGACCCTCCAATATTTTGGCACAATAAGCAGGATGCTGGGCATTTGGGACTGATCACCCCAATGTGGAAGTGGATAAGTGTAGCGGTTTGTTCTATTTGACCAGGATCATGCATCCAAATTATACATCAAAACTAGGAAATGGACTACAAATGCAATAAAAATAAGGTATTCAAAACAAATGGAGGGGAGGAAATTAACATACTCCCTGCCTGGGACACCATTTGGTCTAGCCAGCCTTGCTCCCATGCTATGTGTTTTTACATCAAATTAAATGAGGTCCTGATGCTAACTCAAATTTCTGTATACTACCAGAATATAATAACAAATATACAGTATAGTAATACTGCGGGCCCAAAGAAATAACCCCAGGACATACCCTGAGCAGCAGGAGCTTCTTCTTCAGGTCAAGGGCCTGTGCTAAAAAGGGTTATCTCAACATTTTCAGTGATGAACTGGGAAAAGTTTTCCCTGGTGAGTGGGGCTTTTGCTGGAGTAAAACGTTAAGTAAGTTTGTTTCCAATCGTATTCTGTCTGGGCAGAAAACCCCAACAATTAATGTGCTTCTGCAAGTTGTACCCTCAAGAAGACAGAGGCAGGAGCATTGCTGACCCCATAAAAGGGTTGGGGCTGGGCCAGGGCCATGCTCCTTGCCCTGTCCAGGGACCTGATCTGGCTCCAGTGCCCAATCCAGCCCCAGGTGCTGCTGGAAAGCAGGCTGGAGCTGGCTCTACTCCCTGCCACAGCCAGCAAGCAGCAGGCATCCTGGAGCTGGCTCCGGCTCCTGCCGCTGCTGGCAAGTGGCCCAGCGCTGGTTCCAGACAATTCCACTGCCAGCAAGCAGTAGGCAGGCCGGGTGGGCCTGATCCGGCACCAGCTGCCGCCAGCAAGTGGCAGGCAGCCCGGGCCCTGATCCGGCTCCTGCCACTGCACTGCCAGCCAGGTGAGACAGGTGTCCCCAGTATGGATCCAGTTCCTGCCACTGCTGGCTAGCAGGAGGCCAGAACCAGATGTAAGGCACAGCCAGGGCAATGCAGAGCCCATTCCATGAGGCAGAGGGTGAGCATCTCGTGAGCAGGAAATCCCGCCCCCCCCCCAAAGACACAGAAAATAGCCAAATGCAGCAATTATAAGTATGAGATGACTGATAGTATGATAGTGAGAATTGTGTGCATGTGAGGAGAACATGGGTAAAGCACATCCTGACTGATGAGTAGTCAAAACAAACAAGCAAAGCCCACGACTGGTATCAGCAAGTCTGGAGAAGCCAATCAGGGGAACAATGACTGGCTGAGAACCCAAAGGAGGATGAAGGTGGATGAAGAAGGACATCCACCAAGATACACCTCCCCTCAGCCCCTCGATTAATTGATCTATAAAAGAAGCTCAACTCAGTAATTATGAGAATGGAAGACTGAAATTGACACAACAGGGTCTGTGCACACTGTAACTTCCTCACCCCCTTCAAGCCATGGCACCTGCACTAATTTTGACCTGGCCAGTCTTAAGTTAGTCTTGCACTTTGTAAGTATGAATGTGGAACATGAGCAAGTGTGTGGTTGGAGAAGTTTCTAATGCTGCATTCTGTGATTTTTCTGCTGGTGTTGCTTAAGCTTGTGAATTTAATGTGGAAGAGTCTGTTGGCTTTGCACTAATGTTGTACATATGGATATGACTATATATACATAAGTATATACACATAGGTATTGCATTGATCTCTTGGCCCAGTCCTGTGGTCTGTTGTCTCTTGTGTATTATTCTGATTGATCGTCCTTACCATTATCGTATCCTTTCTTAAACCCTGTATTTATCGTTTGCTAAATAAAAGTTACATAAAAGGTTGTTAAACACCAAAGGAGAGAACAGAGTCTCAATGCCCTTCCCCTTTTGATCCCACATAACACTGTATACTGCCAGAATAAAATAACAGAACTATAGTAATACTTACAGAGACAGACATTTCTCTAGAGTTTTATTCTTTTTTCTTAGTTTGTCTCTTAAACTTTCTATTTCTTTCTCACCATTTGGATCACGTTTAATCCTTTGCTTTCTCATCAAATTATAAAACACCGCCATGGCTGCTCTTTCTACTAAATGAATGTTAAACCTTAAAACAAAATTTGTAGTAAACGTTTACTAAGATTACTGTAAACATTGACTGTTAAAGAGATACATATTTTAAAACAAGAAATTTATGTCATACTACTAGAATAATAGTCTAAAGTAAATCTTGTAATCTATCGGTTAATTCTACACATTAGAAATACATCCCTATCTCTATTAAGCAAAACATTTAAGCATGTGTTTAGCTTTAAGCATACAGATGCATACTATTGACCTCAGTGAAACAGTTCATACTATTAAAAAGTTTAGCATGTGTTTAATGCTTTGCTGAACTGGAACTTCCACCTAAGCAAGTGGATGATGAGATAGTACAATTCAATACCTTTAATCTTAAAACACTTACACAAGATACAAGGCCACTGAGAATCAGTCCAATAACCATCAAGGACTTGATTTCTAACCATCAGGGGAATGAAATCCTTGAACAGCCTTCCAAAGGAAGATATGGGGCCAAGAAACTGAAGTAACTTCAAGACTGAACTAGATAAGTTTATAGAGAGCATGGTAAGATCAGACAGCCTAATCTGGCAACTGATTGATCTTTGACTACTAGCAATAAATAGGTCCAGTGGCCTGTGATGGGATGTTGTATGGAGTGAGTTCTAAGTTATTCCAGAGAATTCTTTCTGGGTAGGGTTACCAGACATCAGGCAAAGGAGGACATGTCGTCCTTTTTACCTTCACATCCTCCATCTGGCAGGCATTTTTACTTACAGAGGTTAAAGTATGCTGGAATGCCTCAGAACACCCTCTTTTTAGAGGGAAGCATTCCAGGGCCCCAAAAAAACAGAAAAATATTACATTAATACTACATTTTCTCCATGTGTCCTCCAATGTCCTCTTTTTCGTACTTCCCTGTCCTCCCTTCCATGCTTTGATATGTGGTAACCCTATTTCTGGGTGTCTAGCTGGTGTGTTGTGCTCACATGCTCAGGGTTTAACTGATTACCATATTTGGAGTCAGGAAGGAATTTTGCCCCAGGCAGATTGGCATAGTCCCTGGGGTTTTTTTGCCTTCCTCTGTGGCCTGGGACGTGGGTCACTTGCTGGTGGATTTTCTATACTTTGAAGTCTTTACATCATTATTTGAGGCCTTCAATAACTCAATCTTAGGTTAGAGGTTTATTACAGGAGTGGGTGGATGGGTAAAATTCTATGACTTGAATTGTGCAGGACTGCACCAGATTATCATAATGGTCTCATCTGACCTTATAGTTTATGTGTCCATGACTCTTAGTATGGCATTCTGTCTCAGTTTTCCAGAATTTTTTTTTCGGTCATTCTGTATAGACGCTGATATCTCTCTGAGCAGTTGCATCAGTTTCCTGTATTGCTAAGAACAAATTCTTCTTTCTTATGACCCTCCATTATATTTGTAATTGTTTAAAAACATAAACAAAATTGATCTTTTTAAAAAAATATCTATTCATTTAGATTTTTGTTTGAAATGGTATACATGTGCATGCCTGCGGTGCACACACACACACATCATGCAACAATTCTATTGTCCCTGTTTTCCAATGGAGACAAAGTAGAGGAAAAGCATCAAGCTCTTATTTTTTTAATTTGAAAACACTGTTGACTATGCAAAATGGATTACATATAATATATACATATGTGTATATATTTATAGCTATGATATTTAGCAATTCTTATCTTGCCAGGTGCCGAGCACCTTCATGACATAACTTTAATTCTAGGGCTGGGTGTATGTGTGTGTGTTTACATGTACAATGCATGCATAGTTTTAATGGTTCCAGTTATGGTTCAGCTGAGCTTTCTAACAGTTCATGGAAGTAAACAGGATGAGAGTGCTTGTGATATAAAATGTGAGCACATACTTCCAATATTTTAAACACATGGATAGTCATACCTAGCACAGTCTAAGAAACAAAACTTAATCCCAATAGACTCTTGTAAGTAAACTGCACATAACAAAACATAACGTTGTGGAACCATGTCGATACTTAGATGCAATACATACTATTCTAACTCTGATAAAAGTATACACTAAAAAAAATTGAATTTGTGTACATACATAAAAAATATGGCAGGCAACTTATCCATTTCTTGTAGTTTTTCAACAAAACGTGCAAATCTGAACTGTTTTTCATTTTCTGAACAATCATTAGGATGAGGTTTAAGGGACTCCAACAGCTGATTCACCTAGATAAAACAGTGTTAGTGATGTGATTTATAGATTAATCTGTATGTTTTGGAGTAGGCTAAACTTTATTATCTAAAGCAACTATCCTTACTAATACCTTTGTTCAAGGAAATAAAAAATTCCAGGTAGTCAATTATGTGCTCATTCTGTTTAGAGTATGTTGTTCCCTTATCACTTCATGAATCCTAAATTCTAATTCTGGCTCAGTGGCAGGAGCCAGATCGGCTTAAAGTCAACCTTGTGAAGTCAACTTAAAATAGCTCCCTAGTGTAGACATAGTCAAAGTGTGGGATTTTTAAAACTGTCTAAGGAAATCAGGATTTCAGCTTTCACAATGGTAATTAGATGACTCATTCTGTTGTTTTGAAAATCTTGCCCAAATGCATTAGAAACACCACTGATATTAAGAGCCACTGGAACTTTAACTACAGAAAATGCTTTCAACTAATAAAAAAAGAAATCAATGTTAGTAATAAAAGGGTACTTGTACTATATTAATATTGTATTTACACTTCAGAAAGTGACATGCTTTTAACCTTTTCAGTTACCTTCTCTCTTTGGCCAAGTACAATCCAGTTGGTTAGTTCTTGCTTTAGCTCCTCTCCATAGTCTCTTGCATCTGCCTTTGTGATTACTATTTTATTCTTGAAAGCAGTAAACTCCTCAGGATCTAAATCCTTGAAAATAGAAGCAATAAAAATAATAATAAACTGCCCTCTCAGCATCTTCAAAAAATAATCCATACACAACTGTGTATACACACCTGTAGTCTTGGCCACTCTTGCCATACTTTTGCCATCATGTCGTATAGCTGGATACTTTCTCGTGGAGAAAAAGCAAAGTCTGAAGGAATGCCATTATTCTCAATCTATATGTATGTTAAAACAAAAGAATTGGCAGAATGATTTTAAGGTAATTTTCCTAATATAAGAGCTGATAAAACTATTTTGGATCTGGTATCAGCCTTACATGATTGACTGTTAATGCAGCACATGGGTGATAGTGATCAATGATGAAATCATCTTCCTTGAGTGAACACACATACTTTTCCAGATCATTATACCTTTCTCCATGTAGTACTGTGTATGAGAATAAATTATTTATGAATTACACACACACTAGTTTCTTTTAAAAAATTAAGGCTCCCATCCCTACAAAGATTTTTACTTTGATGGAAATATTCACAAGTATAAATCTTTACAGAACTGGGGCCTCAAGTCATATTTTTTATAATTAAAAATATTCTGATATAGACCTAATCTCACTCGGTATGATTTTGGGGGGGTTCGTAGTTTTGGCTTCCTTGTGCATTTCTTGGCAGCTGTAGAAGAATCAGGGCTGTCTTCTAATGTACTATCAACAAGTTGCCAGTATCTTTTTACTGATTGTAGCCACCTAAAGTACAAGAACAAAATAAAGGTAAAGCTTCTCTAAAAGGACTGAAAGAAAATAGTTTGGTATGTTTAGAACAGGTTAAAAGGCAAGATATGTAAATATATGGCTTTATTTTTTTAAATCAGAGCCTCAGCTACATACCTTGGTTTTACAGAAATACTTGGAAAACAGCCTCTACCACTTTCTTAACCAAACTTTCTTTTTACCACATTAACCAAAAAACCAAAACAAAACAAAACGAAAAAAAAAAAAACCTTTGCCCTTGGAATGGGGGAAGAAAGGTCAGCAAGAGAAGAGTTCTTACTTATGCCAAACTGAATCACCCATGCCTAGATATATACAAGAAAATAATAAAATATAACAACAAATTGCTATGTTGTACATGTATGCTTATATGTCTTTCTTGAGCTGATAGGGATAATCATGAAAATCCACTTCTAGCACTTCTCTAAGCAGAAGAAAGTAATGGGGTGTAGAGAGAGCTCATCTCACTATCTCATCCCTGCCCACAGCAGGAGGTATCAGGGAGTAGCTTCTACTCTCTTCATCACAGCTAGTGTCACAGTCTGAACAGTATCCCTTACCAAGTAAGAACTGTGGTAAACTGACCCTGAGCCTGATATTTTTAAATGTACATTAATGTTTTCAGCTATGTTGCATGCTGAACTCTCTGAGGTAATTTGTCTCATTAATTCGATTTATGTAATTCACATTTTATTATAAGAAAAAAAGGTTTACTCAGTAAGGTATTCTGGATTACTGATAGTTGCAGACAGAGCCAGAAATGGACATCGAATCATAACAAGGAGGTGCTCCCAAACTTCTGCTCCAATTTCCCCACCAAGACAGTGGACCTATATTTGGAAAAAAAGAAAAAAAATCAGCTTAACATATGGAATGACATTTTAATGAGAAAAATATCTTATTTGGTAAAATGAGTGCCAAAAGTTCAAAAATTGTTGCACAGCTCATTAAGGGCCCATTCCACTGCCCACTGATCCTTCCAAGAACATCTATGATATTAGATCAGACCCTAAGAACACCATATTGCATTAATTTGTCACTCAAGAGGCCTCCCACTTATTTCACTAGTGGTCTTAGATGAATAAAAGATACAGAATCTGCCCCTAAATTATATGTTATATGTCAAACTTGCTGAGGTTTATCATTTAATTTTTTTCCAAAAAAAAATCAGTAAATTTTTCCCAAAAAATCAGTAAATCAAGATCAAAGTGGAAGAATTTATGTCTTGAGAATTAAGACATTTACAGCTATATTTCTGGAGATGGATGCTGGCCAATAATAACAGGTATTTTGAAAAATGCAATCATTGCTTCCTTTTTTCAAACATTTCATACATTAGCTAATCTGAATCCTGTTAAAACACACCTACCTCATCAAATATAACATATCTTATTCTTTTGACCCATTCCTGGCGATGGGGAGATAGTAGCAAGATTTCTAAACACTGAGGCACCGTCACAAGTATCTAAAAAGTAAAGTTTGTGACCTATTACTTCTATGCCAGTTGACAAATCAAAAAAAAATTTAAAAAAAAACAAAAGCTTTCATCATTGAATAGGGAGGATAATTATAAATGCATAGTGTCAGCAATGAGCTTCAACCGCCCAGTCTCTTGGCTGCCTCTGAGCACAGCTGACATACAGCACAGTCACTTGATTGACTCTTTCACCTGATGGCCAAGAAAGTCTTCAAGCCACTTTTTAAGCCAAACAGCAACTGTAGTAATCTTGGAAAGGAAGGGGTTAATGCCATGGTCAGTGAGTTTCAGGAGAGCCAATAGAAATGGAGTACAGGTTTTTTAATTGGAGCAGCAGCCCTGCCCCTGCCTGTTCCTGTTTGGTGGTAGCAGAGCTCTGGGAAAGATCAAAAAGAGGCCAGGGAGACAGGCCTAAAGGATCAAGAAACAACTTTGCCTAAGATAGGCTCAAGTCTGTAACTGAACAGGTGCGAGTAGAACAGGGAATGTTTAGCTAGTAAAGGTATTTCTTTGTTTTTGGATTCATCTGTGCTGAAAACATGTATCCCCTCCTGCTATCCTGTAACAACCCACGTTAAATCCTAGAGAAGCAATTCTCTGTTTTTCTTAGCTGTTCCTTTTTATTAAAGAATTTATCCTTTTAAAATATGCTCTGGTTCTTTGTTCAAAAAGGCAAGAGGTTTTGTGTGCATGTGCCTCAGAAGGCACAACCAATTACTAAAGGGCATTTGGTCCCGTTTTCAGCTGATATCACAGCTGGGGTTCAATTGCTTTCCTGAGGGAGGCAGAAAAGTGATTGATAGTACCCTACAGGAAGGGATTCCCAAGCATGACTTCCTGGGTTTTCAAGAGGTTTATGCATTTGGGTGGCAGCAGCAATACCACTCCAAGGCCAGGAAATTGGTAGCTTTGGAGAATTTTAAGACAAGGCTTTAGGGCCAGTGGGTTTTAAGTCCTGCTGCAGGCCCCCACCATCTGCACTCAGAGTACCAGAGTGGGGAGTCTTGACAGCAACAACTGATCTCTAGCTGCTCAGTGCACATGCCCACAGATATGGTCCATCCTGTTCCTGTTTTGATCCATCTGTCCTACTCTTGCTGACCTACCAGCTCTGACCATTGGCTTTGGTTCTTTGCTCCGACTCCAGCCACTACACCTGATCATCCACATCCCAGTTCATAATGTAGTTCCCTGATCCCTACGAACAAGATATAAATAAACTTTAAGTTCAATCTGCTCCACCATGCACTAATGCGGCTTCATACATGATAATCACAAAGTTTTGCAAGAGTGGCTGCTAAACCAAGGTCCCTATGTACTCCATGTAGTTTATGATTTGTTTCACTGTTTCTCTGAATGGGAAAATGGCTTTGGGCTTGGGCTCAAAATGTGTTACAGATGACTAAAACACTTTTTTGTTTACTTAAAAGTGCTTTAGTCTATTTTTAAATCAAAATAACCAGCCTTGTTTCGATTTAGAAGCTGTGTGTGGATATACCCCTGGAGTTCTTTTTGTGGAAGAACATCAGCACAGAAATAAATCAAGTGCAATACAGTGTAACTATTACTGTTCAGAAAATAGTAAGTATTGATATTGCTGTACTTTATGGCAAAGCCAGCAATGTTTCTAAAACTGTAATGGGCAAAGACATGTGAAGATATGCCTGACACAGGCAGTTGAATTGATTTAACTTGAAGCGATCTAATTGAATCGCTATAAAAATCATTAAATTGATTCAAGTTAAATTGATTTAACAGGTCCACACCAAAAAACCCAAACTGAACTAGCATGTCCAGGAACAGCACTTGGCAGTTTCAGCTGATATCACAGCTGGGGTTCAAGGCCATGCTGCCACCTAATCCCATGCCTGGTTCTCCCCAGGAGAGTCAGTGTCAGGGGAAAAGCACCCCCCACCTGCTCTGGGCTCCCTGAGCCCAGGGGAGCGGGTGCGTGGAAGACATCCTAGACTGACGGCAGCCTTGGGCTCAGCCAGGCCTGGGGGGAAAAGGACCCCTGCACCTGGCTTCCCAAATGCTAGCTGGGCAGTGGGGGAAGAGACCCCCACACACCTAGCTCCCGGCACGCTCACTGGATGGCGGGGAAGGGATCCCTGCATGTCCTGCTCCCCAAGCGCTTTCCAGGCAGCGGGGGAAGGGACCCCGCATACCCAGCTTCCCCAGCCTTAACTGGGCGGCACGGGAAGGCACCCAGCATGCCTGGCTCCCAGCAAGCAAGCTGGGCAGCAGGGAAGTGACCTTGCCTATCTAGCGTTCCCACCCCTGTCTGGGCAGTGGGGAGAAGAGCTCCCAATCCCAACTGCAGGTGTGCTTGCTGGTGCTGGGGGAAGAGACCCCCAGGCCAGTTCAATTGGTGGTAGCCAGGCTGTGGATAATGCTGCCCTGGCTCCTGTCATGCTCCCCAGCAGCAGGGGAGACAGGACCCCTGCGCCTGGCTTTTGGTGGATGGGGAGCACTCTAAAAGCCAGGCATGGGGGTCCTGTCTCTCTTGCTACCTTGGGAGCATGCTGAGACCCAGGGGAGCATTCCCCACAGTGCTGGGAAGCTGGGGATGGGGGGAATCTCTTCCCCCACCGCCCAGCAAGCATGCCTTCCTGGCTAGTGCTTGGGGAGTAGGGAGTGCAGGGATCCGTTCCCCACCACCCAGCTTCCACACTGGATGCCAGGCACGCAGGATCCCTTCTCCTGCCACCCGCCCATGGCTGGGGAAGCCAGGTGGGGGATCCCTTCCACCCCCACTCCCCTTAGCCAGGTTGCTGAACCCTGCCCCTTCTTTCAAGCGTGCCATCAACCCCGGGGGGAAGGTTTAACCAGGGTTTAAATCGATATAACTGTTATATTGATAACACATCCCCAGTGTTATATCAATATAACAGTTTCAATTTAACTGTCATATCAATATAAAACTAGCTTTTATTATATCAATATGACTTTCATTATAGTGAAATGACAGAGCTCGTCATTTCGCTATAAAGAAATGTCGTGTGGACCTCACCATTTTTAAATCAAAATAACCAGCCTTATTTCGATTTAAAAGCTGTGGGTGGACATACCTCTGGAGTTTAATTATTCTGTTCAATAAGAGCACTCCAATCTAAATATCTTAGCCCATGACTACTGCAGCTGAGCACATGTCACATAAAACTAATAGTAACATCAAAGCTCCTAATGGACTTAATTGAATCCATGGGCATTCTCCTTTTTTCAGGGTGAAAACTTCCTTAGAGGTGTGGGCTTTTTAATTAGGTCAGCTATAACAGTACTGCACCTTGACTTTCAGTTTAAGCCACCCACAGAAGCTGTTTCAAGCAACAGACCAAATCCATTTTTTTTTAAAGTTGGGATCAACCTAAATCCTACAGTTTTCTCTTGGAGACCACGTCTATGTGACAGGAGTCATATCAAGAATCCCCATGAGTTTTTGATGATAGATGCTGAATGGAAGAACACTGGATATGAAGACTAGTGAGGCTATATGGCTTGGTGAGGCCCCTGGAAAGAAGGCTGACCCTGATGAGGGCGACTAGGGATGGGCTCTGGAGGTGAGCAAAGATGTGTTGGCAATAGGTGGGGCATGTTTCTCCACCCTCTCTCAATTCCACTCATACCTGTCTGTGGGCTCCACATATTCTTGCAGCATCTCAGCCTGGAGTTCAGCACTATGCAGGAGGCATGGAATAGAGCAGTGGTTCCCAACCAGGGGGCCAGAGACCCCTGGCAATCTGCAGACATGTTGCAGGGCGTCCACGGAGCCTCTCCCTATTGGGACCGGAATCCAGCTGCAGCCCCGATGCTCCCTGCCAGGGCTGCCTCCCCCCGCCCATGGCCAGATCTCAGCAGGGAGATGGGGCCGCAGCAGCTCCCTGGGAAGGCAAGGGCAGGAGGCTATAGCCGCCATGGCTTGCCCCCCCCCCAGTAGCGCAGGCCATGATGGTGGTGGCGCCACCCCTCGCCAGCTGTCCCAGCAGCACCGCCAGAGTGGCGCAGGCCAGAGTCAGCCTGCACATGTCAGATTACATAATCAACTGGGGGGGGGCACAAAGATTTTTGTTGTTGTTGTTATAAAGGGGTCCCCAGCCTGAAAAAGGTTGGGAACCACTCGAATAGAGCATGTGAATGGGAGGGTTAGAGTTTGCATTTGAATTGGGTTGTACAGCAGCACCAAGAGAGAAGAAAGGAGCAGAGAATCTCCTTCATTTCCTTACCCTGGCCCCTGAGGTTGCTAATGCCTGAAGGATTTTGATTGGTTTTCTGTTTGTATTTTTCAACTACAGCATACAATCAAGGAAAGACCTCCTCATGGTCAACATGCAGGCTATGCCCTACAGGTAGAGATTTCCAAGTAAGCAAGGAACCCTGGACTCAAGTACACTCTGATTTCTTCTAATCTTCATATAGCTACAAGAATATTATTATAACAAAAATAAACTTTCCAAGGAGTCAACAGAAAGTGCAAAAGTCACTATGTCATTTTAAATAAATACACTATGCAGCAATACCTCCAAAGTACTATACCTGGCAGTTCAGGGCATCATGACGATAATCCCTTGTGAAAACTCCACCTACTACTAATCCATGAGGGAGTGTCTTGGTGAACCGATTGTATACAGTTGCCATGACTTGGTTTACAAGAGCCTAGCCATTATTACATAAAAAAGATCATTAATAAAGCTACTAGAGAAGGTATGTGTACATTAGTACATTATTCTGAGATGTACAAATATTTCCCAACTTTTGACATAAATATTTCTTTAGATCAGCAATAGAAATTTAGAGAGCTATAACACTTATATTTGAGTTTTATTCATAACTGATTTTAAAGAAACTTAATGTGGTAAATGGTGTGGATTTTACCTCTTTGCAAACGTAAAGAACATAGGTCACATTGTACAGTATGTTCCAGAATTTTTAAACATTTAAATCCTGAGGGATGCTAACAAATATATTAATGTAAATCCATGCCTAATTTGTGTGCACAAATTCTTCAATTGCAAATGAAAATGCTATTTTGATTCCTGACAATCATAACAGTGCACAAAATTTGATTTTACATGAAGTAGTGGAAAACTACGTGCATATTAGGTACCCACTGAATGTCCATTCCTAAGCTTCTTTGTGTTAATATGTAGCTTTAGAATAGTTAATGCTAAAAATGAGCTTTGAAAGGAATATAAAACCCTATGCATCATGGTTTAAGATAATTTCTAACTATTAGGGTTTAGGATAAGACCCCCTTACAGCCTTTCTTGCACCTTCCTCTGAGCATCTGGTAAAACCACTCTCAGAGACAAGATAGTTGACTAAATTGATTATGGATCCAATCCAGGAGCCAAGTGGTAGGTCCCTATGTTTTTTGACACCCTGATTGTATGTTACTTTCATAAATGATATAATTTATTTAGTGCATTCCACCTTCAGAATGCTAAAATTAACAAAATCTAAACTCTGTATGTCAGATGGAATATTTCTAACCATGTTTAATTAAAGTAGATATGTCTAATTAAAACAGACAAACCAAATCTGAATTAGTTTAAATAATCATCCATTATTTTACAATCATATTGAGAGATACTATAGTAAAAATGCACAATTATATATCTATACCTTTGTTGGTGAAACATATACAACTACTCCTTCATTGCTTTCTTTCAGAACTTTCTCCATGCAATAATATGATGCATAGGTTTTCCCTGATGAAGTAGGAGCAACAATCACTGCAGACTCATTATTGTCTACAAGATCAAGAAGTTCTCGCTGGAAGTAAAGCAAGTCATTTATGTCAAGATATGCCTCTTCATAGATAGATAGATAAATAGATTTGTTTAACATCAATTTTATAAAGTTTTCACTTCACTGGTACCTTTCTGGTTTTGAATAAGTAAATGTAAAACTTAAATTACACTTAAAAGTACATCAAATGGCAAGTATTATTACCAAGGCATGCAAAGTGCCATAGGGGTGCTTGATACTTAAAAGGCAAGCAAAAATGATAGAGTCCTGATCTGAAGAGTTTACATTCTAAGGCCCTGATCTCACATGGGACCTTATGACTGCAGATTCCTGTACTTTATAAAGTGTCACTGCCTTGAACAGAGCATCACTACATTGTTCTCTGGGATACTCTATGGCACAGGAAGTCAGTGCTAACATATCCTGGTGAAGAACTGGGGGGAGGGGGGAGTTAATGTAGCACAAGACTGGAAGTGATTACAGAAAACAAAGGATAGATAGCAGTAAATGAGAGGATATGTTATAACAGTGAGAGAAAAAGAAATGTGTGTACTATTATGTATCACTCTCCTTCACTGCCTTCTAAAATCTGAAAGAAAACCTTGGCAGAATCTCTAACGCTATGCCTACACTAGCAAATTAGTTAGAATTAAGGAGCCTTAATCTGAACTAATTTGAACCCTGTTTACACAAGGCTTTGCCTAGTTCGGACTAAATAATTTTTTAGTTTGAACTAAGCAAAGGTTAGTTCAAACTAGTTAGTCCACCTAGTTAGTTCAAACTAACTGCTTAGTTCAAACTAATTTGCATATTTAGTTAGAACTAGCACAGTGTAGACATGCTCATTCAAACTAAATAAGTTCGAACCAGTAGTTAGTTTGAACTGTGTTTTTTCAGTTCAGACTAACTTCTGGTTTGAACTAACTGCACTTTTTTAGTTCGAACTAAAAAGTTAGTTTGAACTAAAAAAATGCACTTAGTTTGAACTAACTTTCAAACTACTTAGTTCAGACTAACAAAGTCCGAACTAAGATTTTAGGTGTAGACATAGCCTAAGAACACTATTTAAAAATAGTTTTTGTATAACATTACCTGCCATGTGTCTGGTATAAAGTGCTGCACTCTGGGATCTGGATCTTTCCTCTCTTCTCTGAACAAGTAATAGCCCATGTGTTGTAGCTGAAAACGAGCTGCTCCCATCTCAGTAGTATATTCGACTATCTTTTCATTGTCACTTTCTGTTATCTATCAGGTCAAATTAAAATTCAAGTCATATTCAGAATTAGGTGATAGATTAATTGAAAATGGTATCAGGATTTTGCATTGTAGAACACTGTACAAGCTTTTTAAAGACAGGTTTAATGTGTGCTGAGGAGGTGAGGTGACTTAGGCTGTGTTCACACAGCACTTTTGTTTCAAAACAACCTCGTTGTTTCGAAACAAAAAAAAACATGTTCACACGACGCACCGTTGTTTCGAAACAACGGGAACCCATTGTTTTGAAACAAGGGCGTTGTTTCGAAACAAGTTAAACCCCATTTGGGGGCGAAACAACTCATGTGAACATGTTGTTTCAGAACAAGACGTTCCGAAACAACAGGTCAAGGGCTGCCCCCTCAGCACCCTGGCCAGGGAACACTCAGCACCCTGGCCAGGGTGCTGAGGGGTGTCCCCTGGCCAGTGCCTGCAGAGCCGGGCTGCAGGCCCCGGGGGGGTTCAGCGCTGCCTGGCGCTGAACCCCGCCGGTGCCTGCAAAGGGGGGCTGTGGGCACCAGCGGGCTTCAGCGCAGCCCAGCAACTTGTTTCGAAATAACCGTGTGTGTGAATACAGCCTTACAGACACTTCCAAAGGTCATACAGTGCTCGGTTTAGCAATGCATGACATTGTAGAAATCCCATGGGAATTCTCAGTGCAGATGTAGTAAGAATGTAACCACAAAAATATAATGCATCTGCCAGTTATCAGTTATCTGCATTTGTCTGCTATGGGAAAGATTTGTTTCTGCAAGTATTATTCACTGTTAAATTGCAGCCTGAAGTAATACATGGAAAAAGTACAAATGGCTATAGTTAGGTCTCTCTGTGTCTGCAGTCTCAGCAACAGCTCCTCCTGTAGCATTATAATTTCATAACAAGCACAAGTAAGCAGGGGTTAAAGTATAATTTGTGGGGCCCCGGAACCCTCCTAATAGGGTGGGCCCCCACATCCCAGCTCCTGCCCCCCAACACCAGCTCCTGTCCCCCCAAATTCCAGCCCCCAGCTCCTGTTCCCCACATGCCAGCCCCACAACCCAGACCCTCACCCCAGCTACTGCCCCCGCCCCAGTTACTGCCTCCAGAACACCTGCCCCCATCAGATCACTTTCCTCATGTGCTTCTCAGCCCTAATCCCCACTCTCTAAGCTCCCTTCCCCCATTCCAACCCTCCTAACCCCCCAGCCCATCTTCCCAAATCCTTCTGCCCCCTCCCCACATACCCTCCCTGCCCCCATGCTTTCTGTGCCGGCTGCCTGACCGCCCCAACACCCCTCCCCAGCCCCCGTACCTGGGCAAAGCGCTGGGCAAGAGGCAGGAGGCTGTGGTGCTGGCAAAAAAGAGCCTGGACCAGAGGCTGGGGCCTGGCTACACACACAGCCAGGCCCTGACCAGAAGGAGATGGAGCCATACAAGCTCTGAGGAAGTTAAGGGAGGGATGGCTGCGCTGGTCTCAGCCCACAGCCCCTCCGTTTTTCTGGCCTAGAGTGGACACGCCAGAACACTGGTTCTGGCATGCCCTTCTATTTTTAGAGGGCCCTGGAACTCGGCGTTCTAGCATGTCCTTCTGTTTTTGGGGGGCCCAGAATGCAGAGTTCCTGGGCGTTCCCCTATTTTAATTCATTAAAACAGGTGATTTGAACTCATCTCTGTATGCTGTTCCCCAATGTTTGAATCTTTACAACTCTTTTCATTTGCTGTTACAGTGTGACCTGTTCCCATGACTTGAACATCCCTGCATTTATTTCCTACCATTCTTTAAATTCCCCCTTCATCAAAGCATCTGACAAAGTGGGATTTTCTCCCATGAAAGGAAAAGTGAGGGACATTTTTTACATACATTGGGGTGGAGTGGGTGCTGTATTCGGTTTTGTGGGAATCCTGTCCTGCACTGATTCTCCAAACCAGTGCTAGTCTTTTATGCTGCCATAAAAGCTCTATGAACTACACTCAGATTCGTGCTTGCGAGCAGGGAAGCATTACCCCACTACGGTGTCCAGGGAATAGTGCACAATTTCCCAGGAGACTGGGTGGGGGCTCTAGTCAGTGGGTGCTGTAGCATTATTTGGAAACCCCTAGATATAGAACCCAGCCCTTGCTCTACCATATCACCCTGGCAGAAGGGTTACATACATTTTATTGAAAACAAACAAGGAGTCCTGTGGCACTTAAAGACTATCAAATATATTTATTTCATGAGCTTTTGTGGGAGAAAATCCCACTTTGTCTGATGCTTTGAAGATGGTGGAGCTTACAGAATAGGACATTTTATGAAGGACTGAATAATTCACTTCCTTTTTTGTTAAGATTTTCTTTACAACATGCTGTAAGGTAGAACCATCTTTTTTTGTTCTACACTGTTAAATATGCAGCTTTTGGATAATATAAGATGCAGTGTGAAGTAAGGTACTGGGATGTTGGCTTCAGTGGAACCAGGTTGAGGCCCAGTGGTGTAAACTGATGGGAAATGGCATAAGAGTCAAAGTAATTTGTGGTGTACCACTTTTAACTTCATTAGTTCATTATATTCTATAAAAATAATTGTGTAAGGCAGGTCTAGTCACAGCACTTCTTGTGCTGTCCACGGAAAAGGGGGCCAACTAATCTGCATGGGTTTGTATTTGCATAAGCACGAAGAGCGCAATTAGGTATCAGCACAGGCTCACTGGTGGGTGCAGGCCATTATGGTTAATGGTATCTAGGTTGTTTCAACCACAAATCTGTCAATATATGTAATGTTACTGAAAGGAACCATGAAATACTTGTAATATGCTACTCTTTTGGTTGTTCAAAGTCTGTTTAGGTTAGTTAACTAAGGGTGAAAAGTCACCATTTGCAATAACGAACTTGAAAGTGGGACCAACCCTCTGTTTTCAGGCTGGTGAAGGTAGAAAGGGGGTGGGGTTAGCATTAGTTCAGTTTAGAGCTATACCTGAGGTAGTGCCTCACCCCTGTCCCACTGTCAAAGGATAGATCAATAGCCTGGCTTCTTGTGGCACTTTTCTTTTGTTATTTTAATCAAAGAAGCTGTTGCAGTATTCTGAATTTAAGAGCTGAAATCATTGAGGGCTGTGACTCTCTAAGAGCTGAAATCACTGAATGAGAAGATTCTCTCTCTCAGCTGAAATCACTGAAGAGCAGCAAGTGGATGGCTGGACAGCTGGAGTGACCAGTGAGCAGTGCCAACAGATGGTATGAGCAGCAGTGTGAGTGACCAGCAGATGATGCCAGTGGACAGTTAGCTTGAGGGACCTTCCCTACATACCCCAAGATTTTGTTGGGAATGCAGTTCTGCACTGATTCTACAGATCAGGATTTGCTACTGAGTTTATATGTTCTGTTATGCTGCGTGGGGTTTTTGTGGAAATCTTGTTCAGCACTGATTCTCCAAATCAGTGTCAATGTTGCTATTGTGTCTTTACATTCTTTTCTATTACTATTAAAACTCTGTATACTACACTCAGACTTGTGCTTGCAAGCAGGGAACTGGGTTGGGGCTTGAGCCGGTTGGTGCTGTAACATTTTTGGGAACCCCTACAAATAGAACCTGGCCCTTGTTCTGCCATCTTGCCCTGGCAGAAGGGTTACAGTTGTATTCTGTAAAAATTACCTGACTAGACAAAGAGCATGCCAAATTCTCAAAGCCAAGATATTGCAGACATCTTGCCAATTTTTGTACATGTGACTTCTTTAATAGTTCCCAATATTTTTCAAGAAGTATGTGAACTCTCCTCATCACTTGAACAGCTATGCTTAAATCTCTTGATTCTTTACCTAAAATAAAAAAGAAACAATTTGATATATGATTAAAGCGACAGGAGCTCTTCCAATCAACACTTTTAGCTTTATGAAGGTACCTAACTCCTCCACCCATGTGTGCAGTAGTTTTAAATTTTATTTTAAAAAGATTTTTAAATGGCACTTTACCCAGGGTTGGAGTACATGACTGGACTATGTGCAGATGAAGCATTCAAGATGCCCATGCAGCTTCCACTGGAGCAGTGTAGTGGCTCTGCTACGGCCCACACGGAGTTAAAAAGGTATGTGTAGCCAGCAGCCAATCAGGTGAGAGGGCTGCAGCAGACAATCAGAGAGAGGTTGCTAGTATAAGAGCAGGGGAAGCAGATCTAGCCAGGGTGAGTCTGCTGTGGGAGCTGCAGGGGGATGGTTCTCCTCCTGGCAGGCTGGTGGTGGGAGACAGCACCCTGGAGAGTGCCAAGTGGGAGCAGGCATTCGGTGCTGACCAGAGCTTGGGATCCCACAGGAGCAGACTGCGGCAGTGGCTGGGGCAGTGGTTTGGTGCAAGGAGGCCAAGGAGTGGACAGCGGTTGGACTCCAGTGGTGAGACTGTGGGCTGCTGGGGCTGCAGTGATGTGGCCCAGGGAGTTGACACAGCCTCTGAGGAGGGACCGGAGGGAGGCAGAGGCCTCAGTGGAGGCATTTAGGTTCCCTGGGCTGGGGCCTGGAGAAGAGAGCAGGCCCAGACCCCTCCCTGTTCCCCCTGTGTGCCAGAAGTGGCATGGATGCCAGGGTTGGCCCAGGCTCACTGGCCACAGACTCCTTTAGTGGCTGGGACAGAAGTGAGCTGTGGCCATTGAATGTTTTAGTGGCCAAGCTGCAGCCAGGCCATAGACCGTTTTAGTAGCTGGTACCCCTAGAAGGATGGACTTACCTGGAGGGATAAGGCCCCAGGACTGGACATGAGGTGGAGTCTGCATGTGAGGACCTGGAGCACAGACCACCTGGAGGGGGATCACTTAAGCTAAGCTCTCCGGAAACACCATCAGAAGGTGCCTTCCAGATGGGTCTAGTGCTGTACCAGCTTATATGTGGTGGAGAATGCTGAGGGTAGCATGGTCACCCCGATACAAGGGGGAGGGCAAGGGGCCATTGGGACTTGCCTGGAGCGTCCAGGGGAGGATGGAGCCTGCAGCAGAGAGATGGAGCCACATGTGATGGAGATGCTGTTTGCAGAAGGAAGTGACAGAGACCTCCTGGGGTGGGCCAAGGAGTGGCCAACAACAGTTGAGGCCTGGGATCAGCAGCTGAAGGGGCTGAGGGCCCAGCTGGCTAAAATCCTTGTGGGCAAGCAAGAACTGAGGGTGGCGAACCAGCATTTGGTGGCCCAGGTGCAGGGTCCGAAGGAGAAGCATAAACCCCAGGTCTGGAACTGGAACTGGTGGCTAGGACCGGCAGAAGAGTGGATCAGAGGGGAGAAGACAGACTGACTTGAGCCAGTGCTTTGTCTTTGGCCAGAGGGACCAACAGAAAGACCGATGGGAAAGACCCTGGAGAACCCTGCCTGTGAGGGTAACATGGTGGGGTGGGGCATGTTGGACATCTGTGGCCAGGGAGCATTTTAAGAAGGAATGCCCAGCCCAGAAAGAAAGAGCTAGTCCAGAGACAGGGACTGAGGAAGCCAAAGATGTGCTTCAAGTGCCAAAGGACGGCCACATTAGAAGCCACTACCCCTGAGGCAAAGGAGGGCAAAACTTAAGGTGCCAGGTAGACTGGCCCAGTTAAGGACTGACCAGAAGGAGGGAGCAGTCCAAACTGAGGGCTGGGGGGACACCTCTGAGGATGAGGGGGGCCTGCAAACAAGGGACTTGGACAGGGCAAGCCTATGTGAAGACAGGAGTCCAAGTGAAGGCTGAATAGACCAGTAGATAGACCTAGCTGGGGTGGAGGCCAAGGCTGAGTCGATGAACCCAGACCCTGGAGGAAGGCAAGTCAGGGGATTCAGAGGGTCAAATACAAGAGCTCCTATCGAGGCTGAGGGAGGCCAAGCAGGCACAGAAGGATGCTGACGAGGAGCTAGAATATTTCAAAGAGTGAATCTGGGGGCAGGAGGACAAAACTGAGTTCTTAGAGGGCCAGTTGTTTGGAGAGCAGGCCCAGAAAAAGGGAAAATCCCACTGGGCAAAAAGATTTTAAGCAGGTGGGAGTGTAGCAGTGTAGTGGCTCGGCGACAGCCCACACGGAGTTGAAAAGGTATGTGTAGCCAGCAGCCAATCGGGTGAGAGGGCTGTGGCAGACAATCAGAGAGACCACCAGTATAAGAGCAGGAGAAGCAGAGTTAGCCAGGGTGAATCTGCTGTGGGAACTGCAGGGGGAAGGTTCTCCTCCTGGCAGGCTGGTAGTGGAAGCCAGCACCCTGGAGAGCACCGAGTAGAAGCAGGCACTTGGTGGTAACCTGAGCCAGGGATCCCACAGGAGCAGACTGGCAGTGGCTGGAGCAGTGGTCTGAGGCTAGGAGGCCAAGAAGTGGACAGCAGCTGGACACCAGTGGTAAGACTGCAGCCAGCTGGGGCTGCGGGGAAGTGGGCCATGTCGATTCCCTGGGCTGTGAGGAGAGACGAGGGAGGCAAAGGCCTCAGTGGAGGCATTTAGGGTCCCTGGGCAGGGGCCTGGAGAAGAGAGCAGGCCCAGACAACCTTGCTGCTCCCCCAACATGCCAGAAGTGGCATGGATGCCAGGGTTGGCACAGGCTCACTGGCCACAGACTGCTTAGTGGCTGGGACAGAAGTGAACTGTCGCCATTGACTGTTTTAGTTGCCAGAATGCAGTCAGGCCATAGACTGTTTTAGTGGGTGGTACCCCAAGAGGGGTGGACTAGTGGACTTAGCCAGAGGGCTAAGGTCCCAGGATTGGACTCAGAACAGGAGTCGGCATGTAAGAAAGTGGAGCACAGACCACCTGGAGGGTGACTGAGCTAAATTGCCCAAAAACACCACCAGGCGGTGCCCTCCAGGTGGGTCTGGTGCTACACCCACCTATAACAGACCAGGTCATAGTGGTCTGGCCTACTGGTCCCAGCTGGGCTGATGCCACTAAGTCAAGGATAGCCACAAGGCCCTAATCACTGAGCCAGCATCGAATGTAATTGCTACAGCTGGGATCAACAGGCAAATGTCAGGGTTAGATTCAAGCAAAAGTCAAAGATCAGAGGTCAGCAATAGTTACCAGTAAATCAGAAGTCTGGTTGCTCAGACACATTGCTAGGGTGTCCTCCAGGATGGAATAGTAACAAACTGTAGGGCTTTAGGTTGCTATTGCTCTGGATCCCTCAAGAGGTACTTCATGTGGCACCTAATTCCTACAGTGCTCCTTTGCTGTAGGTTCATACAGGCTATTGCTAGTCATGGGGGGATATTAACTGCTCATTCTCTTCTCTGTAGATCTGGCTTCTAATCTCACAGATCCTTGTGCAACAAGGAAAGTAAGAATATAAAGCCATGTGTCTTCTGTCTAAACAGTAAATTAACTTTTTATCTCCTCATTGTTTGTACACCTGTGTGCCTTCCCTTGCACAACTCAGCTCTGTACATTTTACACATTCTTCTAAATTTAGTAGACTGAAATCGTGGGTTTGTGTTTATAATGTGTGCCTACTGTTTGATACAGGAAAGCAATGGGATTTTTCTCCCACAAACTCATGTGATAAATAAATTTGTTGTACTTTAAAAGTGCCACCAGACTCCCCATTCATTTTTCCTGAACTAGACTAATATGGCTACTGCTTTGGAACCTAGTTCTAGTTCAAGTCAAGATAATGTAAATCTGACTTATGACATCCTGAATTTGCCAGTTTGGGACTAAATTCTGGCCTGCAATTGAAAAGCAGCCTAACTATCCACAAATGGCTGCACATTCACCTTTAAAATTAGCATTACTATGTGCCTTTATTCTAGCTGTGAAAATCCAATGAACATTTTTTGTAGGGGGAGCAACCGGGAAGATGCAAGGTGCATAATCATCATGGTACAAAATGAATTCAGAAGCCATACCTTGGTTTCTGCAGTGTTCCTTCCAAACTTCTAAACAGACATTCAGTCCTGTCATTTCTGCTGTGAATTTCACAGAATTACTTTGACATATCTTGAGGAAATTCTCCAGTCTTTTTATTCCAGAGGGAAAGTTCTCTTTAATTTCCCGCTCAAGTGACAATGATAAGGCACTCCATTGTTCCTGTTCTTTCTTTTCTTCTTTAGCTTTAAGTCGTTTCTGGTTTTCCTCTGCAATTATTTCAGCTTTGCTTTTCTACAAAAAAATTAAGATGTACAAAACTAAACACAATGGGTGTAAGTAATATGACAAAAATGTTGTAATCCTTTTGGAGGGAAGGGATTTTTGTCTGAATAACAGCTGAGTATAAATTACAAGATTGTGCCCTATTTGTGTGTTGTGTTTTTTGCTTTATTATTTGTTTAAAATAGTACTGTATTCTGTATAAGTCATAACTTGTACATGCTTGCCAAAAAAGGCATATTCAGCAAATTATGCTGAATGCAAATAAAATAGTTCTTTAATTTTCTAATATCTAAAGAGCCACAAATATGAAAGATGGTGTGAATCTCAAGTTAAAGATGTTTATTCTTTTACGCCTGGAAAAGGACAATTCTAACTATAGCTCCTGGTATTTCAGTAAATTAAAGACAATTAGGACCTAGTCAAATGACCACTGGAGTCAATGAAAAGACTTTCAGGGACTTCAAGGGGCTTTTGATTAGGCTCTAAATCTACATTCCACACTAAATTATACAAAATGATGATGATCTCTTAACATAAAGAAACACAATAGTTACTATTGCTCAGTCTTGCCCATAGGTGTACATTTTCAGGTATCCTGTGAAATCGGAAATGGAGCTTGCGTTCTACTAGTCAGTAATTTAATGTAGAATAATACTTTCAGGATCAAATCTTTCTCAGTATATAAATGCAGACATTATTTGTGACAAATTCAGGGACTTCAACATCACTAATGCGATTTAAAAACACTGCCCTATGTGACATGTCATACATGCATTTTTCAAATTTGGAATATTGATGTGAGTCCCCAGTATCTTCCCTGTGATTGTTTCCATCTTTTTATGGATATTTTGGTACAGTTTTCAGGCAGCATATTTAAACAAACATCAAGAACCTCATCCAGTTTTTAAACTTATTTCTGTAAAGGTTCTAAAACAAAAAAGCCAACCCTGCCTTAAACTTATTTTTTCCTGCTGAATCATAGAAACTGGAAGGGGGTATGAGTGGTCAAGTCCAGTCCCCTGCACTCACGACAGGGCCAATAACCATTAAACCATCTCTGACAAGTGTTTGCATAACCTGCTTTTAAAGGTTCCTAATGCTGAAGATTCCACAGCCTCCATAGGCAACTTATTCCAGTAGTGAAACATCCTGACAGTTAAGAATGTTTTCCTAATGTCCAACCTAAACCTCCCTTGCTGTAATTTAAGCCCATTATTTATTGTCTTATCATGGGCAATTAAGAGGAGGAGGGAGGAAAATTTTTCTTCTTAACAACCTTTTAGCTACTAGAAAACTGTTATCGTGTCCCCTCTGTCTCTTTCAGACTAAAACCCAGTTCTTTCAGTCTTTTCTCATAAATCAAGTCTTCCAGACCTTTAATCATTTGTTCCAAAGGGGCAGCTGTGCTAGTCTAGTTCAGCAAAAAAAGCAAGGAATCCTGTGGCACTTAAAGACTAATAAACCTATTTATCAAAAGCTCATGAGATAAATTTGTCAGTCTTTAAGTGCCATAAGACTCCTTGTTTTAATCATTCATGTTGCTCTTCTCTGGACTTTCTCCAGTCTGTCCACATCTTTCCCAAAATATGCTCCCCAGAACTGGACACAGTACTCCAGTTAAGGCCTAATCAGAGCCAAGTAGAGCAGAAGAATTACTTCTTGTGTCTTACTTACAATATTCCTGTTAATACATCCCCCCCAATGGTGTCTGCTTTCTTTTGCAACAATGTTACACTGATTCATATTTAGCTTGCGGTCCACTTCTATGACACCAAGATTCCTTTCCACAGTACTCCTTCCTATGCAGTCACTGCCCATTTTGTATGGTTGCAATGGCTTGTTCTTTGCCCTTGTCTTTATTGAATTTCACGCTATTTACTTCAAACCATTTCACCAGTTTGTCCAAACCACTTTGAATTGTGATCCTATCCTCCGAAGTACTTACAACCCTTCCAGCGTGGTATCACCTGCAAACTTTATAAGTGTACTCTCTATTCCATCATAATCATTGATGAAAATATTGAACAGAACTGGGCCCATTAACAATCCCAGTATCCCACTCATTATACCTTTTCAGGATGACTGTGAACTGTTGATAACTACTCTCTGGGAGCAGTTATTTAACCAGTTTTGCACCCATCTTATAGTAGCTCCATCTAGGTCATTGGTTTTCAAACTTAGGTTTGGGAACAGTACTATGTCGCAGACTCTCAGGTACTGGGTTGTGGCACCCCCTGTTGCTGCCACCAGAAGACTGGAATGTATTGCTCAAAGGTGTCATTGTTGGGTCACAGGAATAAATGATTTTTTCAAATGAGTCCCAAGGAAAAAAGTTTGAAAACCAACAGTTTAGACTGTACTTCCCTAGTGTTAATGAGAAGGTGAAGTGAGACCATATTAAAAGCCTTACTAAAGTCTAAATATAGCACATCCACCACTTCTCCTCTATACACAAGCTTGTTACCCATCACAGCAAATATCAGGTTGGTTTGACACGATTTGTTCTTGACAAATCCATGCTGACTATCACTTAACACCTTATTCTCTTCTAGATGTTTGCTAACTGAATCCTAAATTATTTGCTGCATTATTTTTCCTGGTGCAGAGGTTAAGCTGATTGGTCTATAATTTCCTGGGTTGTCTCTATCTCCCTTTTTATAGATGTGCACTATATTTGCTCTTCTCCAGTCCTCTAGGACCTCTCCAGTCTTCCATGATTTTTCAAAGACAATAGCCAATGGCTCAGATATCTCCTGAGTCAGCTCCTCGAGTATTCTGGGGTGCACTGTGTATCATCAGGCCCTGGTGACCAGAAGATATCTAAGGGTATGTTTATACTGGTGGCAGCAAATCGCTGCACCACTCCCGGAAGCCAACCCTGCAGGGGTTTCCGGCCCGCGCTTACTCCGGCCCCGGCAGCGGCGGGCTGCAGCCGCGCGCCGGGGCCGCACCTCCAGGTTGGGGGGCAGCAGGGGCTTTAAAGCCCCTGGGGTGAAGTGCCCCACTGCCCGCTCCTGGAGGGTGCTTGCAGGGGGCTGCATGCACCCGCCAGGTGAGGCGCGGTGCCTGCAGTCCCTTGCAGGTACTGGCGGAGTGAGGCGCAGCCCTGCACCTGACTCCGCCGGTGCCTGCAGCCCTCTGCAGGCACCCATGGGATGCAGTGCCCCTCTGCACTGCACCCTGTGGGTGCCTGCAGTCCCCTCCCCAGGCGAAATAGCAGGTCCACACTGTGGACCTGCTATTTCACTCCCTTATTTCGCGGACATGGTTTTTGTCCAGCGAAATAAGTTGTTTCGAAATAACATATTATTTTGAAACAGCTTGTTTCGAAACGTGTTATTTCGAAACAAGCACTCCCCGTGTAGACATAGCCTTTGAGTAAATGACAGTTAACTGCTGCCAAAAAAGCCCAAAGTGTAGGCTAGGGCTAAGTAATTTTTAACTTGTTGTTTCCCTATTTTAGCTTCTGATCCTATCCCATTTTTACTACCCTCCTCTATATTAGGCATCCAATTGCCACCAACCTTCTCAGTGATGACCAAAACAAAGAAATCATTTAGTTCCTCTGCCATTTCCAAATCTTCTGTAATTGTTTTTTTCCCTTTTTGTAGAGCAAGAGCCCTATACTGTGCTTGGTCCTCTTCTTGTTTCTAATATATTTGAAAAATGTTTTATTATCCTTCATGCCTTTATCTAGTTTGATGCCAGTTTGATCTCAGTTTGGGCTTTTGGCCTTTCTGATTATTTTCCCCTACATATTTGTGTTTAATCACATAATTTATAGATCTACAAAATTAAATTTCTGTTTCTTTTACTGGTTCAGCACTGAGCACAGCTATTTGTTTATTTCTATGCAAGGATAAAAATGGGTTTACACTAATTACCAATTAAACCTAGGGTGCAAAGATGGATTTATTCTTTCAGCAAAAACTACTAATAAATGAAAACAATAAAATCCTAGTGAAGTATTCTTGATGAAAGTAACTGTAACAGAAGGAAAAATCCTAGCCTAGACAGCAGAAAGCATAGATAGTTTATTGAGCAATTTGCATATGCTTACATGTGTTTTTTTTGTCTTTCTGACAGTAGCATTAGTTCTCATAAGACTGAAGGGCTCATCCACCTGGTTTACAATTGTCTTTGAAATGTTGCCTTCCAATGATTTTCCATAAAGTTGATAATAAGACTGCAATTTCTGTATTCCTCTTCTTTCTTGTGGGCTTTTGGACTTTGCTTCAGGGGGGAAAAAAAAAGAATTATTTTTGGCTTATAAGGTAACTGGTGGAATTCCTATTTATTGTTTTTTTGGCAAGAGATGAGAACTCCAAATTTAGGCCTCATGTAACATTTTCAAAAGTGTCCAAAGTGAGAATTTGAAAGGAATGTAGAGATTTTAACTCTCATTAAAATCTGTCCTTAGATGACATAGGATTTAAGTCTCAGTTTCAAAACTGATTTAGGCACTTAGAGCCTTATTCACAAAGGTACGTGGGAACTTAAGTTCAACTTTTAGGCACATTTTCAAACCTACTGCTGCCTAAGCCTGCAGGTATGTAAGTCCCCACAGGCGGGCATATGTAAAGCCATCTAAATCCTGATCACTTCTCAGAATGCTAGGGCAAGTCAAAGCCCTGGTAAAAGGAAAGCTTTTAGTTCAAACTAACCCAATGGAACCATGTTAGTTCAAACAAACTGTTAGTTCAAACTAAAGGTAGTTTAACCTTCTTCCGCACAGGGTGCTTTCCTCTTTTTGTGGATTATGTGGAGGCATGGCCCTTCTTGGGTGCCATATTGCCACACTTCCTATGGTGCCCCCCTCCTAAGCCAAACTAGCAAGTCCTGTGCATGGACATGCTAGTTTGATTTAAGTTTGTAGTATGGACATGCTAATTCAAACTATTAATTTGCATAATCACAATTAGTTTGAATTAATTTAGTTCAAACTAGCATTCTCAAATGTAGACATAGCCTTTGAGAAAAAGAATGGAACCAAAGTATTAGACTACAGAGACAGTTACGTGTGAATCTGTACCCTAAACCTTGCAATGCATAAATATCTTTGAGAATCTAGGCCTTAAGCACCTAAACATGCCTAGTGGTACCTCGTGGGATTTCAAAACACCAGGACTCTGGCATACAACCTTCTAAGTATAAGCAGGATCTTTCCTGCCTATGTGCTCAGCAAGATGGGACTGATTTGCCCAAATGATCACTTTGCCTGCTGTTGGGTTACAAGTCACTTTCACATTGAATGCAGGGGTAATGAAATGTTGTTCTTGTGATTGTATGAGCACATGGCAGTAGAATTGTACTTAGCCTGTCTCAACTGAAGGGTCACTCTCATCTGAACTGAATTTGGTAAGCAGGGAAGAGGGAGCTCAGATGCAGACCCCTGCGATTGGGGGGGGGGGTAGGAAGGGGAGGAACAAGTGCCCCTGCCAGAAGGTATGGACTTTAAGAGCCATAGTCATGGTTTGTTCTGTCTCTCTGTTTAGCAGTACTCCTTAAGGTTGTATTAAGAGTCTTTTTGTTTTATTAAGAGAACTGAAGTCACTTGCTGTGGAACAGCACTGCTGCCCAGTCTGCCTTCTTAGTGAAGTTCCCCCACTAAGAGCTGAAAATCACTGAGAGCAAAAGAGCGAGTGGCAACAGACCTGACAGGTGTACAGTGGGACAGCTAGAACATAATGGCCAGACAGAGGAGCAAGCAAAGTGATTTCTTTTCCCAGCCTCCCAGTCAGGATGGGAGGTAAACTCTGCAGCTGCACAGCTAGATTCTTGATCTACCCAAGGACAGCACCTATGAGTGGGGTGCTATGCAGGCAGGGGAACATTAAAGGAACTCCTTGTTGCTGAATTTAAAAACATATGGCAAAGGAAACTCTCCAACATAGTTGGATGGGTTCTTTTTTCATGGTTTTATGTGTGTGAATCCTGCTTAAAGCATTGTCCCAAGCCAATACTCGATTACTTCCCCCTTTTTATTAAGTCTCTTTTCTACACTGTCTCTGTGCTTGAGGGAGAGGAAGTATTGCCTCTAAAAGCAATCAAGAGGTGCTGTGTCACTGTCCCAGGTTACTGGGTGGGGGTTTGAGTGGGTTTTGTGTTGTATTTTTGGAAGGAACCCCTAGATATTGAACCCAACACTTGTTGCTGCTGACTTCAACTGGCAGAAGAATTACATAAAGAAATCCCATTTGTTTTCTATCTGCTTCTTTAGGTGCCTAAATGCTTTTAAAAATCTGGCTTAAAAGCTACTCTAGTACAAAGTCATATAACATGAATCATTTCATATTGACCCTTACAGAAATGTTCATATGCCAGTAGTAAAGACTTCTTAAGAGTGGCAGTGGTAGTTCACACAAAGTTTTCTTAACAATGAATAAAAATGAGATGGTGTACAGGGGGCACAAGTCCACAGTCCCAGCGCCAGTTTCCTGAGTCCCACGGGCAGTGCAGGAGCTCACTGGAGATCCAAGACCAGACTGTGGTGGTGGCAGAAGCCTGATCCAACCCCAGCCTTGGCCAGGGATCTGGAATTGGGCCACTGTGGCAGCAGGAGCCCTATCTGGACCCAACCCTGGCCAGAGACCCAGTGCTGGGCTGCCACAGCAGCAGAAGTGCGAGTCAGTCCCAAACCTGGCTGGGGACCAAGGGATAGGACTTGGTCCCAGCTGGTAACCCAGAGTCACCAAATCTGATCCCAGGGACCTGGGGTTGTCAGTGCCAGCACCAGGAGCTGGTCGCAGGAGTCAGATCCAGCCGTGGTCTCCAGCTGGGGAACCGGGCTAGATCGGGGCCAGAGGCAGGGCCAGTGCTGTAAGGGAGGGGGCTGGCACAGGGGAGTGGCCTTGGACCCAGGTCCCAAACATTTGCAGGGGCTAGCAATGCCCCTGGAGAAAGGGATGACCTAATAGTAAAATGTCATAACAGCTGAGTAACTATAGGCCTTGATGATCTTGTCAGGGGAGGGATGTGATATTTTCTTCTGAAGTTATATTCACCAGTGCTTCTCAAGTGGAGGAACAATGCCACATTATTTATCTAGACCATATATCACAGAGATTCAGAGATGTCTTTAAAGTTGGTCATTTACTTAGAAAGCTGAAGTAGAAGCTATTTTTCAGTGTTACTAATTCAATTGCTTAATTTAAAAGAAAAAGGTAAAGTGGCTCATCTACTTGCAACATACAGCAACTGGGCTGGAATGGAAAAGATGACTAATGTAATGAAATGTGGAGTTCCCTCAGGAATTAATTTTATCTAAAATTGTCACAGAAGAACATCCAACATCAATTACATGGCATGACATCTACTGTTCAAAGCCATTTTCTGTTCTAGTTTGTTTATTCTCTTCTATTCATATTCTTATCCCATGCCCATTACCATGGCTTCCAAGCATCTGGCCACTTAGCATCACATTCATGTTTAAGCCCCACAAAGCACAATCACTAGACATGTACATTCAGCAGATGCACAAATCTATTATGTAAACAGTAAAGTCACTTCAGAGATTAATCTGACCCATTGATCAATATCTGTCAGTTAATAATCCCACAGGAGTCCTGTAGAACTAAGCACAAGCTGTGTTATTCAATGTATAATGCTTTGGCAGATAATCTTTTAACAGAGCGAGAGTTTGTATACAAGCTGCTGGTAGCCCCTCAAATGAATATTTCACTTGATAATGTAAATGTACAAACCTAAGATCAATGCTGAGTCCTGATTTATTTTCTGGGTATGTGAAAATGGAAAACTGCCATAAAGTTAAAAAGCATATAAGTATTTTACTTTCTAATGCTATTTTCAAAGAGCAAATGAAGCTTTGACCCCATTTATATAGTCATGTGAACTCTTATACCTGTAAACTGAGTAGTTAAATACATAAATACCCATTATATAATTTTAAATACCAAATTGCATGTGTATATATAGATTATGTGTGTGTGTATTTCTGCCTGTGCAAGTTTTGCACAAGCACAAAAGTGAGTCGCATGAAAATATGGCTAATAGCACTGATTGTCATAACTACCTCAGCTATTCAAGATAGATTAATATGTAAGCATGCAAAACATATTTAGCATAAACATGCTAATTATTATTATAGTGCCTGTTTATATTTATATAATATGTGAAAAATTATCTGAAATTACAGTGGTCTCCTCTAAAACCCTGACAGCACTAAAGTTTAGCCAACCAGACAAGTAGGTCTTATGTTTTACCATCATTGCTGCACTTTGTTCTATCATAATCATCGCTGAGAGGTTTGCCTGAATGCCAGTGCCGAAGTTCATCAGTTTCTGCCTGTTTAATAAGTGAAGTGACTGCAGGATCATTGCTGAAAAATATACACAATGATAGAGTGCTTTCAGTTTTCTTGCACATCCTACATAATAAACCTTTTGACCACTTTATTATAAAAAAAAGTTTTGACATTCTTTGTAACCCATAATACTGATTAGAAGAGTATGTTAAAGAACACAGTTCTATGAGGAACCCTGGGTGGGAATGCATAGCAGGTGACTGAGCGTAGCAGGGGCATGCTGAGGAAGAGCGTAAATGAAGAGAATTTAAGGCCATAAAGTTTCTCCACTCATTCCAGGGGCTCACTGAGGGTTCAAATGACTACTATTCGCATTGGGCTATAACTTTTATGGAGAAATTCTGACACCTTTGCCAGTTCCTTGTGCAGATATACTCAGTGCAGAGCCTAATAATAGGGCTAAATTAAGCTATCCATAAAACCTACAAATCTATCTTCATCTTAATATAGGCAAGGGGTCAACAGCATTCTCTGATTGGTATCTATAGGATCAGGATCTGGCCTTCAAGTACAAATTGTATGGTAAAAGCAATTATTTGAAATTGTAGAGCAAGCATTATCAAAAACTGTTATGCTAATAAATAGGTGCCTAAAAAATGCAACATGGCTCTCTGGTTTTAGAGGCCAGGTCACTCTTGCCCAACATCTCATGTTAATATTTACACAAGTTCAAAATGGATGTAAAATACTACCCAAATGAACAGTAGTAGCATTTTATGCTCCTTTGCATAAGTTTAAATGACATAAGATGCAAGACAGTGGAGACTCAGCCCATGACATCTCATTTAATTTAAAAGCAAAAAGAAACAGACAAATGCCAAAAGAGTGTACCTGCTTAAAATAGGCAAATCTGCCAAAACAGCTCCAGCATAATCTTCTACAAGGTCACATGTCACTGGGATGAGCCCTATACTGGGAATTTCTTCCTTAGATTCTTTGCAGCATTAACGAAAATGTGATAAATACTGGTTAACTAAAACATACTCTCTAATATTAATCTTCTGCAATTCCAACATACAAAAAGTATACAACATTCTGCTCATTTCTGTCCACTGTATATTATAAATCAAATTGTAACAAGAAACACATATTAAATAACTATCAGTAGTGCCAAATCAGAATTTGGAATAGTACATTATATACATACTATAAATTATGAGCCTGATTGTAAATGGCCTCTGTGTTAATTCAAAAGCAATGTGGGAAACATAAGATAATTCATTTTATACTACAAAAGGTCTCCTTGAGAACACAGCGAAAGTCAGCTGAGCCAGAAGCAGGAATGGGAGCAGGGAGCTAAATGATCCTAAAGCCAACCTTTCATCCTCCTGATTCTGGGTTGCTATATGGTTCCAATATAATTTAGACAGTTTGGAGGCCATGTTCAGTTGGAGCATCCTCCCTGGGCTGCCTTATGGGCTGGAGCACTGCCTGGAATCTCTACAGAACTGTGTGTTACTGACCTACTCTGGACATACCCAGCTCTGCCCCTAGGATGTCCCACATTCCAAGTCTTGTGAGGGAGTCCCTGAGAGAGCCTTTGTGCTATCACAGATCCTGCACATTGGAGAATTCACCCTTGGACTGAAACAGCACATTTAGATTCTCATTTTCTTTATTCTGTTCTGGCCCTTTTTCCAGCACAAATGCCTTCTTGGGACTGAGAATCAAACAGCAGGGTGCAATCCTGGCCTAGTAAAGTCAATGGCAAAATTCTCATTAAAAAAACAACAAGCAGTTGTGTGGCACTTTAAGACTAACAGATTTATTTTTTGCATGAGCTTTCGTGGGAGAAGATCCCACTTCCTCAGATGCTTTGAAGATGGGAGAACTTACAAAAAGGAATGAAACTAAATGCAAGGGAGTGTAAAACATAGGATCAGGTCATAAAGTAACAGCAAATCAGAGCAGTTTACAAGTTGAAACCATGGGAAGCCTGAAGTCAAATTACCCTTTGTAATGGGAAAAGAATCCCATGGTTTGAACCTGTAAACTGCTCTGATTTGCTGTTACTTTATGACCTGATCCTATGTTTTACACCCCCTTGCATTTAGTTTCATTCCTTTCTGTAAGTTCACCCATCTTCGAAGCATCTGAGGAAGTGGGATCTTCTCCCACAAAAGCTCATGCAAAAAATAAATCTGTTAGTCTTAAAGTGCCACACAACTCCTTGTTGTTTTTTTACTGGACTAGACTAACACGGCTATCCCTTTGGAAATTGACAAAATTCTCATTGACTTCAACAGGGTCAGGCTTTCATGCATAGGACCTAATCAGACTCCCTTTGGCATCAGATGGGAGCTTTGGCCCTGATTTCAATTAACAGACCCAGAAAGTCATAAATTATCATTAGAATTAAATACTGTAGCTCATAACTGCATAGAGCTTTGACTATGTAAAGCATATTATAACTGTCATTTTTTATTACGCTTACACCAGTCATTTTTACACAGTTGTTAGTACCTTTAAATAACATTTGTTTCTGTTCAAGAAAAAGTTGTGAGGTAGTTCTCACTGGAAAAGCACCTCCAAAATCACATTTGGCAGCTAGTTTGGTTATAGTATTCCACAGATACTGGTATTCACTCTTCATCTCTTTACCCAATTCCAAACTTAACCCTGTGCAGAAAAAAAAAAAAATCAGATTTTACAATGGAAGTTCTCTGGAGCAGGGACTGACTCTTTATCTATGTTTGTACAGCATCCATAACAACAGAGGTTCAATTTTGAAAGAGTCCTTTGGGCATTACAACAACAGGGCAGAAATTGTGCATTTATAATTGCTGGTAGCCATCAATGTATCTAAATATGGTTAGACACACATACTGGTGAGTATATAAATAGTGATTTTAGACTCCAATCATCCTTCTGAAGCCCATGAGGCTCTGCAGAGAGATGGAGATTCTCCCCCAAGGATGCACCTTGCAGGATTTGAGCTCTAGAAAATTCCATTTATTCCTAAAAAAAAAAAAGGATGGTGATATAAATGCCAACTATTGTTATATGACCAATTTATACCTTCTTTGAAAGCTCCTTCATGATTGTTTGGATTAGATATATGCAGGAGAACTGAACCTTTAAACTGGATTCATTTTACTGCATAAATTGCTTTAATGGTCCCAAATTACCTTCCCACAGTAAAACCCTTGGAAGACAGTGTCAGCAGAGCAGGAAAAGTCTGGAAGAAGTTCCTGCTACAAAGCTTCATCCTTTGTCTGTTGGGTTACCAGCTCTCACAGTTTTTACTGTTAATCTCATGATATCAAATGGTTTTCTCAAAAGCCTCAGCTCCCACATTCATGGGATTTCATGAAACCTCAACTTTATTTTTCAAAGTAACTTTCTAATCTTCAAAGTTACTCTTAAGAAGTCATGATATCTTTAATGTCTGTGTAGAGCAGACAGAAGCCTGGTTTTTAAATTTTAATTGAAACTAAAAGAGTAAAAATAAAACTTCCTGGGATTTTAATCTGCAGTTCCAGTGACTCTAGGATCAGAACTTGGCCCTCTATTCTGGCTTTTTTGAGCTACTCTGACAAGACAAAACAGGTGAGAAGCTGACTAAATCATATAAGAATTCCCCTAACCTAAGACGATCCCCAAGTGGCAAAGTTCTCATAGTCAGACCTATGCCACCTCCTCTCCTTGCTTTTGCATATGCATAGCAGCATAGATGTAACCAAGGGAAGTTGATCTTGACAGATTCTTGTTAAGTGACAGGAGTCATACATCTAATTCCCTGGACTCAGTACTAAAAATGCTTTTTCTCCTGTTCTATAAAATAACTTTATTATCATATGTATGCTCTTTAGCTAATACTATTTATTGTATATTTCTTTATTTTGCATTTATAAACTTAATAAAATTAGACATTAAAAAAGCAAGTTATTCAAGAGCAAAGATAAATACCTGAGCAGTGTTCTATTTCATAGTAATGTGAAAGGTTCTTCAGTAGTGAATTGTCCATTAAGTCAGGCAGGTAAGTTAAATCCAACTTCCAGTCACTTTCATCATTTAGTTGCTTCAGAACAAAATAGTCACAAAGTCGTTGCTAGTAAAAAAAAAATGCATTTAATTTTTACATAGCACTTTTTATCTGCAGACTCAAAGCATTTTACAAAGGAAGGTACAATTAACTCATTTTACAGCCTGGTAAATTGAAGCACTGAGAGGTGAAGTGATTTTTTCAAAGGTCACACAGCAGCTCAGTGACAAAGCTCGGAATATAAACCTAGTCTTGTACTCCTAAAAAAACAACAAGGAGTTGTGTGGCACTTTAAGACTAACAGATTTATTTTTTGCATGAGCTTTTGTGGGAGAAGATCCCACTTCCTCAGATGCTTCGAAGATGGGTGAACTTACAGAAAGGAATGAAACTAAATGCAAGGGGGTGTAAAACATAGGATCAGGTCATAAAGTAACAGCAAATCAGAGCAGTTTACAGGCTCAAACCATGGGAAGCCTGAAGTCAAATTACCCTTTGTAACGGGAAAAGAACCCATAGTCTCGATTCAGTCCTGCTTTCACAGAATTTAGCTTGCATATTAATTCGAGTTCAGCTGTTTCTCTTTGAAGTCTTGATGTCCCAGGTACAGCTCTAACAGTCGTTTGTTAACAGTCATTAACAAATCCGTCATCGAGTGATTAGGAAGATGGAAGTGCTGAGCAACTGGTTTCTTTGTTCTTTGATTTCTGATATCAGCTCTGTGCTCATTCAGTCTCTTACGGAGCGATCATCCTGTTTGTACTCCTAGCCTATCTACTGGACTATTTTGCTTCACTGGCAAGTTGTTCAAACTCTACTTAACTTTAAAAGATGCAAAAACCTTCCAGGCTCCCACTATACCATGTACAGTAGATTTGTGCAGTTTGACTAGGGGCTAGTGTACCCTACCAAGAAAGGAAAACTTAGGCCTCTGTTGCACCTGATGCCAGAGGAGGCAAGGCCTTGGTATACCTACCATGTTTCTAAATTGTACAACTTGCTTAGTCCAGCAGGAACTGATTATCCTAAACTGAGCTCGTTGTGAAAGAGGCAAATGGAGAAGAAACACCACAGTGAGGCACTGCATTCTGCACAGGTCTGCTGCTTCTTCCAATGTTAATACTTCACCCTTCTCCTGTTAGGACACAACCAATATAAGCTTCACTATGTACTTCAGTAATAAATATTAGTTAGTGGTGAACATAATTAGTAATATTAAAAATATAATTCAGTGATTTTTCACATTGTCAGTCCAGCTAATAACTTTATTATTATACAACTTCTTTGTTACAGTCATTTCCAGCTATATTTAGTTCATCATATGGACTTCATTGTAGCTTTAGATAGGTGAAGATTAGTTACCACTTCCAATTTCATTATAAATCTCTGTCTGAGAGAAGTAGTGCGCAGGAGCTGCCACTGCGACCCTCACCAAGATAAACAGAATGAAGAAGGAGAAGCAGGTATGTAAATAGAGACCTATATGTTCCATTTTCATTTGTAGACTGTATTAATTTAAAGACAGTTATTATAATTACTTTTTCAAAATGTTCCTACTGTCTACCACAGGGGTGTCAAACATGTGGCCAGCAGGCCAAATGTGGCTGGTGAATCTCTTCCATCCAGCCTGTGACTGCACTTGTTAGGATCATGCACTCTCCCTAACAGAGAGAGAGAGAGAGAGGGTGGTCTTGCATACCCAGCATTCTGCAATGCCTCAAGAGTGTCACGTCTCATGACAATATGGAATGATGGTTATATGAGATTCCGTTCCACAAGACCACACAATCTCCTTAACAGAGAGTTCTTCAATTGTTTGAAGTGGGATTCTCACCCATGGAAGATCATGCAATAAATAATTTGTTAGTCTTTAAAATAGGACTCCTTGTTTGTTTTCCTTAACAGATAGAGAGAGTGGTAATGCAGAGTACCATTTCACATAAACAGCACTCCACAATGCCACAAAAGTGTGGTACTATTTTGATTTATGGTACGTATGGCCCACTTGAAGTGCATTTAAGTCAAATCTGGCTCACCACAGCAAATGAGTTTGACACCGCTGGTCTCCCATATGTGCTACTCTGCATGATTCCTGTTACACTGTTCACCTATTAAAACATAGACTGTTTAGCTTAATTATATCATTAAAAGATATTTGATGAGGAGATACATATGGCAAGGAAGAACTGAGGCTTTTTCCTGAACACAAAAGAATATGAAAAATTATATTCCTCTACAGGGGTTGTCGTTATATATGAGGAAAGGGGAAAAAGGTAACTGGCATCATTGACTTCTGTGATTAAACTTCTTATGAAAGAGGCCATGGAAACCAGTCCCAAACCCCATGGATTTACTGGAATCAGGGGACTCAACAGGAGACATAATGACATGTGGCAGCCCTGTACCTTCATACCAACTATAGCTCCATCCATCCCCACTCAGTGGTGCAACCTTACTGGAGCACCATTACCAGAGGCTCTCTCAGGCAATGGCTGCACACCCATAAAGTGAGACTCTTGCTCACAGGGAAGACTATGGAGAAAAGCAAATACAACACCAAGCTATATGATTTGTTTCTAATCAGAGGGGCTTGTGGTAAGATGAAGCGCAATCCCTCTGGCCCTCTCACTCTTCCGTCAGTCCACCCAGTCCACACATCTTTTTTCATGTAGCTCTCTAGACCAACACATACACAGGAGAAAGAAGCAAGACACAATGCTGAAGGAACAGCTAAGGATATTGGGAGACAATCCTTTCCAACATTGTTGAAACACATGATAAGAGAATTAAAAGATGCTGAGAAGATATAAAGAAATCTCACATTTTGACTGACATTTTCTGTTTGTTTTTCCTTTGTTTCCTCAGAGGCTTTTGTATTTTCTAACATGTCACTGTACACTTTTAACCCCACTGTACATGCAAGAACACAAAAAGCTCGCCTAATATCAGATCCTTCTGGCCACAGATGCTTCAGCTGCAGGACAGTCTGACATATCTACAATCAAAACATATCAATATCAGTTACTACTTCTACAATGAAAAGGTTATAAAGAGGACCTAAACTTTTATTTTTATATAAATCAATGAAAAAAGTAGTACATCAAGATACACAGAAGAGAAAATGTACAAAAAATGTTAGTTAAAAAAGCTTCATTTTCTGATCCTTGACTAAGGAGCTAGTGAACTTAGTTTTGCAAAAGCAATTTTAACATTAAACAGCCATTAAAAGCTTGATTCAAAGCCAACCAAATCTGACTTCAACAGACTCTCAGTAAGACCCTATTGAACAATGCCAGGATTGGGGGGAGTGGTGAAAATCACCTTATGGAGCTGGTTCTGCTCCTACTGATGTCAATAGCTAAACAATTGAATGGCAAATTAGTCATTAATGGAGGATCATAAAAAATTGTACTCTCAAACCCTTGAATTTAGTGATTTTCAATTCAATAAGTGACACCAATTGACTTCTGACAGGGAAACTTATACTTGTGGTGGCAGTGGGAATTATTTAAAATTATTGTTTAAGATCATGAGGGAAGATTTACAGTAAATCTGTGTATGGAAACCTAAAATCAATACATCAGATTAATATTTGTCCATTGTTTTGAATACAGAAGCAGTGTAAGTACTCAGTATTATTTATTATTCTTAAATATTCTGTAAGTAATCTATTTTCCAAAAAATATCCTCTGTTGAGAATAGCTTAGTACACAAAGACGCCCCCAGAATCCCAGAAGAATCCATGGTGTTTACGAATGGGTCCCACAGCCTCTTCTATGAGACTATTATCTGCCTTCTCTATTATCTGACTTCTACCGCACAACTGACGGATTTCTGTATAAACACACTTTTGTTACTTAGTTGTGTAATAGAAAGAAAACTGTAAAGTTTGTAAATCTGTAAATTACCTCTTCTTGTATGTTTCTCAAGCTCAACTTTAAATGTTTATACAGACAGGCTTTAGTCTGGGATTTTTGTAAGTATTTGATCATGGTTTCATAAGCATGTTGCAGATCCTTTTCATACTAAATGAGAATAAAAGTATACAAGTCAAAGTTACACAAAATCAAACATAAAATATGAAAAGTGATTTAGGTGCTTTTACAAATTTTATCCAAAGTTTAGTCATTTTTTTTACCCAATGTTTATTATTATTGAAAAATGAGGTTAAACTGGCATTCTGCTTAGGCTTCAACTAACATCACTTGTAAAGCAAATTCCTATGTCACAACAGCTAAAAAAACACATCCCCAGAACTAAATTCAAGTGTTAACAGTTGCTATATATGTTACACAAAAAAAAGGGCTGATCTATATCCACTGAACCAAAAGGAAAGGCTCCTGCTAAGGTCAGTGGGTTTTGTATCAGGCTCTAATGAACAGTACAGGAAAGGAAATATGGTGCTCCTACTTTCCTGAGACTGCCTAATAAGCTGTACTTTGGCAGGTGCTTAGAAAGTCTAGGGCTGTAGGAATAATGGACATGATGTGTAGAATGACATATGAGTTTTCTTCAAGGATATTGGTGGTAAATAGGAATTAGAAACTGTTTCTGTTTAAAATAAATAAATTAAAGCTGAGGACTGGGAGTCAGGAGATCTACTCCTGGCCCCATCACCAACTAACTATATAACCTTGGGAAAATACAATAGCCATTTTATAACCTGAGTTTACCCCCTCTGTAAAACCAGGACAACAATACAAGGCCTAATTCTGCCTTTCTTATCCACAATGAGTATAATTTATTGTAGGAGCAGTTTCACAGATTTCAGTCCGATCACCTGCAGAATACAGTACTATTCAGTGTAAGGAAAGAAGGCTTGGAACATTTATTGTACAGTAATTAAATGCCAAATCCTGAGCTAGGTTACTTTAAACCAGGGGTCTCAAACTCAAATCACCTCGAGGGCCACATTAGGACTAGGATATTGGCCCAAGGGCCGCACCACTGAAACCTTTTCATACAATGATGCGGAAGTACAGTAAAAAATTATCAAAAAGACAAAGAGTAAACAAACAGACTTAAAATTTTACATTATAAATCAGTGGTTGCCAATCTTTTTTGGTTTGAGGGCAAAAAATATACTTTTTTAAACCCTGAAGGACCACTGGTTAATTTAATTAAAATTTAATTAAAATTTAATTTATTGAATTCAAATTGATGTTAATTGAAATAAATTAATTGCAGTTTGATTTATTAAAATTGAATTAAATTTAATTGAAATTATATTTTTATAAAGATTTTAGTTTTTTTAATAAAATTAAATTGTTTTAGAAGATTTTGGGTTTTTTTGTTTTAAAAAGAGGGGGCTGCATGTATCCCCAAGCCAGGAGAGGAGGAGAGCAGCCACATCCCAGGACAGGCTGCAAACAGGTTGGTCAGAGCCCTCCACAGGACCATAAATAAGCAGCCCCTTGCCTGGCCCTGGGGGGCAGCGCTGGGACCAGTGGTGGGGCAAACACTCTTCCCACCCCCTGCTCAAATTTGGCCACGCTGGGGTTGGCAAAGGGGGAAACACCTCTTGTCCACCGGAATTTAGCTGTGCTGGGGTCGGCAGAGGGGAAACCCCCCCTGCCCGCCTGCCCACTTGAATTTGGCTGAGTGCGGCTGGCAGAGGAGAAAACATCCCCTGTCTGCCAGAATATAGCAGCACTGGGGTTGGCAGAAGAAAAAACACTACCCCACCCTCCTGGGGGGAAACACCCCCTGCCTGTGCCGGGACCGGCAGTGGGGAAAGCCCTGGGGGTCATGCTGTGGCTAGTGGTGGGTCTTTCTGGTGCTCCTCCAGAATGGAGCCCCCTGTGAACCCTCCCCACAGGCTCAGTCTGCCCTCCTTTAAGGCCCCCCCCACCGAGCCTTCTCTGCTGCTTCAGTTGTTGCATGTGAATAGGGCAGTTCCTGATCAAGAGCTGCATGTGAATAGGGCAATCAACTGCTGCATGTGAATAGGACAGCTCCCAGGCAGCAGTTCAGATTCTCCCTGTCAGTGGCTGATAACACAGGGGGGAGGTGAGGCTGCTTGGTCTCCATCTGCAGAAAACCCCAGGGTTGGAAAGGTGGGAGCCCCAGGATTCTGGAGGTTATCAGGGGCCACAGGAGGCAGGTCTGCGGGCCATATGTGGCCTACGGGCCGTATGTTTGAGACCCCTACTTTAAACTGATGTAGTACACTGCCACTTTCTCCTCCTCGCCCATTAAATCCAGGGCAACAAGCACTGAAAGAGTCACACAGCACAGAATCCTATAGCCTAGTATGTTGCTGTGAAGAAGGGGTCAAGAATTTATCACCAATGAATTAATATCTGCAAAGGTCATTAAGATCCTTAGATGAAAGGCATACAGATAAGTCAAACATTATCACTGCATCATGATTTTAATATACAGAAAGCAGGTTTTCAAATCTGTAGATTCCAAGGCCAGAAGGGACCACCCTGTGATAATCTACTCTGATCTCCTCTACAATACAGGCCATAGAACTTCCCCAAAATTCCTACATCATATCTTTTAGAAACACATCCAATCTTGATTAAAAAATTATCACTATGAAGTTCTGATTAAATATATAACTCTACATATAAAAGGTACATTTTTCCTACTTTAAATCTGTAAAGAAAATATACTGTAATTTACCTTCTGAAAAAATGACCTGTGTTTGTACACGCTCTGAGCATGATATCCATAAACTCTAAGAGCATCAGACTCCAATCCTGATATGAGCACAACATTGATTTTCTTTGACAAGGTATGAGCAATAAATATATGTAAATAGTTGTTGTGGAGAGTGGTGAATCCTATATCAGATATTATCATAAAATATGGATAACTTTCCTTGAGGAAAATCTGCCATTCCAGTGACAAACAACTGGAAAATTCTGTGTGAATGATGATGTCAGTGTTGTACTTCAAGTGTTGTATTAATGCAGTTCGATGGACAAGGAAATGAGGGTAACTGAAATACATTTGTTCCACCTCCTGAATAAAATGAAAATAATTGAGGTATCATTATTTCACATTTATATTCAAACAAGCCCTTTTAGGACCTTTTTTACTAGGTGATATAAAAACACATATAAAGACTTGATCCCTGCCTCTAAGAGCATACACTGAAGAACATTAAAATATTATTTTCTTGTATGTTTTACTGTGGCTTACTTCTAAAACCATAGCAATGTTGTACAGAATGATATATTTATTTTTAACATATCATGGGGTAAGAGGCAACAAAAAGATTTCACATATTTAAAAATGTGATTGATATAGCCACTGCATGTAAAAAAACCTATGTTAAAAGAACAGGAAGGCTGCAAAATCAAAAGTTAGGGAATATCAGAATTAATACTGCTTCTGCAATTTTCGTTTGGTTCCTTTCCATATATGCATTCTGATAATCTTTCATTGTGTAATCACATACTATTTCTTACAGCTGATAGGAAGTGGCACTCAACCTTTGCATAGGCAATGCTATCAATTTCACACATAATTAGTATAGGCCCCCTAGAAATATAATAACAATTTTCATAGTCCATATAAGGAAAACACAATCATCTTCTTCCTCCATCCCCACCAGAAATCTACAAGGCTACATCTACACCTAAAATCTTAGTTCGGACTTGGTTAGTCCAAACTAAGTAGTTTGAAAGTTAGTTTGAACTAAGTGCTTTTTTTTAGTTTGAACTAATTTTTAGTTCAAACTAGCTGCACTTTTTTTAGTTCAAACTAACTTTTTAGTTCAAACTAAAACAGTACAGTTAGTTTGAGCTAAAAGTTCAAACTAAAAAAAATGCACTTAGTTTGAACTAACCACTAGTTTGAACTAAATATGCAAATAAGTTTGAACTAAGCAGTTAACTTGGAACTAAAAAAGTTAGTTTGAACTAAAAAATTTTTAGTTTGAACTAGGCAAAGCCTAGTGTAGACAGGGTTCAAATTAGTTCGAATTATGGCTCTTTAATTAGAACTAATTTGCTAGTGTAGCCATAGCCTACATGGTCCTCTGTGGGCACACTGTACGCTATGGCCTCAAGTTCTGTATAGCTCTGTCACAGATTGATTGAGCCATTGAGCAGTAACTTTGTAACATGGGACCTCAGGTCACAGAATTCTCTCTGGGAGGTACGGGTTAATGGCTTTTGTCCCCATGAAAAGGAAAACAGTGTAAGCAACCAGGGATTCAAATAGCAAAAGCAAGATTCTTAAAGGATTAATGTTACTTCACTGAACATCAACACTGGGAAGCTGGGGAAAGTGGCAGGCCATTTCCTGTGGTGACTGAGAACCCACTCAGCTGTACCATGTCTACAAAGCATGTCTTTTGTCTGTAAAAAAACAACAAGGAGCTGTGTGGCACTTCAAGACTAACAGATTTATTTTTTGCATGTGCTTTCTTGGGAGAAGATCCCACTAACCTCTGCAGTTGCAGTGACAGAAATGAGGAAAATTCTAGAGAAAAATTTGCAGTTTCCTCCAGACATTCCCCCTTCACAAGGATTTCTCCAGCTGAGGGGAACATTGTGCCTAGCCTTCTATTATTTTGTAGGTAAATTTCTATACTATAAATGGTCAAGATTTATAAAACTGTGAGACTGCATTACATCAAGTTGAATATAATTGTTACTATTTCTATATGGATTTTAATGCTTAACTACATGATTATACATTGATTTTAATACATTAGTAAACAATTTTGATAGCAGTTTCTGCAAAACAATTCTTACCAAAAAAAGCAAGGGAGATAAAGTTCAGATGTATTCATTATGCATCACTAAGCATCTCTTTACACATATAACTGAAATAAACAGTTCTTCATTTCTTATACTATGAACCAATTGCTTTGTGCTGTGGGAAAACACACAGAGCAAAGAAAATTTCTGCAAGATTTTCATTGTGACCATTATTTCTTAATCAGTCCACTAGGAATGGCATGGTTTACCCAACCCAAGGAAACAGGCTGCAGGGCTCAATCCTAAGGTACCTGCATCCATAGACAGCCACACAAATCATGGAGTGGCTGAAGAAGGAGGACTGAAAGGAAGCCAGGGACAACTGCAAAGGAGCTTCCTCCCTCCTCACTGGCTCCTAATCCCTCAGTGCCACAGGATATGTAATACAGACAGAAGCTGGGGGACCATAGTCTGCAGGACCAGTGAGGAACAATGGTGAATCTTCCAGGATTGCTCATTGTGTGCCTGCTCAGCAGAGTCCTAAGACAGAAAAGCAACTGCGACTGAGTCAGTCTTGCACACTGGAGATGTGAGGTCTAGTTAAACAGGTCTCTTCTGCATATGAGGGGTAAGAGAGCAAGATTGGGTCCATAATTATTATAGATTATATTTTTTAATCTGGTGATGAAATCTCTCACCTTGCAATCAAACAATTTCTTTTGAAATACTGCAGTGGTTTAAACCATGTGCAAATAAGAATTGGTTGTTACAGTACCTTGAAGAAGACAATTACATATTTTGCTCCTTTCTGGGTGAAATCAAGCAGAAAGCATTCAACTAAGTAAAATAAAGGCAGATATTCTCTTTTCTTGCATAAATACTTGAGAAGTAAAGAATCCCCATCAATCACAAAAAATTCGGATTCCACAAAGTCTTTTAGTAAACTGACATACCTGAATGAGAAAACAAACAGTATAAGCATAATCTTGCAAAAATGGAAATGTGGGAAATGCGGGGGAGGGAAAACATTTGATAGATAAAAGATTTAATTCACTTGCTTTAAAATCTACTAATACCGAATAATATAAGTTCATTCAGAAGTAAGCCAGCTTTCTTGCACTTAAAGTCAGACATAAGCCACCAACATTCCTTTTCATTCATTCAATGCACTGAAAATTTTCTGATTTTTCAACAATTTAAATGTTATCTAGCCTGAATCAAGTTTCATGGATAACATCATTCACACCTGTTTTTGCAAAAGCTGTTTCTGATTCTGAAAGAGAAGCATCTCACTGGAGTCAGAAACAGAATGTACAGTGGTCACCCTCTTCCCTGAAGCCCCAGCTATAATATATAACAATTATGTTCATATTGATGACTTCAGAGAGCTCAGGAAGTTCTTTGAATGTATTGAAAGGATGGGTTCTTTCAAGTGGAGGAGAATTTTAAAGGGACATGAAAAAATATTGAATATTACCTGTTTCTTCAGTTCAAGAAATGGCAATGTATCTTACTAGCAAGAAGAGTGCAATAATGATGGATCTTCCCCAGCAAACCAACAATTTGAGGAATTCTTTCTTCACTCCTCCTCTAATACTTAGGCTACTTAAGTCAGGAAATTTATAAGAGTTGTCTTATCCCAGTCAGAGGCAAGACTTTGAGCTGGTCCTCTTCCCACTGAAGTTCACTGAGAAGTAAGGGAATGATGGCACCTAAACACTTCTGAAAACCTCATTAGTGACCTAGTCAGAGGGTGACTGGTCTCTTTAAAAGGGATGAAGCTCAATCAGTGCACCTTGTGACTAGTCACTTGCCTCCCAACCGGCTTAAGAGAAGGTACTGGGCTGAAAAAAGAGTCAGAAAAGTAGTGGAGAAAGGCTGCCTGAGAGAGATAGGGAGGATGTAAGAGTACCTGAAAAGTACAGGACAGCCGCAGAGACAAATGGGATGTATCAGGGGAGAGCTGCTGGAGACAAAGAGAAGCAGTGCAGAGCTGGCAAGAGCTATTGAGAGAAAGCTATAGAGGACCTGGCAAAGAGAGTGCTAATGGAAATAAGGACTTATAACAAGAGCTGTTGGGAAGAACACAAGCTGAAGAAAGATGTTGCAGATACAGACAACTGCTCAAGGCATCTGGGGAATCTGACAACTGGGGAAACTGCTCTGTTCTTTGAGTAAAGCTCCCATGGGTGTCAGCAGGCATCTTGCTGTGGACTGAAGGAAATATAAAGTCCTATATGCCTAGCCTGCTCACCATAATTAGAAGTTGAATTTGTACAGTTTGTCCAAAATGAATATGACTCCCCTGATCTCCAGCTTCTCAGCAAACCTGGTTGAACAATCAGAGTACAAGGTACTATATGGTGCTAACAATGCCATCCACTGAACTTAATGGAAACTTTTGATCAACTAAATTTTTTTATATTTATTTCAGTGTAGCTCACAGTACATACTTAGCTTGTGACAGGGACTTCCAAACGAATAAAGACAATTCCTTCAGAAATCCAAGACATTCACTTTGTTCTAAAATGAACATGGATTTATTCAATCAGTTACAAGAAATTTATGTGATAAAAACACTATAAAAATTACAGATATTAGCATAAGCAGCTAACATCTCACCAGGATCTAAGGAATCACATCTGTCCCTGAGTTCCTTGAAATCTTCCCTATCAGGCTTTGAAACACATTCTGACTCTTCTTCAGCACCCAATACACCTGAAAAGTCATGATGGCTTTTGTCTTCTTCAACGTCTTTTTCTCTATCTCCATCATCATCATCTTCTTCTTCTTCTTCTTCTTCTTCTTCTTCTTCAAAAGAGGAAGAGTAATACTCCAGGCTACTCTCCACCGTCTTGCTCTCTTCATCAACACTGCTGTCACTCTCACTCTCACGCCTACTCTCATCTACTTCAAGATCAGTTTGTGCAGAAGCCATCAGACCTTCTCTCTGGTTTCTAAAAATAAAATTATATTTAATCATCAGTCATTACTTTTCAGTAAATATGTTGCGCTTTTAGACTTGGTTCATTGAGTTATCCACCTAAAGGTGGCTGGAAATTTTCTATCAAATAAAATTTGGGCAGAAAACATTTTGTGAATATCACTGTGAGAATTATTTTCCATATTCCAACCAACTCTATTCACTGTTACTTCTAGTGTACAACAATTACTCAAAATTCCAACATAGTTCAGTTTACCAAAATTTGTTACATCTTTCTTCTTCTCCTCACATTAAGCCAGTCATCCTTATTCAACAAGAACCAGATTATGTGTGACCCCCTCAATGAGTGGACAAAAGGGGAAGGAAAGGAAAGGTGTGAGGAACCTCTTCTAATATTGAACCTTTCCAAGAGGTGGCACTGTAGCTTTCCTTCTCCAGAGTGCCTGGAACACAGGAGTATAGCCTATAGTTTTAGCTTGCTCATATATATATTTTTCTTCACATGTAGTTTAAGTATATATTTAAGTTTCCTTATAAGTTTAAATATTTGTTTTATGATAACAAAATCAAGATTCACATGTTTAGTAATGCTGGAATGCAAGAGCCTTCAGGCCATAACCTGCATGAAGCTAAACACATATGTTTGGGTCCTTTGACCCAGACAAAGAACAAGAAATTTCTCAATGTGTTTATGAATTTAGCCCTTCCCTCGCCAAGAGGCATCCACCCGGGGGGGGGGGGCAGCTGGATCATGACCTTCACAAGTCCACCACAAAACCCATCAAAAGGACCAGAAACAACAATAAGTTTTAGGAACATACTGTCTAGAATCATCTGGAAAGAAGGAAGATAATGTACCTGTAATGTGTCATTAATTCCCAAGACCTTGCCAGCCTATAGGAGAAGCATAGTCCAAGAATTTGGGGGTAAGGGACCAAAGTTTAGACTTGGAAGGAGGACTCATATTGTTTAGGGTATAAAAAGGGCAAACAATGTTGCCAGGATGTGTTTACACATCCTGGAAAATAATCTTACAAATGATGCTTAGTAAATATAATTTGTATTTTTAAGGGGTAATAGATATTAATTGCATTAATCTAGCCCCCTTATTCAGACAACAGGCTCAGGGCTTCAAATAAACAATCAAATACAAGATAACAGTATTTTCAAACTCACATGAAAGATACAAGAAAACAAAACATTATACATGAAATATATATTGTTATAGCTATTTTAAAAATATTCAGATCAAGTATTATAGTGTATGTGGTTATCATATTACATTTGAACTTTAATATCTATAATCTGTGCATAGTATCTGTACTGTTACAGCTACTTTTAAGATACTATACACGTTAAGGACTACATTTTTAGGAGGTGGCTATCAATTTTAAAACTGAACTTTAATACCATCATTATTAGATGTACAAAGTTCATAACTAAAGAGCTTAACAACATTACAACAGCTTCACAACATTCAAGTATTTGGACTTAAGAAAAGAAAGAAAGTAAATTAAAAACTTTTTTTTCTTTTTCTCATCATTTATGTGGAAAAGGTGTTTTTCATTCTTCAAAGTCTTCAGTATAACCCTCTGCAAAATGATCCTACATTCTTTACATATGGAAACTCGCACTAATTTTGCCAGAAGAACGTAGGTCCTAACTCAGCAGAGCACTTAAGCAAATGCATGAGAACATGAATAGTCACACTAAATTCAGATAGATTTAATATTTTGATGAATCTGGCATTTTTCCTTTCTTAAATGCAAACTCCTGCAAACTTCAGTGTTTGTTTGTATCGTGCCTAGCACAACAGGATCCCATTTTCGTCTAGTACTTTGGGTGCTACTGAAATACAAAGTAGGAGTTTTTACTCATTAAATGATCACAATTGTCAATGATGTGTGAAGAAAACCTACAATACTCAACTATTCCACAAAACATTCTAGCGCCAAATATGTGGTCTTTTATATGACTCTCTTTAGACTGTGGGTTCACCTACTCTTTACATAGAAAAAATTCCTTTTGATTTGGCAGAAAATGTTGCTGGAGTCCAGTATGCAGGACTGGACCCTGCACCAACTCTTTCAAATGGAGACCATTCACTATTGTACCTTAATGAAAAAAGATAGTATACAAAGAGGTTGGCGTACGGCTGCAAAGTTTAAATTACGGAGCTGAAGGAGGACATCTTGCTGAATATGTTTAAAGCGGAATAACTATAAAATAAGGAAGATGATACACTGTAATGAATAATGTTTTACAGTTTGCAAAAGAAGTAGAAAGAAAGAGAGCACTGCCTTGCCGCACATGGAGAAACATGACCCCATGGGGTTAGGTAAAAGAAGAACCACCTCCTTCTGAACAAAACAACCCATGACTCAGAAGCTTCATATAAATAAGGAAATGAACTATTGCACAAATGGCACTGCCTTCTTGCACATCAAGACCCCAAGGGGTTAGCTCAGGGGTAGGCAACCCCCGGCACGTGCACCTGATCCCATTCAGAGTGGCACGCAGCACCCCCTGCAATACCACAGAAATTGCTGCTCCTTTCACCAAAAGCAGCTTCCTTAGGCTGCAGCTGGGACACAGGGGGTCCCCCCATGCCTCCGCCTCCAGGTGACACAGAAATAAGCTGCCTGGAGTGTCTCCTCTGTCTAACGTGAGGCTCTCGGACGGAGCCACTGCGGGCAGCCGTGTCTTTCTGTGGCATGCTTGGGGACCCCAGTCGCCAGGCACGCGGCCAAGACGCGCCACTCTGGGCGACTTCTTTCCGTGGCACAGGCCCTACCACTCCAGCCAGGAGCGCTGCTGAATTTTCAGGCAGCCGCCACATTTTTTCAGCAGATGGGCCTGCTGACACCAGCTGAGGCTGGGGGAGAAAGGACCAGCAAAGGGTTCCCAAAAAGAGGAAAAACCTCTGCCTCGCATCAAAATCCCAACCCATGGCTCCTAAGCTCCATACACAAAATGACATGGAGGATTGCCCAAAGGTGAGGCAGAAAAACATCAAGTGCTCAGATCCAGGGGGCGGCCAGTCAGCTTCAGCAGCCTTGGCGAGCTCGGTGACCGGCAAGCACCAGCCCGCCCCAAACCAAAGCCCCGCTGTGGGGCGGCCCCCGCTCAGGCCGGAGGATGCTGCTCAGGGCAGCCTCGCAAAGCGCCCAGCCCCGCCCCGGCCCCTCTCCCAGCGCGGGACCCCAGCGCTTACACGCCGCCTTCCGCGCCCGCCGCCAGCCGCTTTATTCCCGCGCCCGCGCCCGCGCCCGCCGCTTTATTCCCGCGCGGCTGCCCTGCCCTTTGCTCCCACCCACAGCGCCGGGAGCAGCAGGCACCGCCTCCCTTCCCCTCCTCCCCCAGCCCTGACCTGGCTCTGAGGGGCACAGCCGGCCGAGTTTGCCTCACGGGGCCGTTTCCAGCACAAGGTGGTGAAAAAAGCCTCAGGGACCAGCCTTTAGGTACCACTTATTAGAGAAAAAAACCCAAGGAGTCCTGTGGCACTCAAGACCAACCCATTTGTTTTTCGCCTCAGCTTTGGTGGGAGAAAATCCCACCTGGTCAGATGCTTCGAAGATGGGGGAAGGGGTGAGTGTGGCATGAAGGGCTGGGCAGATTGGACAGCAGAGTTGCACTTTGCACAGTTGGCTCCACATGGGTGTAAGAAGCCCAACCAAAACAGGGAAGCCTGATTGCCGGCTCTTTCGGGTTCAAGATTTGAATGTTGCAGGCCCAGGGCTATGGTTATGCGCAATCAGGAGATGGGGACGTGGGTGGGGTTCCCAGACGTCAGGCAAAAGGAGGACGCGTCCTCCTTTTTACCTCCGTGGCCTCCGTCTGGCAGGTGTTTTTAAAATACATGATTTTGTCTGGCTCTTTACTTACAAGTGTTCAAGTACACTGGAACCACCCCAGAACACCCTATTTTTAGGGGGAAGCATATCAAGCAATGTTCCCTCTAACTATTTGTAGACTGTGTGCGCAAACAATTTATTTGTGTGTACAAAAACATTTCTTTGTGAGCACCAATATTAGCACTAAAAACAGAAGACTATCACATTAACACTACATTTCCTCCATGCATCATCCAATGTCCTCCTTTTCATACTTCCCTGTCCTCCTTTCCATGTTTTGGTATCTGGTAACCCTAGACATGGTGGGAGAAAAGAGCATGCTTTTAATAAAAGCAAAGCAGTCCTCTGGCACTTAAACATTAACAAATTTATTTATTGCATGAGCTTTCACAGAAAAAAACCCCAGTTTGCACTGGCAGCTCCAGAGAAGAGGCAGAGGGTCGCCCCCCACCCCAGACAAGGAGCTCACCCCAGGCACCACCCCTAGTCTGGCTAGACCAATTTGGTTGGAGGGAAAGGCACTTTAAACATTCACTTTGTTAGGCTTTCAGACTCAGGCATTTCTCACAGTTCACTGGGCCCTTTAAGGATGTTGGAATAGCAATGGAAGGGTGTGTTCACACAGCATTCTTATTTCGAAACAACAGAGGTTGTTTCGAAATAAGAAATGCCATGGCCACACGACGTACCATTGTTTCGAAACAACGGGTTCCGGCAAGAGCAGCTGCGCTGGGGAATCCCGGGGCTGCGCTCACCCTGGCCCCTGCAGCGGTGGGCTGAGCCGGGCGCCCCCGACCCCGTGGCGGGGTTTGGGGGAAGCCCTGGCAGCAGGCTCGAGCCAGGCACCCCCGACCCCGCGGCAGGGTTTGGGGGAAGCCCTGGCAGGGGGGTGAGCCGGGCGCCCACGACCCCGCAGGGGGGTTTGGGGGCAGCCCGGGCTTTAAAGATGGCAGGGTGAGGCGCTGGGCTGTGCTTCACCCCGCGGGTGCCTTCAGTCCCCTCCCCAAATGAAAAAGCATGTCCACACTGTGGACATGCTATTTCGCTCCCTTATTTCGAAGACACCTTTTTTGTCTTTTGAAATAAGGTGTTTCAAAATAACCCTTTATTTCAAAACAGCTTGTTTCGAAACGTCTTGTTTCGAAACAAGCCTTCTGTGTGTGAACATAGCCGAAAAGTATCACGCCAGAAAACTTCTGTTGAAGGGTTAAATGTTCTAAATGGGAAGGGAGAGTTTTGTTTTAAGGAACCTGCAGAGTTTCACTTTCTTTTCTCAAGTTCTTGCTCTCGATAATTACTGAGTTAAGTTTCAAGGGAGGCATCTTGAGTAGGATTACCAGATAACAAAGCATGGAAAGGAGGACAGGGAAGTACAAAAAGGAGGACATCGGAGGACACATGGAGAAAATGTAGTATTAATGTAATATTCTTCTGTTTTAGGGGGCCCTGGAACACTTCCCCCTAAAAATAGGATGTTCTGGGGGCATTCCAGCATACTTGAAGCCCTGTAAGTAAAAAGCCAGAAAAAATCATGTTTTTTTAAATGCCTGCTGGATGGAGGACATGAAGGTAAAAAGAAGGACATGTCCTCCTTTTGCCTGACATCTGGTAACCCTAATCTTGAGGGACATCCCTCGTCATCCACCATCATCCTCCTTTGGGTTCCTGACAGGTCATTGCTCCCCTGATTGGCATCTCCAGACTTGGCTGACACCAACCTCTTGCTTTGCTTGTTTGTTTCAACTATTCATCAGTCTGGACCTGCTTTATACCTGTTCTCCTCACATGCACACAATTCTCACAACCATACTGTCAGTCTTTTGATACTTACAATTGCTGCTTTTGGCTATTTTCTGTTCAGGGAGAGGGGGGAATTTCCTGCTTTTGAGAGGCTCACCCTTCTTCCTCTGGAGGATACAACTTGCAGAGGCACATTAACTGTTAGGATTGTTTACCCAGTCGGAACATGACTGGAAACAAACTCATTAACCTTTTACTCCAGCACAGGCCCCATACACAATAGAAAACTCTTCCTAATTCAGCACTAAAGATGAGATAACCCTTTTTAGCATAGGCCCTTGACCTGAAGAACCAGCTCCTGCAAGCTCATGGGTTCATCCGGGGGTTATTTCTTTGGGCATGCGGGACAGCACACTGTTTAAACTACTGTGCTATTTCAAGACTGTAAGACTGGAGATTTCATCCCTGTATTTAAAAAAATACAATCTATAATAATTATGGACTCAGTCTTGCTCTCCTATTATTAATTTATATGCAGAAGGGACCCCTTTATCTAGATATCACCACCAGAGGGAGAGCGGGGGCTGTGACCCATCCCCGAAAAGGAGCTTGTCCCCCCCCCACAGTTGCCCCTCATCTGGGGGTAGGGGGACAAGCTTTGTGTCTTTGATTGGTTGGTGGGAGGACACTCTTCACATATCATTTCGTTTGGCTTTTGGACTCCGGCATTTTTCACAGGTTCGCTGGGCCCTTTAACTATGTTAGAATAGCAGTGGAAAGGGATCGGACCAAAAGACTTCTATTAAGAGGTTAGTGTCAAAATGGGAGGGGGGAGTTTTGAGAAACCTGCAGAGTTTCAGTTTCATTTCTCCTGTTCTGACTGAGCAGGTGGAAGGCATAGTTTTGCTGATCTGTACTATTGCTTGCACATTCAACTCTTATTTTAATCTTCTTTCATATTAGTAAGGTTCTTTTAGACCAGGCCTGACTGCCGTCCGCTTTACTCAGCTACTTCTGCTAACAAAGGAAAGATAGCTGTCCTGAGAGGCTTTAAAAAGAGGAGACAAGTTGTAGCTCGATTCTGTAATTACTTTGGCATTTAGAATAACCAAGGGGGATTTTAGTGAGCCAGTTTGAAGGATAAGGGTCCTGGTCCAGAATCTGACCACAGATAAATCAAAACTTAAACTAATTTTCTTTACAGACACTCCTGGGATGAGAAGAGGTATACAGAGTTAAGGTATTTATAACAATTTTTATACCTAACAGCACAAAGCATATAATTGATAAGAATACTAATTAATAAATGTATAATGAAATAAATGAAATAACAAAGTAAACATTAATGTATTCAGCAAATCCTATACAGCTGAGAACAAGCAATAACCAGTTATAATTTCTATTAAAACTATAAAATAGTTCAGATTACAAGGTTACAATTTGCTTATACTTACGCCCAAAATAAAGATGTTCAATTGAAGAGTAGAGCTAACAACTCTGACATTAATTAGCTAAAATAAAACAAGAAAAACCTGTCTAAAGAAAGTAAGGTAGAGTTGAGTCGTGCGGCTGTCAAGATCTGCTTGTGAGATAACTGAGCTCACCTTCAGGAAAGTGGAAGCTTCAAATTCTCTACCAATTTCAGGGCCTTAAGTACCCATTTTCAGCTCACTACAGGGTTTTACCTTTCATACGGCTTCAAAAATAAATTGAATTATCTCATTCAACTTGGCCCAAATATGGGTCTTGACCTAAAAAAAATAATTGTCCAGGTGCTTTAATGTTATTGGTTCAGGGGTTCATACATGCAGTTGACATATCTTCTGCCTGCATTTTCCCCTTTACCTTTCTCCTACTTTCCTATTTACTACCATTTGTGGGTTTTATGATGGGTTTGAAGAAATATCTTCTACCTATCTGCCTGCAAAACATGATCAAAATAACTTATCTGGTACTTTCCATCAAAATCTGCAAGATCCACTATCACCTCTTACCTAGTTAGCTTTGCAAGCATCATCCACTCACTTCTTGCAAAGCAATTTCATGCAGACTTTGGCTGTGTCCACACACAGTCAGTTAAATCGATTCTACTTGAATCGATTTAACTAAATCAATCTAAAAATAGTTGAATTGATTTAAGTAAAATCGATTTAACAAGTCTAGATGAATAAAACCCAAATCGAACAAGCATGTCTGGACACAGGACTTGCTAGTTCAATTTGGGAGGGGACACACTGGGAGGTGTGGCAACATGGCCCCCTGGCACAGCCATGTTGCCGTCCAATCCCCTGATGGGCAGGGGAGCCAGGCAGGGGAAAAAGCCCCTAGGACAGCGATCACCCTGCCTCCTGCATCCCCCGCAGCTGGCTGGTCAACTGTGGGGCTGGGGAGGGACTGCGGGGCACCCACATAACCTGCTCCTTGCCCAGCGGCAGGGGCAGGGAAGCTGGCGCACCCCACTTCCCTCGCTTTCCTGCAGCTGGCCAGTGCTCCTTATTTCGAAATAAAGAAACGCAGTGTGGACCTAAGCATTTTTTAATCGAAATAACCAGTGTTACTTTGATTTAAAGCTTGCATGCGGACATACCCTTTGTTATTCTTGCAAGGCCTGCAGGATTCTTGCATCACCACCTTCTAGAAGGAACTAATGCTAGCCTACTTACTTATGCTAAATGAAATACTATAAAACCATGATTTCTTAAACTTATACAGAAGATATATCTGTATAAAATGGATAGAGAGTAATATATGCATGCAGCTCAATAAGTATAGTCAAAGGCTATGTCTACACACACATCGTGATTTTGAAATGAGTTATTTTGAAATAAAGTCCTTATTTCAAAATAAGTTAATTCGAATTAACAAAATGTTAATTCGAATTAAGGGAAAGCCTGCTATTGAAACAGCTGTTATTTCAAAATGGTTATTTCAAAATAAAGTCGTTTGGACATGTTGTTTCAAAACAGTTGTTTGGAGACAATGGTGTTGTTTCAAAACAACATGTCCAAACGGCCTTATTTTGAAATAACCATTTCAAAATAACAGCCGTTTCAAAACAATTGGGGTTTAACCTGTTTCGAAACAGCAGTTCTTATTTCGAAAGGATGAGATCTGTCCTTTCGAAATAAGAAAATGTCGTGTGGACCAAATATCTTTTATTTCAAAATAACCAGTGTTATTTTGAAATAAAACTGCTGTGTAGACATAGCCAAAGGCTACAAAGTGGAGAGAGCAGACAAATTGCTGAAGGAACGCAGAGCTGCAGCCTAGAAAGCTGGTAAGGGAGAAGAGGTTTCCAGGACCAGGCAATGAAAAGTCTTGGTAGTTCTTTGCGAAGGCCCAACCATTCCACCCCATTTCTGCCCTCTCATGCTATCTAAGCAAAACCAGCCATTTTCAGGAGCTTTAGACCAATATCTCATAAAATCCCAGCCAAATAACACCTCAAAGAAGTTCTTATATCACAGAAGTACAGGGAGGTTCCTCAGAAAGGTCCAGTGAAGCAAGCATTTGTTGGGTTGGAGGCATTATGCAGTACTAGTGAGTCTGATGTTTGTGTGGATGAATGTGATGAGGAAAATCATCTGGAGGTTCATTTGCTGGTCTATTGCCTGAGTTGTATGCCTACTTATGTAAATAAGTTACCTGGTCCAAGTGACATTGCACACTCTAAGCAAGAAAGTCCTGTACAGACAGTGCTAAAATATTTCCCATCAACAAAATTTAGCAAATCACGGCAACATTTCAATCCAACCTGGTACCAACTGTACTCCTGGCTAGAATACAATGCACTGGAAATGGTGGGTTTTGCTTTGCTTGTTGCCTCTTCACTGGAAAAGATGCAAGTCGTGGTGAAAATGTGTTTAAACACAAGGGGTACAGCAACTGGAAAAAGACCACTGAGAATGATTCAGGTCTGAGGCTGTATAACAGAAGTGCAGTCCACAAAGTTTGCATGATGGATTGGGAAAGTAACAGAGAAACATAGACAGGCATAGGAGGTTCAGTTTTAGCCCAGTTAAGTGATGCTAATAAAGAACTTATAAAAGAAAATAGACATTGTGTGTCTACTCTTGCAGAAATTCTTTTGTTCACCTCTAAACAAAAATATTTGCTCAGCATGGACACTGGGAAGTTGATGAGATGGGTGACAACAGAGGAAATTTTCTTGAACACTTGCTGCTAGTTGCAAACCGTGATAGTTGATAGTTTATAGTTTACCTCACAATGCAAAGTATACACCAGGGGTCAGCAACCTTCATCAACCCCGATGCCCGCCCTGCCCACCCCACCCTCAGTGGGTGCCCGGGGCAGAGCCAAAAGGGGGCGGGACCAGGCCTCTGGTTCGCGGCCAGGGCTGGCACTCCACCCCCCTGGCAGTGGCAGGGGGCCTCTGGGGGTTGGGGTCAGGGCCGTCCAGGAACCATCCGTGTGGGTTGGCTCCTGCCCCCAGCAGCAGCAGCAGCAGCAGGCAGCTTCCAGGGATTGGAGTTGGGGCCGGCACTTGCCCCAGCTAGTAGCTGCTCTGGGCTGGCAGACTCACCCCTCTCCCCTGTAACCTGCCCAGCAGGGGACAAGGCCAGCAGGGGCCAGGAGCTGAGCGCTGTAGCTTCCTTGTCCCTACTGGCCACACTCCCCAGCAGGGAAGCGCAGCCAGGGAGGGCCTGGAGGAGCGGGGCCAGTGGGGGGGGGGGTGCTGAGCAACGCCTCATGCCACTCAGGCTCAGCCCCCATGACATTTTTGGCACAGGTGCCGGGGGTTGCCAACCCCTGGCATGCACATTATTCAATTCAACTCAAGATGTATTGTTAAGTATCATGAGCAAAATGGTTCGAGAGTCAATTTCCTAAGAAGTCAAAGAAGTTGTTTTTTTGCATTAATTGCTGATGAAACAAAGGACATACATAAGCAGGAACAAATTTCAGTGCTCCTCTGTTATTGCTACAGAGGCAATATATCTGAACGATTTGTTGACTTTCATCTGTGTCATTCACTGGATGCAGGGGTTAAAGTAAAGGGGAATGCACCGCAATGCTGTTCCAGGGCCCCATATTTTTAAGGAGCCAGCGTTCTGGGACCCCTAAAAATAGGGGAATGCCCCAGAACACTGTGTTCTGGCTCCCCCTAAAATAAGGGGATGCACCAGAACACTGCGTACCAGGGACCCCCTAAAAATGGAAGTGAATGGGAGTGCACCAAGGTGGAATGTGTTCCCTTGCTAGCTCAGGGGGCTGCTATGGGTGCGCAGCCACTCCAGGTGCCAGGAAGGGAGGAGAGGGGAGGAGTGGCTGAGCTCACTCCTGCCTGCCGCAGCATCCCCCCCGGGGCTAGCAGAGGAACACGTTCCAGTGCGGCATGCTCACACACGCACCTATTTTTAAAGTGCCACCCTAGCGTCTGGCAAAAAGCCAAACAAAATCAACTTTTTCACTAATGCCTGCCAGGTATGGTGGTGGGGCAGTCATGGGGGGGGGAGTTGGGGTGGTACTGTGGCAGGCATTTGGGGGGTAGTACTTGGGCTGGTGGTAGTGGGCAGTACTTGGGGTGATGGTAGTGGGGCAGGCATTGGAGGGGCAGTAGTGGGGTGGTGGTAATGGGGCAGACATTTTGGGGGCAGTAGTTGAGGTGGTGGTGGGGCAGGCATGGGGGGAAACAGTAACTGGAGTGAGTGAAGGTGGCCTGCACTGGCATGAGGGAGGGCTTGCACCAGCATGAGAGGGGCTCGCCAATTTAAGAGGGTTCCGGGGTCCCCAAAGTATACTTCAATCCCTGACTAGATGCTTCTTCACTAATGAGTTATATAAAGAACATTTTGGCATGTTGTGGCAGACTTACAGGGTTGACTCTCTCCTTTATTGTGTGCAGCTTGTCTCTGCTCTTCTTCTTGGATCGCTTTAATTAGCTGTGAATAGTCTGGTGGGCTTTCCTGTCGCTCCCTTAGCTGAAGGTGAAGTGGAATGAGATCGTAGTATTGGATCCCCCCCCCCCCACTACCTGTGCCAACCTGGTCTGGTCCATCTTCTCAGAAGTTACAGCTCCACTCAAGATAGCTTTCTGCAATATCTTTTCAAGTCTTTCTACGTAGTTGGACATCATCTTGCCTTCTTGCTGTTGGGTGCTAAGCAATCTACAATAAATATCCTCAGCACTTTCATTTTTTCCAAAGATATTGGTAAGGGCCTCTAGGCAGTTCTTTACACTGACCCCAGAGTTGACTAGCTTCAGGGTGCAGACAACATCTAGTGCTGGCTTCCATAGACTTTCTATTAAGCGTCTTCACTTCTTAATGTCAGGCATGGCCCACTCCTGTAGCATTTCCGAAGTGTGTTCCAACCAAGCTTCAAATCCCTCCTCCCCAAGCACTGGGGTGGAACTTCCAGAGAGTACTCTTAGTTTGCGGGTGGTGCTGGAGTTGTGGTGGGACTGCATAGCCTTGACCAACACCTTTTCTAAAACACTCTCCCACACCCCTGACGAAGGGGCAGACTCCTGAGTTGGGGCCCCTGAGCTAAGACCCAATAGTTCTGGTACATCAGCCATAGTCTTCCCTTCTTTCTCCAAGAAAGCAGCCATCTTTTTCAGGAACTCTGTCTGGGGGGTTGGGGTCTTTGGGGACTTGCCTTCCACGGTCACTAATTTTCCATAAGTTGCCCCCAACCTTTAACACTGATGGTACCGACAGGGCTTCCACAGCCTGTTTCAACTCACAGAGCCTGTCGTAGGTTCCATGGTCCTCTGCGATATCTGCCTACACAGCCTGCAATTAGCTATGTGGGTCTCTGTGGTGGACTCAATGGAACCCTCATCAAATTCCTTAGGTATCCCTTGCGCCAATATGCACTTGGTAGGGTTAATATTCAATTTCTTACACCAATTTTCTAATAGCTGTGAAGCCATTATGCAAACTTGTCTAGCTGCAATCACAACAAAATAGGGCCCCACTTGAGGGGTCACTCAGGTGTGCTTGCAAGGGGTACTGACTCAGGATCGCAGACGAGCCCCCAAAATGTAAGCCTTCTGCCAGGGTGGGCTGGTAAGACAACGGCCAGGTTCTATATCTAGGGATGTCCCAGTAATGTAACACCACCAACTGGCTTGAGGCCCCACCCAGACTTCTGGGGAATCCGGCACTGTTCCCTGGGCACCCGAAAGGGGTAAGGCTTCCCCACTCACAAGCATGAGACTGAATGTAGTAAACAGAACTTTTAATAGTAGTAAAACAGAATGCAAAAGGTCAAATAACAGAGATTAGCACTAATCTAGAAAAATCAGTATAGATCAAAGTTCCCAACAACCCACATTGCATAACAGAACATACTAACTTAATGGCAAAACTGGCACTGATCTGGAGAATCAGTGCTAACTAGACTCTCAACCAACCCTAGGGTACGTAGGGAGTGTCTTTCACACCAGCTGTCCGCCAGCTCCACCTACCGGTCACTCACACCACCCAGCTCGCCACTGGCTGCTCTCACCATCCACTGGCTCTGCTCTCCAGTCACTCACAGTGCCCAGCTCACTGCTGGCTGCTCTTTCCATCCACTAGCTCCACCTGCTGGTCACTCCATCTGCTGCTTCTCTTCAGTAATTTCAGCTCAGAGAGAGAGAGTTCCCTCTCTCTAGTAATCTCAGCTCAGAGAGTTTGTCTTTCTCTAGTCACAGCAGCTCTTAAACATCAAGTAGCTGCAAACACCAACTGTCCTTAACATAACAAAGGGGGCCTCAAAGAAGCCCAGCCAGATCTATCGTCTGACAGGGGGGCTGGGGTGAGACAAGAATGCCTCCAGCATTTTGCTCCAAAAAGAACTAAGGCAAAACCCCACCCCTCTCACTCTTTTTCAGGCTGAAATAGCCAGTGGCCTTTCTTACAAGCCTTTTATTTTAACTAAGGGTTGCTTTTACTCTTTAACTAGCCCAGAAAGATTTGAAACAAGTAGAAAATAGGATATCACAACAGACAGTATTTCATATTTTTCTTCAGTAGAATTACAGATATTGGCAGATTTGTGAACGGATTAACTCCAAATACCATTACGCACTATGCCCTGCACGTAGTATGCTAATACCTAATTGTGCTCTTTTGTGTTCATGCTAATACAGGACCCATGCAGATTAGTTGCCCGCTTCAGAAGCTGTTAGGCACAGCTTCTAAGTCTGCCATATATTAACAATGGCTATGTTCACACGTAAACTCTTATTTTCAAATAAGTTATTTCAAAATGAGTTATTTCAAAATAAAATCCTTATTTCAAAATAACAGAAATTGAAATGAGCAAATATTAAATTGAAATGAGGGAAACCCTGAAAGTGAAATAGCATGTCTGGACACAGGACTTGCTATTTCGCTTCAGGAGAGGGGCAGCATGGGAGGTGTGGCAACATGGCCCCCTGGCAGGGCTATGTTGCCAACCAATCACATAAAAGGAGGAACTGGCCTCATCTCTCTGTCCATTGTAGCTCTCAAGAGCTTGCAAGAGAGATGGTTATGGATGTTCCCAGGCTCATATACCATCCTCGAACGCTTGGTAGACCTGCTGCTAGCCTGTAGGGTGCTGCTCTGCTGTGGGACACAATCTTCCCTGAGCCCAGGGCTGAGCCCCCCGACCATCGTCTCAGTGGCCCTGACAGCACCAATAACTCCCCATCCCCCTTCTGTGCCACAGCGCATCTGGACACCAGCACAGACTGGTGGGAGTGGGTTGTCCTGTGAACCTGGAGCAACGAACAGTGGAGGAGGAGCCTCTGGGTTGTCAGGGAGACCTTCACCCACCTGGTCGCTGAGCTCACCCCGGTCCTGCACCGAAGGGACACGGTGATGAGGGCAGCCATCCCCATGGACAAGAGAGTGGCCATTGCTGTCTGGAAGATGGCCACTCCCGAGTCTGACAGGTCCGTTGCCCATCTCTTCGGCATCGGGAGGTCCACCGTTGGGGAAGTGCTGCTGCAGGTCGCCCACGCCATCAGCACAGTCTTGCTGCCATGCCTTATCATCCAGGGAATGCTGCAGGACACCATTGCTGGCCTTGCCACCCTGTGCTTTCCAAACTGTGGGGGTATACTCGATGCCACCCACATCCCTGTGCAAGCCCCAAAGCACCAGGCAGCTGAGTACAGGAACAGGAAGGGATACAACTTGGTCATCCTGCAGGCCCTTGTGGACCACCAGGGCATTTTTCAGAACTGCAACGTCAGATGGCCGAAGAGGGTGCACGATGCCAGGGTTTTGCGCAACTCCTCCCTGTACCAGGGCATGGAAGCGGGCACCATCTCCCCCCCCCCCCCATAATATCACCATTAGGGAAGTTGAGGTGCCTGTCCTCATTGTCACTGATGAGACCAACCCCCTGTCCCCTGGCTCATGCACCCTTACACAGGACCCCTCGACGTCGGACAGCAGCTTTTTAACAGCCACGTCAGCCACTGCCACCAGGTGGTTGAGCGGGCTTTCAGCAGACTGAAGACCTGCTGAAGGTGCTTCCTCATGTGTCTGCACCTTGCTGAGGTCAGAATTGTGGAGGTCATCAGTACCTGCATGGCACTGCATAACCTCTGTGAGGTCTGGGGGGGGGGGAGCCAGTACCCATCATGTGGGAGGCTGAGGCACAGCTCATCAGGGCCCAGTTCCAGCAGCCAGAGGTGTTGGCCCCGAGGAAGTGACTGCCGCATAGAGCAAGTGCTGTGTGGGAGGCACTGAGAGATCTGTTTATCCAGGAGGACATTTGAGGGCCAGGCCTGCCCCACCACACCACGCATTCCCCCATTCTGCCACAGCCAGCCCCCGCCCAAACCACCCACACCCTGAACCCAACCCAATAAAATAGTCAACTTGAACTGTTACATGTGTGAACATTTATTTATAAAAAGAAGGAGATCAGGGAAGGGGGGGCTTGGGAGGCAGCAAGGTTCAAGTGGGGACAACTGGGGGGGGGGGGCTTAATTGGGAGCAGGGATGTGGGGTGGAGGCGGAACTGGGGGAGGAGTTAACTGGGACCAGGGATGTGGGGTTTGAGTTTGGGGACAGCAAGGTGGGGTCATATTATGGGGGAGCCACCCCTGGGCTGTGGCCCACTGCCCCATGCCCTTCCCTGTGGCTACCCTGTGCCCGGGGATACTGGCGGCGAGGGGTGTCATGGTGGAGGTCCTTCAGGGTCCAGGGGCACAAGGTCGTCTGCAATGCGCCGCAGGCTGGAGGCAACGTCCCGTGTGGCTACAGTCAGGGCTTCCTGGGCTGTAGCCTGATGCTCCATTGCCACCGCCTGCCGCTCCATTGCCACCATGACACACTCATCTGCATCCGCAGCATGCTGGAGCTGTTGGATGGTGGCGTCCTGGTGCCTCCCTGCTCCACTTGCCAGGCCCAGGAGGAGTCTTTTTGAATCGAATCGAAGCATAGGTTGGAAGGGACCTCGTGAGATCGAGTCCAACCCCCTGGGGCTTGAACTTTTGCTCACTGGCGGAGCTTGGGCAGGCTGGCAAGGATCTCGTCCCGGGTCCAGTGGGCTCTCCTCCTTGGCCTCGTGATGGTGGGCAGGCTCGCAGGAGTGGGCCGGTGGGTGGGCGCATGAGCTGCAGGGCAGAAGTGAGAACAGTTACTGTCAGCCTACTGGCCTTGGGTATGTACAGCCTGTGAGCTTCAAAACCCTCTGCCCTGACTGCCAGCAGGATTCCCAATGTGTGTGCTGTGTACACTGCTCTCAGGGGGGCATGTGGCCTCGTGGCGCACAGTAGTGAGCTGTACGCAGCACATGTGGCCCGGGAAGTCTCCTGAGGCCATGTGGCAGCCATGTTGGCTGCAGGCTCTCTGCACTGCATGCTGCCACATCTGCCTATTGCCACCCCTGTGTTGAGGGATGCCCATCCTGCTTGGACCTGGGACCATATCTCCACATGCCTCCCTGCCACCTGTATCCACGGGAGAGCCTGTGCACCCCCCCCACCCTGGGCCCGAGCCCTACCTCTCCCAGGGCTGTGCCCCCCTTGGTACCCATGCCTTGCACTCCTGGGCCTGCCTGCCTGGGAGGGGGGAACATTCACCAACTGGCAGTCCTGAAGTCCACCTCAATGTCCCCTCCAAGGCGGCTGTCTCCTCCATCTCCCCCTTGGGCTCCTCTTCAGGACTGCTGGCCCTCTCCTCGTGGGCGGGGATCAGCTCCAGGATGGCAAGTGGTGCAGTCCTGGACTGGCTGATGTCTCCCTTGTCCAGGGAAGCCTCAGGGTCTGAGGGGCCTCCCTCAGGTGACATGGCCAGGGTGCGGGGCTCACCGCTGTCCATTGGCTGGGAAGGGAGGCCGCTGGACTGCTGGCCCAAAAAAATATGCAACTCTTCAAAGAAGGGGCAGCTGCTGGCACCAGCTAGCCCCTGGAGCTGCCTGGCATCCCTGGCCTGGGCATAGTCCTGCTGAAGGCTCTTCACTTTTGAGCGCACCTCCTTGGTGGTGCGCTCGTAGCCCTCAGCAGACAGGGTCTCAACAATGTCCTGCTACACATCACAGTTGGCTTTCTTACTTGGCCAGGGTTTGTCTTGTCTCACTTTGCTCTGCTTCCTCTCACTGACACTTAGTGTGTTCCTGGATGTGTCTGTATTGGTACTTGCTCAAAAGTAAGCAACTGTATTTGAAAGAAATCCATTACCAGTGTTCTGTTCTGCCTAATTTGTACGTCAGGGATATGTCCACACATATCTTTTAAATCTAAATAACACTGGTTATTTCACTTTTAAAAAGATTAGGCTCCATTATTTCAAAATAGCTTAAACCTAATTTAATTTGAATAGTCTGGTTATTTCGAAATAACACCATTCGGACATGATATTTCAAAATGACCATTATTTCAAAATAACACTTTTGCCCTTATCCTTCCCAAGGTGCCTTTCTTTTTGCATATATTGGATGGGAGCATGGCCCAGTGTGGGGGCCATGTTGCCACACTTCCCATGCTGCCCCTCTCCTGATTCGAAATAGCAAGTCCTGTGTCTGGACTTGCTATTTCAATTTGAGGTTTTTGCTTATTTCGATTTAAGTTAATTTGAATTTAGGATTTCATTTCAAATTAACTTATTTCAAATTAACTTAAATCAAAATAAGCATGTATGTGTGGACATAACCAAAATGTTTAGATAGGGACTTGTTGGGAAGCTGTTTTCCATGTTGTAATTTGAATTTGGTTGGTTAATGCTTGCTTGCAGTATAAAGAGTAAACTATGTCACCAAAGTTCATCTAAATCACTAGGATTTATTTCAGAGAAAAAAGTTTAGAATGAACACTTGCCCACCCTGAAATTCACTATGTCCTCTGTATGCCCCGCCCCATACAAAAATTTCTGGAGCCACCACTGCCACTTCATCAGACACTTTGAAGATGGGGGAACAATGAGACACTGTCCCCCCATCGTCAAAGCGTCTGATGAAGTGTGATTTTCTCCCATGAAAGCTCATATGATAAATAAATTTGTTCGTGTTTAAGAGCCACAGGGCTTCTTGTTTGTTTTGCTGAACTAGACTAACACCACTACTTCTCTAGAACTTGGCAACATGTTTTTAATATCACTGGAAAGTGAAGGTGAGCTTCCTGAGGGATAGAATTTAAAAAACAAAAGCAAACAAACAAACAAAAACAAAGTATATATGTAACTGAGGAAGACTGTCACTCCTAAATGCAGTAGGAACATTTATCCTATCAGAATTGTGGGAAAATTGTGTGTCTGTGGAGGAATACTCTGTACATAAACTTTCTAAATAATGTACTGGATATTGTTCCAAAGTTGTGGCTGTGTTTGTTTAATTTAGAAAAACTAAAAAAGAGTCTTGTGGCTTTTTTAAAAACTAACACGTTTATTTTTCACATGAGCTTTCATAAACAAAGTCCCACTTCATCAGATGGACTTTGCCCACAAAACTTCATGCGAAAAATAAATTTGTTAGTCTTTAAAAGTGCCTCAAGACTCCTTTTTTGATGCACTAGATATAGTGTCACAGCTCACAAGGAAATTAAAAAAACATGATGCTAAGACATATCAGTCATTCAAGCAGTGTTTAATTGGACCCAATACATAGATAACATTAGGTTTTACCCATTATGATTTAGACAGAGATATTCTTCCACATGTTGAATGGAACCTTAAACTTATAAGGGGTAAGGTTATGAGATGTAATGGTACCCTTCCACGTATCATGTGGACCAACTAAAAAAATCAGGTCCAGAATGGGATTCAAATTAAGAGTCACCAAATCTGGGTGGTTTTCAGTACTATGGTCTGAATAGACCACTTCTATTAATTATTCCTCTGCACCCAAGGCATTTTACAGTAAAGAAAGATAAGGGCCCTGCCGTTTACAGTTTACCATGACACAAGTGAGAGAAGTAATGAGGAAAGGAAGTACAAGGGTTGTAGCAATTAGATCATGGGGTTTCATAGGTTTAGTCCTGCACTCTTCCTGGTGGTTCAATTAAAAGTACTTTTGTAATAATAAATTAGTTACTATTGACTCATGCACTGGGAGCATTGCCAACGGGGTTAGTCTTAATGAAAAATTTGATTCTTAGTTGGAGAGTGCGCCCAGCTCACATTCTCTCCAGCTTCTGTCCAACTAGGCTTTACCCTCAGAGGAAGTTTTTTCTCAACAAGAATTCTCCCCAAGCAAAAGTATTTTCAGGATTTCTGCAAACAGACTTTTCTAAGAAATGAACTTGGAACCTGTAATGCTAAATCTGCGACTCTCTGAAGGGAGAGTTGTAGGGAGTAGTGCTGCAGCTGCCAGGGAGAGTTACTCAGAGATAATCTGAGAGCATGATATACTAAAATCTCATTGCACAGGGAAAGTTAGTGACAGAAGGGTAAGGAAGGTGACATTCAATTTGTAGAAATCTACAGAATCTACAGAATCACCCTCTGTGGTATGATACGAAAACAATGAGCGTTCTGCAGTATCAGACTCATAGGACTGCAGGGGACCATGAGAGGTCATCAAGTCCAATCCCCTGCATGCATGGCAGGACCAAGTACCCTCTTAAACCATCCCTGACAGGTGTTTGTCTAACTTGCTCTTAAACACTTCCAATGATGGAGATTTCACAACCTCCCTCGGCAACTTATTCCCGTGCTTAATCCTAATGTCCAAACTAAGCTTCCCTTGCTGTAATTTAAGGTCATTGCTTCTTGTCCTATCATTGGAGGCTGAGGAGAACAATTTTTCTCCTTCCTCCTTGTAACAACCTTTTAGGTACTTGCAGACTGTTATCATATCCCCTCTCAGCCTCCTCTTTTCAAACTGTACAAGCCATTCTTTCAATCTTCCCTCATAAGTCAAGCGTTCCAGACCTTTAGTCATTTTTGTTGCTAGTCTTTGGACTTTCTCCAATTTGTCCACATCTTTCTTGAAATGTGGTACCCAAAACTGGATGCAGTGCTCTAGCTGAGGCCTCATCATGGTGGAGTACATCAGAAAAATTATTTTTGTTATCTTACTTACAATACTTCTGTTAGTCCATCCCAGAACAATGCTTGCTTTTTTTTGCAACAGTATTACAGTGTTGACTCAGGTTTAGCTTGTGGTCCACTATGACACCCAGATCCCTTTCCACAATACTCCTTCCAAGGCAGTCATTGCCCATTTTGTATATGTGCAACTGTTTTTTTTTTCCTGAAGTGGTGTACTTTGCACTTGTCTTTATTGAATTTCATCCTATTTACCTCAGACCATTTCACCCATTTGTCCAAATCATTTTGAATTGTGATCCTATCCTCCCGTGCACTTGCAGCCCCTCCCAGCTTGATATCATCGGCAAACTTTATAGGTGTACTCTCTATGCCATTATCTAAATCATTGATGAAATATTGAACAGAACTGGACCAAGAACTGATTCCTGCAGTACTCTGGTTTTTATGCCCTTCCAGCATGACTGTGAACCATTGATAACTACTAGGGTAGCAGGGGGATTCACTATCATCCCAGCTCCAGGTCCTGTTGTTCTTGGAAATTTTTTTGATTATATGTCATCAGAAGTGGGTTGAGTTAGGATTGCCAAATGATACTTTTTGAACACAATGAACACAATGGTACTAAACATGACAAACCTAGAGCAATCATAGAGATATATAGTTGAGAATATGTTTAAAAATCAACTTTAAAATTATTCTTTAACGCAGGCAGGCACTACTTACATAAAAAATATCTTTAGTAATCATAGGGAAGTTAGTCTTGACACATAGGGTTGAAAATAATTTTTTATCAAAGACATCAGTAGTGTCACCCCCATCTAGGGCAGGGGTCAGCAACCTTTGCCAACCCCTGTGCCGGTCCATGGTGCTAGCATCCGAAAGTGTGACCTTCTGTCTCACCTGCACAAATGCTCTGTTCTGTGTCTAACCAAGCTGTGCCTTCTGTGACAGACAGCATAGGGAGTGTGCCAAGGAATCCAACTTTTGGGAAAGAGTTACTGTACAGGCGTGGGAACACTTAAATACTAAGATAGACCCCTCCAGAAAACCAAGCACACTACAGAATCAGACAAAGCTTTCTAAGCAAGCCACAGAAAAGTTACCTGGCATTGTTTTTGACATCTATGGTGCTAGCATCCAAAAGTGTGACCTTCTGTCTCACCTGCACAAATGCTCTGTTCTGTGTCTAACCAAGCTGTGCCTTCTGTGACAGACAGCATAGGGAGTGTGCCAAGGAATCCAAATTTTTGGAAAGAGTTACTGTACAGGAGTGGAAATAGAATCCTCTAGGTAACAAAGCAAAGCACAGTATTACATAAAGCTTTGTGAGTAAAAATTAATTAGATAAAAAATACAATTATACACTTCTATAAAAACCAATTACTGTGTAAAGCCTTATTCCCTCAAAATTCTGCATTTCTTGAATACACATTGATCAAACTTTTCCCAGCCTGTGATCCAAAACCTGCACATTGTAATGTTTATAGATGATGTCACACAAGTACGTCAGGGGTATCTGAAGAATGTGTGTTGACCTGCCATGAATTAAGATGAATGGCCCTGATGAGCTCCTGTACTGGCTTCCAGTTTATAGTATTCTATCCCCAGTAATCACCATTTTGATGATAGTCTACATGTGACACCATATATCTTGAAGTACAGACAGATTTTTTCTTGTGGAAAGTGACTCATGTTGTACAGTTACTACTGTTATAGTGCCCATTTTACTGACATAAGTTACATACAGACATTTTTAGAAGCTAGGTCACATGGTCTGTATTCCCAAATTTATGCCTGTTGTGCCATGAATAGATATAGGAAAATATTGACTTCTGTTTATGGAATTATGACAGGAATGCAAAGATGAACAAATGATTCTGCTCATAAACAGGGAGGAATTGATCAGGGACGTGGAGATAAATGGCAAGCTACGCAGTAGTGACCATGACATGGTTGAGTTCAGGATGTTGATTAAAGGAAGGAAGGAAAGAAGCAAAACAAAAACCCTGGACTTCACAAAAGCAGATGTTGGCTCCCTCAGGGAACTGATGTGCAGGATCCCTTGGTAAGCTAATCTGAAGGGGAACGGAGTCCAAGAAAGTTGGTTATATTTTAAATAAACCCTGCTAAGGGCACAGGAAGTTGCCATTCCAATTGGGAGAAAGAACAAACATGTGAGGCAGCCAGAATGGCTTAGCAGAGAATTCTGCTGTGAGCTTAAGCATAAAAAGAAAGCTTACAGGAAGTGGAAGCTTGGTCAGATGACCAAGGAGGCATATAAAGATATTGGTAGGGACTGCAGGGATAAAATTGGAAAGGACAAAGGACAAATGGAGCTGCGTCTAGCAAGGGATATAAAAGATAACAAGAAGGGGTTCTACGAGTATTTTAGTAACAAGAAGAGGCTCAGGGATGGTGTATGCCCACTGCTGAATAGGGCAGGCATCCTTGTGACAGTGTATGAGGAAGAAGCTGAAGTGCGCAATGCATTTAGTGCTTCAGTTTTCACAGGCAAGGTCAGCTCCCAGACCACTACCATGGGTGTGGCAGATGGGAGAGAAGAAGACAGGCCCTTGGTGACAGAAGGTCAGGTTAGGGACTGCTTAAAGAAGCTGGATGTGCACAAGTCCATGGGGCTGGACGAACTGCATCCCAGGGTGCTAAGGGAATTGTCCGCTGAGATAGCAGTACCGCTGGCCGTTATCTTTCAAAGCTCATGGCGAACGGGGGAGTTGCCAGAGTACTGGAAAAAAGCAAATGTAATGCCTATTTTAAAGAAATGGAAAAAGTAGGATCAATGGAATTACAGAACTGTCAGCCTTGCCTCAATCCCTGGAAAAGTTATGGAGCAGATTCTCAAAGAATCCATCCACAAACAGAGGAAAATAAAGTGAACAGGAACAGTCAGCATGGATTTAACAAGGGTAAATCATGCCTGACCAATCTCATTTCCTTCTATGATCATAAGACTGGTTTTCTGGATGCAGGAAGAACAGTTGATGTGATATACCTTGGATTTTAGAAAGGCTTTTTATAGTTTCCCACAGCATTCTCATTGCCAAATTAAGGAAGTATGGGTCTGATAGGTGGATTATAAAGTGGCTATAAAAATGGCTAGATCAACAGTTTCAGCGTGTAGAAATCAATGGTTCCATGTCTATCTGGCAAACAGTCATGAGTGCTGTTCACCAGGGGTCGGTCTTGGGGCCGGTTCTGTTCAATGTTTTCATCAATGATCTCGATGATGGAATAGACTGCATTCGCAGGAATTTTGCGGATAACACCAAGCAGAGGGGGAACAGTAGATACGGTTGAGGGCAAGGACACGATTCAGGGAGACCCAGATCAATTTGAACAGTGGGCCAATTGAAATCTTATGAGGTTCAATAAAGACAAGTGTAAAATTTTGCACTTTGGATTGAAAAACCCCATGCGCTGCTACTGCCTGGGGAACATTCAGCAGTGTAGAAAAGGACCTGGGGGTCATGCTGGATGTGAAACTACAGATGAGTCAGCAGTGTGTTCTTGCTGCCAAAAATGCCAATGGCATACTGGGCTGCATCAAAAGAAGTTTTACCAGCAGATCAAGGGATGTGATCATTCCGCCCCAATTCTGCACTGGTGAGGCCACATCTAGAATACTGTGTTCATGTTTGGGCTCCTCACTAGTAAAAGGACAGGGACATACTAGAGAGAGTCCAGTGGAGGGCAACCAGAAAGATTATGGAGATGGAGCACAAGCCGGATGAGGAGAGACTGAAAGCATTAGCCTTAGGTAGTCTGCAGAAGACAAGATTCAGGTGGTATTTGGTAGCAACCTTCAACTACTTGAAGGGATGCTCCAAGGAAGATGGAGCTCGACTGTTCTTTGGAATAACAAAGGACAGAACGAGGAGCAACAGTCGAAAGTTGCGGTTACTGAGGAGGAGGCTGTACATTAAAAAAAAAATTTTTAATAGGCCAGTGATGAAGCCTTGGAATTAGCTGCCGAGGGAGGTGGTGAAATCTCCATCTTTGGAAGTGTTTGAGGCCCGGCTCTCAAAAACCATGCCTGGGATGGTTTAGTGGGAGAGGTCCTACCTCTGGCAGGGGGTTGGACTAGATGAACTATGAGGTCCCTTCCAAACCTATGATTCTATGACTCTATGATTGTCTGTATTGATCTGTGCTTAAGTGAAAAGTCAATGGAAAATGAGGAAATTTGACCTAGAAATGAGTCACCCCTATGTAACTGAATTTGTAGCATACATGTCTGTAGGTGGGGCACAATGCCCACCTAAACATCCTGGGGGTTGGTGGAATCCAAAGCCTACACCTGCTATGGCTGCCTACAAAGTCCTTGACCCATGGGGCAGAGGATGTTCCCCATCCTGATTCCCAGACCCAGACAATGGACCTGCCAATCTATTCCCCTGATCTAAATGCCTCGACCTGTGCAAGATGCCTTGCTTCACTTTATCCACTAAACACATAGACACACAATACTTATCAATACCCTGCAGATATTGCTCGTTATTAAACCAGTACAGCCTGTGCAGCAGGAGAGGGAGAGGATTTAAAATTGCCTCTTCTCTCTGCTCTCTGTGTGCGATGGGTGCTTTATTAGCCCCCAAATAAATGTCCTTTCGATACACTGTGAGGAGGGGGAGACACAAAAAGCACCACTGGTTTGAACCAAAATCTTTCATTGAGACAAATTCAATGAAAAAATTTGTCCTCCATTACTCTCTTTGGAACAATAACACAGAAAATAGACAGATAAAGGAATAAAGAACACAACAAAAGTGGCTCAGTTAACAGTGTAGTTTAGTTCCCAGCCACACAACTACCACAGTAAAAGCATGGTAAATTAGATCCATGCACTCAAGTCAAACATACAGGGACAGTGCACTGCTGTCCACAAATATGGTGATGAGTCTGGGAGGGAAGAGTATTGTTCTTTTTGATCAAACTGCTTGTGGATGATTCTGAGAGTACCAAAACAAGAATCAGCTTCATACTTGTTAACATCTTTTCTCTTCAACATACAAGAATATTGATATGGAACATCACCATATTAATTTTTTCTGCTTGTATTTTAGAAAAAAAAATCATGTGATTCACACAAATAGACATGTAACAATTCTTCTAATCATGTGCCCTATGAACAGGCATTGCACTTGTACGATGTCCTCTCATCAGACAATTGTTCTTCACTTAATCCTGTAGGAAGGCACAGAACATGTGCCCACCTAAAACAGGACTCGCATTGGACCTTAGAAAGGAAATACATGAGAAAATTTGTTTAGAGAACAAACATTAAACAATGATCTCTCTGTATTGTAATGAAAAATCAATAACGCATACAAACTTTTATTTCAGACTAAAAGCACTCTAAAAAGGAAGCAGCTATGTGTACAAGCAGAGTACCTCAAACTACATAAGTTTCTACTCAGTCATTGGAAATAATAGTTAGCACCTGTGCTTAACATGCAGGAGGTCCTGGGTTCAATTCCCAGGGGGTTAGACTCAATGATCTCATGAAGTCCCTTCCAGCCCTATAATTTGATTTGATCTCAATTCTACTTCAGGTAATTCAAATTATCACAGCCACACAACAAATCTGAAGTCAAACTAGCCTGACCGTGCATACAACACTCTCCTTCTAATCATGTAGCGGGCATGATTGCATGGGGAAAAGCAAGTTGTGGTTACTTCAAACTTACATTTAGTTCCAATGAACAAAGGTACATTTGGTTACTTTGAAAGAAAGAGTTCAAATTTAACATCATTCTTTTGTACATGTACCTGGGCACAGGCCACAGAATGCCCTGTGCCATTGATGACCCTGACATGCAGTAATTTATTACCAGTGAAGCCTACTTAGCTTTAAGTAACTTGTAAGTGTAGACATACCCATTGTTAGTTGCCCAAGTCTACAGAGACTATCCCCCTTACACGATACAGGATTAGCACACTATCTTTGGAACGATAAACAATGTTCCATAGCATGATATCACTGCTGTCCCATCTCATAAGGTGTTGTGGTGTGGGACAGTACACAGTAAAATAAGCAAAAGTGGTTTTATATTTTCCACTGACAATGATCTCTTTCTTACCATCATGGAATGTTTTTTTTTTTTTTGCATGTGACAAAGTTGCAATAGATGCAGTACCTCTCCACACTCTTTGCCAAAAGAACACAACACTGTTCAATTTAGTAAATCTGATATAAGTCTCCAATTCACATGTCATTTTATCTGTATCATAGATCATTTAACAAACAATTTGTTAACAAGCTGTGCCCATGCTTCTTTAACAAAGTTTTAGGAGTGAGCTAATCATAGTCTTGATTTGGAATGTTGAGTCTGTTAAGTCTCTAGGAAGTTTTCTTGGCATCCATAGCTCTATCCATATCCCCCAAAGAGAAGAGAAAAACTCATAGTAAATATCACACACTCAACAGGAATTTATTCATACACATCATAGTGGTAATTCTCACATCTCAGCTACTAATATGCTTCACTTTGCAATATTAATAGAAAATCTTTTACCTGACTCCATCAGTAAAACAACAGCAACCTCTGTGCGAAACTTCTTCATGGCCTTTTCATTTACTTCTACTTTACTGATGTCCTCATTCCTTAAATATGTTTCTGCAAACTGATTATAATTGTACTTGGATCAGAAACTTACCTACAATATCTGTTTATGTCTATAGAACTCTCTTTGAAATTATGCTCATCATATCCCAGTGGTGCAAACTTTGATGTCACCAAATTTCTCTAATAAACAAAACAAATTTAATTTAAAAACGATTTACATTAGTACACTTGTTCCAGTATAATCTTGGGGAACTGTGCCATAGTTTGAGTACAAGAGCCATCTTTCAAGTAAGAAAAAAAGAGCTCCGTGCAGGGGGTGGGGGCTCTGGACACTCACTGCAGTTCATGGGTCAGAGCAAATACAGTCTTCCAATCAGAGTGGTGGACACAGAAATCACGTCTGGATCAGACAGAAGAACTATGAAGTAAAGTTATGTAATAACCTGATGGGGTCTCTGATGCAGGAGAACAGATTATTAATCAGTTATTTTAGGGAAGAAATAGTGGTTCTAGACATGACAGTAGGAATGTTTTCATACAAAAAATCAACGCAAGGAAATATACCAGAGTCAGTCTCTGCATATTGACAATTTAAAGTGATAATAAAGGGCTATGGTTGGCATTTCTTGGTGAGAGCTCTGAAGCGAAGAAAGATGTTTCTTACTTTAGAGTTCAATTTTATAAATAGAGGCTACAGTTACTCTGAGAAGTAATGCAAAATTTTGTGTGCAGACATGGGTTCATTAGTTTAAGGAGGAGCCGCCACCCCCCAATATCCTCAGTAGCAGATTTACTCTAACCTGTGAGGAACAAAACACTGTCCTTTTTATACAAAAACCCATTTCATATTTTTGTTACCTATACTGCATTATAAGTAGTAGGAAAAACATCAAAGTAAACTGATGTATGTTTTAATATTTCTTCCACACAGACAACCTAAAAAATATTGAAGGTCTTGATTTCTAAACATTTTCATCAGCTTCAGAAAAGAGTCTAAAGAAGAAATAATATATACCTTGTTTTGGTTCAGTTCTATGAAAATCATGAAGGCGAGTTTGATAAGGCTTGGTGTACATGACAGCTTATATTTTCTCTAAAACATGCCTTGAGTACTCAGCAGCAAATGTAGGAGGCAGAAAAAAGCATGATGTGCACTGCTTTGTTGCCATGACTGTGATCCCTCACCACACAAAGGCCACTGGTCTTACAAATTCAGTGAAGATAAAAGCTTTGATGGTAGAAAAGCAACAGTTTGCCAGAAACTTGATTCAGGTCACTTGTAAAGTCGCAGCTTAAACCTGGTTTGGCCATCAGGTCCCATCAAGAAAAAAAATTAGAAGTCTTCACCGAATGGGATGAACTGAAATGGCTGTACTTTTCATCCCATTCTGTAAATTACCTCTCTTCAAAGCATCTCACCAAGTGGGATTGTCTTGCATAAAAGTTCAGGCAAGAATCAGTCTATTGGTGTTTAAATGCCATAAGACTACAAGCTTGGTTTGATTTACAAACCAAACACAGGCATGAATTTGCAAGTCTGACGAAAACACTGTCGGGGGGGGGGGGGTCATGGCTTTCATTGGTTTAATACAACTGGAAAAGACAAAGGCTGTCATTCTGTTATACTCTTGCATATGTAAGAGTACTATAGAAGACAGAACTGGAATGGACCTTCTCTAAATCCAAACAGTTTGTTACAAATACACACAGTATACAAACTGTGTCACAAGAGACCAGGCAGGTCTCACATTCCATGGGAGGGACATCCACATACCTAACCCTGGAATAACAGATTCTGAATGTGGCTTAACTCCCCCTCTGTGACTTAGCAAGTGCAAATGAGAACCACAGGAGTCTAGTTCATTTCAGAGTGGAGATGCAGGTGCCTACTTGAAACTTGTAATACACAGGTAATAATGTGAGCGGCTGCATGTATCATTAGAAATCATTACTATAAAACAAATTGCATGCAAAAATCTTCAATATTTATTAAAATACAGCAAGAGTGTTATCAGTAACATAACAGACATTAAAACATAACTGTAATTGCATACAGATATGAAAATCAATAAGCACAGAAAAAGGGAATCTTCATTTGCGGAACAATGGCAAATCAAGTATTGATAGCAGGACAAGCAATTGGGCAATCTGGAACAAAAGAAAAAAATTCTTATGCTGTAAAAGTTTAAAGTGTGAGAATTAATAAACACAATAAAAAAACACATCAGAAACACATGTGCTGATGGATTAAGATATTGGGATGCCCGTGCCTTTAAGAGGAGAAGCTGGCTTCAACAAGCCAGCATGAAAGCCTCAGCCATGTCTCAGAAAAACACTTTTTCCCCCTAAGTGTGAAACCAATTAAGC
>ML681966.1:18166202-18238208 GCA_007922195.1 Podocnemis expansa | reverse complement strand
TCTGAATGCAGACTTTGTGGCACTTTTCTAAAACCTGGCAGCCCTCACCCCTCGGCTGGATGCTGCATTCTCCCCCCCCCATCACCTGATTTGTCACCTTGCACTGCTCCTGCCCCTCCACCAGAGTGCCCAAACAACCAGGACAATCACATTTCGCCCCCTGATCACACACTGCCCAGCCAGCACAACAAACTCACCCATTTTGATCCACATTCAACACATGTAAAAAGAGGGAGCAAAAAATGATAGCAAGTATGGGCAGAAGTTCAACAAAGAAGCAACAGGGAACTTCACTGAGCATGCCCACCAGATCTGAGCATGTGCAGTACAGCCAAGGTTACAAAACTTTACAGGTAACTGGTCTTAGCACTACACCGGTCCATCCTCCTCGACTGCCAGTAAGTGCCAGTGGCTCCCTCCACAGAAACAGAAACAGCAGATGTCTGAAAATTTAGTGGCAGCCGTGGCTGGAGATTGGGAGGCAGGAGCGGGGCACTTCCATGACATGCCATTCAAAGGAGGCACTCGTGGAAAGAAGCTGTTTCCTCTGGGTAGCATGTCTGGGGACAGAGGTCCCCAGGAATGCCATGGAAAGAAACTGCCTGGAGCAGCTCCTCTTGGGGGGTCCCCAGGCATGCTGAGGAAAGAAGCTGCTCAGAATGGCTCCTTGGCGACTACACCCCATGGAAAGAAGCATTCCAGGCATCTTCTTCCACACCATGCCTGGAACATGGGCATGTTGGGGACCCCCCATGCCCCGGCTGCCCCTGAAAGAAGCTGCCCAGAGTGACTTTCAGTGGCAGGAGCCACAATGTCTGTGGTGTTGCAGAGGATGCTGCATGATGCTCTGAATGGGCTCTTGTGCCACTGTTGGCACACATGCCAGGGGTTGCCTACCCCTAATCTGGGGCACCGCTGCTAGACATGTCACATTGATCCTCAGCTGTGCAGCACTAGCATATTTCCCTGCAGGACAGGCTGCCAAATGCTTTCATTGTGGTAAGCATCAGTTCTTTGCACACAAGCATTTGATTAGCTGATGGATTGATATGGGAGTGTGTGGCATTTCACGCATAACTGGTGTAATGAGTCCATCCTTCAAGAGCCTTCCATGCCTGATGCAGGGATAGTTTTGGATGCACTCAGTGATCCCAGATCCATTTCATTTCTTGATAATTTTGCCCTATTGATAATAGGTATAAGTGTAGCCCTTGCCTGAGACAATTTATCTTCATTGGTCTGCCTCTTTGCAAACATCTATCAGCATAGCTCTGCAACTGTTGTAATGTTGAACTTCAAATGAGGAACTCAGCATAGGACACCTCCTGTGCATTTATGATGTCATCAGTGACTGTCTCAATAGTTCAGAGTACCTTCAGAGTGAGGAGAGTCTTTCAAGGCTGAATCAAATGGCTTCCAGTAAGATAATTTGGTCTATCCAGTGAACCTTCATATGCGTGTTATATGTAGAAAGGGCATAGAATCCTGGCAGGACACTATTTTTAATGGTCCAACTGAAAGGAGCACATCTCTGAGGAATATACATTAATTCCGTACCCTAACAACAGGCACAAGAAACAGATTCTTGAGGAAGTCTTGACTAGCACCTAACAGAGACTAGAAGTTCTGTGTCTTGTTCAAAACTCCAGTTTCATAGCACTTCTCTCTGTGGCATTAATAGCATGCAAGATCGTTTGAATGTCATAAGAATTATCATAAGAGCTTTTATACAGTGCAAAGCAGCAGCTTCATTGTGCTATGTGATGATAAAATTCTTCATGCAATTCTTCACATGCTAAGGCTTTTTTTTCTGCAAGGTATGCATGCAGTTAACTTGTCCTTTGTCAGAATATGAGACAGTAGCTTCTTCATTATGACACTAGAGGTGTTCATGGAGTCAATGATTTTGTATTAGACAGGTGAAATGTAGTGTGTGATATTGTAATTGATTCCTCAATCACACACAAAGTGGACTTCATCATAATGAAGAATTCTGTGAAATCTCAGCAGATGTTAGTTTCTAATTTGTTGAGAGCTTGTACCTGTCCCATACCATCTCTGATTGCTATGCTGAAGGCCTCGCTGGCATAAGAGATCAGTCAGGTTGGAGATAGGTGCTGGCTTTGGAAGACCATGCAAGAAGTGAATTAGTTTGCTTTTTGCCTAGTACGTATGCATGTCATACTGAGATGTGGACTGAACCAGGAATAAACAATGACCTTTCTACAGTCATCCCTGAAATAGTTCCTGCCGCTTTCATTCTGACTTTCTTCTTTGCATTCAATCAGAACCTCAGTCTGTTCTTCTTGATTGGAGCATGTTGATTGATGAAACCTTGGATACTTTTGAAGGCTTCATATAAATCATGACCCAAAATATCCATTCAACTGACAGCTAATCTATCTTATCACTGAAGACTGCTTTCATCATGATATCAGTGAGCTCTGGTTTATCATACATAAATGGGGTACCAGTGCAAGTAAGCTGTTCCTGTTGTTATAAAATTGTCCCATCTTGGCATACAGCAGCATTTAATGAATCTAGATGGTCTTTGATCACTTCTAAGGAAGTCATCCCGGTGATGTTTAATATTTCTTTTGAAATGAATTGGAGTTCTGGGTTGCAGATTGTCCCAGTATCTTAAGTTTTTCCCAGTGCTTGATGTATTTCCTCTTCAACCTTGTCAAATTCAATTTAAGCGTGCACTTACACCATGCAAGATGCCACTGAGCATTGTGTTTAACCAAGTCCTTGGTGGTGCTGTTGTCCAAAGATACAGCTACAAGGTGGTACTCTTTGTTTCCCCATTGATACCTAAAAATGATCAGGACCACAGTGAAAAGATGGATTTTGTAATAAATTACTTTGGGATTGTAATTAATTCTGTTATGTGTATATTTTGTAACTCTGTTTGTGGGGAGATTTCAGTAATTTTTAGCTGGATGCTGATGTCTCAACAAGTGCTTCATTACAACTCTTTTGGCATAATAAACAAAATTTATAAACAATACCACCGAACCACTTCTCTTTTGCTGATGATGGTATATCAACTTGAAGCACTCCCTTCAGGAACATTGCTGCCCCAGGGAAAGACCTGGGGCATGGGCCCAGGCCCCATCCCCTGGGCCAGGGCCCTGCTCCCTGGCCACGATCCGGCACCCAGGCCCAATCCAGCTTCAGGCTCCTGCTGCTGCCAGTTTGGCCCCAGATACCAGGGCCGGGGCTGGGGCCAGGGCTGCCATGAGCAGCCCGGCCTCAATCCCCAGCCAGGAGAGGTAGGCGCCACTGTGGGTGGCCTGACCCCAGATCCCAGGTTGGGGGAGGGGCTGGGAGAGGCAGGGGCCACCCCAGACATTTGGGGCACTGGCACAGGGACTTGGGGTATGTGCCCTGTGTGCCAGGCAGCAGTGATGCCTCTGACTCCCTCCATTTATAATAATCTATAATGTTAAAAACAATTAACCAGCAATCATAGTCTCAGCATTGACTGGTGACACACTACTGTCAATCACGGGCCACAATTTGACTTTGTGAGTGCTGCATGTTTGCCATGCCCTGATTTAAAATATAATTTATAAATGTTTGATTGTTAAACATTTTCTTGAAATATATAAATATATTTCTGTTCTAGGTTTGTCATGTTGTTACCCCTGTGTTTGTTGGAGAAAGAGTCTCTGAATGATATCCAAATCAAAAAGTTCCAATGACACGTTACCAGATTTGCCCATCAGCTTGGGGTACACTTGTTTATTACGATTACTTTCCTGAGAGGGAGGTTGTAATTCTATTATTGTACTGCTTGTGTCATTTGTATTTTCATATGGAGCTTACTTCTCCCTTCTGCAAGTCCCTTCCAAAAGGAGCCACCCTGAAGGACATTAAGTTTCCCACAGCTGTGTTTCTTCAACCCCAGACTCAAATTAACACCCACATATGTGCATTCACAGATTAACAAGGAGTGTCTGAGCACACTGGGTCTATCAGCACTCTCAGCTGAAGTCCCTGAACTTAGCAGGCTGTGTTAAACAACACTTTTCAGTTGCCACCCTTATATGCCCCTTGCACCACACCAGATTACAGTACACATCTGAACAGGCCAGGGCAAAACAGCACTTTTCAGCTGACCCCGTCACAAGTCCTTGAACTCAATGAAACTGGGTCAAAACAGCATTTTCATCTGTCACCCTTATAGGCCTCTGGAGTCCACAGGCTGAGCAGAGCAGCGCTTTGCAGTTTTTGGATCTCAGCATCAGAGCAGAGTTTTTGAACTTGGGTAAGGGAGTTTGTAGGGAAGAAACAATGATTCAAGGCAGAGCACTAGGTTTGTTTATGGGGAAATGATGACATGAGTATACCAGAGTAGTGTTGTTTAGGCCAGCCAATGGTTTAGGCCAGCCAATGGTTTTCAAATTTTTTTCTCAGGACCCAGTTGAAAAAGATCATGTATGCTCATGACCTATCAGTTACATCTTTGACCAATGCATGCCAGTCTTTTGGTGGTGGCAGCAGGGAGTAACATGACCCAGTGTCTGAAGGTCTGCAACTCAGTACTGGGTGTCAGCCCTAAGTTTGAAAACCAGTGAGCTAGACAATAGGAACTGATCATTCCTGGTCATGGACAATGTCGCCTGACAGTACTCACAATGCAATCAAGCAGACTCAGTATTTTGGATATTAGTAAAGTATTTATGACTACAATTAGTCTGATAACTGCTGAGTTGGGTGTGTGCAAGCATGGGTTTGTTAATATCAGGAGCAGAGATGCCTCTTTCAAGCAGTGCTTCCTTGCTTTGCCACTCCAGAGTTCAGCACTGTTCCTGCCTTGGAGCTTGGTTCTCCATTTGGCATGCTAATTCTGGTTACATCCTTGATCCGAATGAGGTTCTCTGTTTTCCATTCTGTGTGCTAACAGAGTTGCCTTAACTCTATTACCTTTATTTAGAGGGGTGTCTCTCTCACAGGCTTCCATTGTTCATCCTCCCAGTCAGCCCTTTGTATTTCCCTTGCGCTCTCTAATATGTCAGGATTAATTGGCTGCTGTATTAATTATTTATGGTTGAGACTAGGGCCTGCTAATGTACCATCAAGATTTGTTGTTTAGGTTATAAAGTCAAGGGTTCTCAAGTTAGTAAATGCTAGATTTAAGGTTGCCAGCAAAATTTTACTATTGGGCCTTTGAGCATAAATTTTTTAAATACTTGACAGCCTGCTATTTTTGCTGGGCTTTTGTATTTGTTTTCTCAGTGAAAAAAAGACAGCAAGATTCTATTTTGTGCAACCTCTCCAACAAAATGTTCAGTACTGCATCACAAATCTCTACTACTTCAGCTTAAGAAGTATCTATTTTGCTGGCAGGTGGTCCTCTGTGAACCATCTATTAGAACAGGACACAACACACTGAGACATTGAGTTACAAATGCCAAAACAGCTCTATTATATAACTAAATATAAATATTTGCCAGCCCTGCAAATAGTATAGTGGCTAGCACCTCTGTTTAACATGTAGAAGGTCCTGGGTTCACAGCCCAGGCAGTTGGACTTGATCTCATGAGGACCCTTTCAACCCTGTGGTTCTATTCCAGTGTAAATGGTGGTCTTGGATTTGCTGTATGAGCAATCTGCTTTCTTTTCATAGCTTGTGTGCCCTGTGAGGCCTATTACTAGAACCACAAAGCTTGTTGACACTAGGGAGAAAGGTATGTTTAACATGGTAGTTAACAGCTGATTGCTGATATTGAAAGTACTATCATAGAAAGCAGGGGCATAGCCACAGATGGGCTGGGGACCACTCAGCCCTGAGGCCTGCCTCCCTTAGCACCTTGCAGCAGTGCAAACTTTGCTGCTGTGGTCCCAGGGCCGCCCAACAGCAACCACAAGTGGGGCAGAGGCACCAGTGCTAACATCTCTGCTCCGCTAGTGGCTGTGGAGCCCAGCAGCCATGACCACATGTGGGACAGAGGAGATGGCACGTCTGCTCCACTCATGATTGGCTTGTCCTTTAGTGGAGCAGACATCAGTACACATCTCTGGGCATGGGCATTCTGGCTGTCCCCTCACCTCCCACATGAATGGAGGCTGCCCTCAGCCAGGCCCACCCTGCACATGCAGTGGCGTGTCCAAAAAACAAGAGCTGCCTGTGCCTCTGATAGAAGGGGCTTGGTATAGTTTTACTTTGATTTAACTGTTCAGAGTGAACTCTGTGCCCATCCTTTTTTCATCAGGGCTTTAGAAGTGAGACTAGAACTCACCCTCATTCTCTAAACAGCTATTAAGAGGAGACAGGATTTTTTGTACTGTCTGGGTTTGATTACTTGTAATCACATCTCTCTACCTTGTGACAAATTAACATTTGAATAATTAATATTCTGAATCAAGGAAGTCTTTAAGAGTCAACCCCTTAATCTCAAAGTATGGAATTTAGAGCTCAGAAATCCATTTTTTATTTTTGTTGGCTGTCCAACAAGATCAGTGACGATCAGATCTTGCATTCTTCTTATATTTATGATGAAAAATGAGGAAAAAGTCCCCTATTTCCCCCTGTCAAGACTTCTATCTAAAAAAAAGGGAGCAGAAGACTTTCATTTTTTAAGTCATCTTAAGATCTATTTTTGAAGGCTTAAGCAGGATTTAAGTAATGTATAAAGTCCTAGATAAAACTGTGTAATGTCTGGTTCTCTGGACAGGGATAAATTTCTCTTTGTGATGAAAGTATACATAAACATTTTCACTTCATCTAATTTCTGGTTGATTTTACTGTATTTTTCCCCTTTATATAGATGCATAGATTTTTAAGCCAGAAGGGCCCAGTATCTCATTTCTTGTGAAACACAGGCCATAGAATTTCATCTGATTACTACTATACCAAGCCCAGTATTTGAGTAAAGCATATCTTTCTGGAGGGCAACAAGTCTCGATATGAAGGCAACAAGAAATGCATAATCCATCATTTCCCTTGGAACTTGTTCCAGTGGTTAAACATGCTCGCCTTATTTGTAATTTGAATTTTTCTGGCTTTAACTTCCATTCATTGGTTCTTGTTAGGCCTTTCTCTGCTACATTAATGTCTTTTACCCATAATTCTCTCCATGAAGGTGTTTATATGCAATAATTGAGTCACCTTTTGATAAGAAACAAATTGAGCTCTTCAAGCCTCTCATTGCACAGCATTTTTCCCCCCTCTAGTCATATAATTTTTGTCGCTCTTCACTGCACCCTCTCCAGTTTTCCAAATGTTTTTAAAACTGTGGACCCAGATTTTTATATCAGTCATGATTTCTTCAGTCTATTGGTTCATCATTAAAAGCCTGTTATCTGACATAAGAAAGAGATTAGTAATTTTAATTTAAAAAGAGGAAAAGTCATGGCACACATTTTAACATTTATTTCTCAGTGTATAAAATTTAATCCCTGAATTAAAAAGTTAGTCTATTAATAGAAAGCTGGTTTTATACATCTCTGAATTTGAATTCTTAATATTTAGGATAATCTATCAATGACATTTGAAACTAAATCCATGTGGTTGATACTGTTAAACACTTCAGAAATTATACATTGTAAAACAAAGTGACTATTTTAAAATTAACTATATGAAAGAGCTAAATATTCCACTAAGTCTATTGCAACTAAACATTTGAGAAAATATCTGGTCTCTAGCAGCTTCATTTATCCTCTTGAAACAGATCAGAGTATAATAGGGTAAATCATTCCAGGAGGAAAGAATGCTATAAAGCCACAATGCAGTAGACCGTATGCCTTATTTATGCATGTGAGTTGCCCCACTTAATTCATGTGAATTAGTTATACACTTATAATTAAGCAAGAGCAAAAATTACTCTTCCAGACTGGGGCCTAAAATAGTATTTCCCAGATCCTCAGAAATATGTAGAGGTGTAATTCCTAAAGATTTCTTGAGAGCTGGGCATCAAGACAGATTTGAGGATCTGGGCCTCGACCTAGAGTGTATCAGAGGCTAAAAAAGCTCCAGCACAGCCAGTGAAGTCTGTTCTATTATGCACAGCAGAGCTATGAGTACCGTAATTGTCACAAAATCTGTAAAATCAAAACATCTTAGACACCTCAATAAAATATGTAATAAAACTGAGTTACTAAGGAATTAAATTGACAGACTTCAAAACTTCAAGTAATTAAAAACAATAATTACTATCTTAAAATGGTTGTGAAAAGAATAAATATTCCAACAACAAATGAGGAAACAGTTTTGGAATTTTGTTGCTTCAACTCATAAGATTTTATGTCCTTAGCCTTAGACTTTTTGTAGTTTTTCTGAGTAACTTCCACTGAGTTGGGTAAAGGCCAGCACAACATTGTCTTCCTCATCATCGCAGAGTTCACTTAGAGAAATGCTGCAAAATAGAGGGGAAAATGATTAAATCTACAGTTGCTTTTATGTAAAGAAAGCGTTCTTAGTTTAAATGTTAATGTAGCTCCCAGTTTGGGGATTTAAAACCTTTTATAGCAATTCCATTTAGAGTTAAATATATTTATCAACTCATTTTTATTTGCTTCCTTATTTTGTTTTGTTTGTTAAAAACTGAAGCTCTGGATACGTTCATGTCAAAGTGAAGAGTCATGGGCCTGTTTCTTTAAAATTAATCAGCATGGAAGCCTGTACTGAACATAGGGCTATCATCTGTATTCAGCAATGCAATTAATTATGTTTCACTTCACTGACATGACTAGGACTTAGACAAGCTTAAAAACGTGTGCATGCTTATTTGCTTTGCTGAACAGATGTGAACCACTAAATCAGGGTCACAAGGAGCTATGGAACACTATACTGTATTAGCATCTTCCTAATAGAATGATGTGGGAGGAGCTTTGCAAGGGGATCCTCAGAGTTACCATATCCAAATCCAAGTTGTCTTCTCCTTAAGCTCCCTCTTTTGAAGTCAATGGAATATTCACATTCCTAAAACTGAACATGCTTTGCTGGATCAGAGTGCTCAGAATTTTCCAGGAAAGAGGCCCTATACTGAGAATTAATCATTATGCTTTGTTTATAGTTTTGCCATCAATTATTGGTCAACATAAGTATTCCTAAACAAGTTAATTTCAATTAATTTTTCAAGCCTGTTTTCACAGACAGTATTAAAAATGTTGCTAAAAGCTAAGGGACAGATTCTCAACTAAAATCAGTGCATTTCTGTTTACTCCATTACTTCAGCAGAAGTACCTTGATTTACAGTAGCAGCCTCCAATTTTGGACATCTGCCTTCCTTTCCACTCACTATTTGTAGATCTAGCTAAAAAACAGTCAAGATTGTTTGCCAAGATCTAATCTTTCTAAAACCATGGTATTCTAAACCATGAATGTTTTACTGTCATCCTATATTTAGTGAATTCCCTCTCTTTTATCCACTATGTTACAGAGGATAGAAATTATTTTTTCAGCACAATAATTATCAAAATCACTTTTTTCAAAAGTGAAAGGAAAACAGTTGTTTCCATTTCAGGCACCATACTTTAAGTGTCATAAATCATTTACAAAAGTTACTTTGTTTCAATCCATTTTCTTGTTTAAATAGCATCAGCAGCATGTATACCTGATAGCTTTTATAGTGAGTACAAAATCTTTCAGCAGAAGATAAGCTTCTCCTTCGTGTATACTAAAGAAAAAGAAAAGATTTTCAAATGTAAACAACTAGAAGTATTTTAAGTGTGTATATTTGAGGTGTTTCAATTGCACATAATCCTGGCCCCACTAAAGTCAATGGCAAAATTAGCACTAGGTTTACAGGAACAGATTTCAACTTTTTTTTTTTTTTTTTTTATTATTATTAATGAAAGCAGGTAGATTAAGTTAAGTTGTAAAATATTTCTCCTAGACATTCTTAGAGGATGAAATGGATTGCTTTGCAGGTGGTCCACACAAGGTTTACAAATTATTTAAATTCCATTAAAGTCCTTAAAAAAAACCAAAAAGCCTTAAGTGAGCCTTGTAACTTCATTCTGCAGAAGGGTAAATTTCACAGAGTAAGTGCATATGTAACAGGCTCTTTGCATTTAAGCTTTACTTGCATTCTTAAGTGACTCCCTGCACATTGTGGAGGACCTTTACAATGGGCTCAGTATCACCCTATATGGCTATGTCTACTTTTAGAGAGTTATTTCGAATTACTTAATTTGAAATTACTTCAATTTTAAATTGAAGTTATTAATTCAAACTAGAGAGTCTTCACTTGAATCTTAGATCAAATTAAAGTAGGATTTATTAATTTGAGTTAGTCTAGATTAGACTAACTCGAAGTGGGAGAGTCATGGCTCCCAGACAGAGAAGCCCCAAGAAGCTGCTGCTGGGCTCCACCATCCAGGGAGCCCTGAGAAGTGGCTGCCAGTGCTCCCAGGATAGGGGAGTCCCCAGCTGGTGGGGATAGGGAACCCCTGGCAGGCTCCTTTCCCCACTGGATGGCATGCCGATCTGGCCCCTGGAGCCCCTCTATGCAGGCTGTGGGGGTCGGGATCTGGCTGGGAGCCCAATCTGGTGGCACCCTGCAAGCAGCTCAGAGCCAGAGTGTGCTCCCAGCCCCCACAGCCTACACAGAGGGGATTGTGGGGGCAGATTGGCATGCCAGCTGGCAGGAAAAGCAGCTCTCCAGGGGTTTCCCACCCCTGATGGGGAAAAAAAAAAAGCCCTTATCCCCAGACCATTAATTCAAAATAACCCTTCTCCACTGCTAAAATAGAATAATTTCAAATTAATAACTTTGAATTACAAATTAATTCAAAATAAAAGGAGGTTTTATTATGTCGAATTAGTGTTTCATTAAGTCGAATTAAGGAACTGCTTTATTTGATATAATAAAATTCATGCTTGGCCCGAGAATAAGTTATTTTAAATTAAACCTCCTTAATTTGAAATAACCTGTAAGTTTAGACATACCCCAAGACTACATCAGAACACTGAAAATAGTACATTATTGAAAAATCTGTTGAAAAAGAGTTCTGAGAAACACAGATATTAGTAGACTCATTTAATTTGCCTGTGCACTAAACTATTTTCCCCTTAGAGTTTAAAAAGTGATCATAAAAACATATGGACAACAATCAATATATTTAGCCCACCAGAACTACCTCTTATCTAAGAACTAGTAAATACAATATTGTCAGAAGTGTTCAAAAATCACAAGTTAGAATTGTATATTCTTTATTCATTGAAATGGGGTTACCGAAGAGTGGGGATGGGGAGGAGATGATGCAATATGCACAATGTTTTTAAGCTCTGAAACCACCAGGATTATAACCATACTTAAGATGAAAAATTAAATCAGCAAAGAAACAGCAGTTGCTTACCCATTATCTTGTGCCATTGCTTTCAATGAACCATGCTTGTAGAAGTCAAGTGCATAGGCATTAAGTGGCATTATTCTTCTTCGATCATCATATTTCTCTGATGAAAGTACAGGAATGTTTCTAGCAGTAATGCCAACTGTGCGTAATATGACCTGAGGAAACATTTTACAGAGTCACAACTTTCAGGTGTTTAGTGTAAATTCTTTTCAGGCTTTTCTAGGATTTTTCATGTTTTGAAAAATGTTTTCATGTTTACTCATCAACATGCCATCTCAACATTTAAGTTTGATTCTGCAAGCTTTCATTCAACAAGGCTAAAGTCAGTGCTTAAAGTTAGGCACATGTTCAAATACCTTGCTGAACTGGAGTTCAAGAGCAGAAATCCTACAGACATTATGTCTTGAAGGATAAGGTCCTTAGGGCATTCTTGTTGGAAATAAAACACTTAATAGTATTCATTACTTTAAAATTATTATTAGTTTATTTTATGAAAATATTTTTAAAGATTCCTGGACAAGACTACATAAAGAGTTAAGCTCTGTTAAATAGTATAGAGTTCCTATCAGGATAAAAAGACAATAAAAAAACCCCACTGAAGCCTCTCATTTACTTGAGAATTTTAAACTTTAAGTCAAATTAATATTAGTAAGCATTCCATAAATTGTTTTCTACAATTGTTACTTGTTTTAATTTTATTAACTTAATAATAATGTAGAAAAGGAGGCATATTAAGGAATTAAAAGTGATAACTGAAGGCTTCTGCTGACTTAATGTATGACTGAGAAAACTCATGTCTCTTTTCTAATTATGGAATCTAGGAAGGAAATACCTATATCAATTTTAAAAGATTTTTGTTCATTGTAAGTAATACATCTTTATTTGTTTTACTTATAAGAATGAGCTTATCCAATAAATTTTCAGTTAAAAGAAAAAAGCAAACCATCAATCCAATTCAACTAAACTAACATTATCCTATGTAGCTCCATAGCCTCCCCTATAATCACCCTATTTGGGGGGAAACTGAGTAAAATATGAGAAATTGTATCAGGCCACCATCAGACTCAGGTTCTGATGAACAAATGCAGGAAGTATATTCCAAAATAGCTACCGGTGAAAAATGATAGGTCTTCAGTCAGTTAACTCTAAGGACAAAATTCATAAAAGCTTCACAACTGGATTTCAACTACAATGACAATTCTAACATATCAAACCATACAGGGCATTAGATGAAAGTCAGCACCAAAGTGAACCGGAAGCCAGCTAAACCCTAGAACAGTGTTTCCTAACCAGTGTGCCATGGCACACAGCTGTGCCCTCAGGCCTGAGTAGGTCTGCCATTGAATTTTTTGAAAAACTAAGCAGAGTTTTGGATTGGCTCATGAACAGTTATGATTTCATTTGGAGACTATTTGGTGGTTTGCCTTAAAATAATTAAAGGTATCAAGATCTGCCATGGAAGCTAAAAGGTTAGGAACCACTGCCATAGAAAGTAGGCATTATATTTTCCTTATATTTGACAGCATTAAATAAGTTCTATTGGGAATAACTACTCCTTGAACGTTATAAGATATATGGAGCAAACTTTGCTTCATCATACATCCTGAGCACTTCCACTAAAATCAGTATTCATATAGGTCAGGTAGAATTTGATTCTGTAAATAGATAGAAGCTGTCTAATGACATTAGATCACTTTCTTCTTTTGGCAGAAGAAGCTGACCAGATTTCCCTTTGCCTTAGTCTCCTCATCTGTAAAAGAGGCAATACTACTTACCTCTGCACTAGTGTGAATTTAGATTCCATAATATTTGTCAAACACTTTGATATCTTCAGACAAATCAAAAGTGTAAACTATTATGACTAGAGTGGCAATTCTGTTTTTTTCATAGAGATTATCTAAATATATTTATTCTGGAGCACAGCAGAAGTGAATTTGTATCAATACTTTATAAACTTCTCCTACTTACACTATCAACAGTCTCTGGATGAAGTAAATTGCTATCCGTGTTTCCAGACAGACATGCAAAAGGTGAAATAGCTCTTCTTCCCTCATTACAACTCATTATGTGAGACACCAGTTCAGAGTCCTTGCATTCTTCACCTGAAAAATCTAATTAGAAGATGGGAAATGAATATGACGTCAAGAAGTGACTACATATACAATATGTTTGTCCTCTGAGAGGTATTAGTTTATGAAAAACACTTTACACTTTTTGACTTAGTCAGTTGCTTATAATTCTGCCAAATTTTAACTGTTTGATGTGAATTTTCATGCTTGTCTCTGCCTCAGACAGCTTTGGCTGAATTGGTCCAAAAATATTGTTCAGCCATTTTTGAGAATTAGTTTGAGATAATTGGTTGATTAGCCAACACCAAAACATTTTCCATCAATTTCTTTGAAGAAATGCCTCAAGAGGTGTGGTGCAATATTCCTGTAATCAGAAGGTACATTCTGGGGTCCTCCGGAAAAGTGTACCCAGATTTCACTGATTTATAAGAACCTGATCACCGCTTTCATATGCTCAGTAGGAATGTAGATGACTACTGCTAACAATATTGGACTGGAAGGACAGGCAAGGGAAAAAAGGGACGCAGTGTTGCATTGTATATTAAAAATTATATACCTTGACTGAAGTTGAGATAGAACTAGGAGACAGACATGTTGAGAGTCTCTGGGGAAAAATAAAAGGAGTAAACAACAAGGGTGATCTCATGGTAGTGGGTGCAGTACAGGCCACCTAACCAGGAAGAAGAGGTAGATAAGGCTTTTTTCAACAATTAACAAAATCATCCAAAACACAAGACTTGGTGGTGATAGGGGACTTGAACTATTCAGACATTTGTTGGGAAATTACAGCAAGACACAGATTATCCAACAACAAGTTCTTAGACTGTATTGGAAACAAATTTTTATTTCCAAAAGGTGGAGAAAGCTATTAGGGGAGAAGCTGTTCTCAGTTTGATTTTGACAGAGAAGAACTGATTGAGAATTTGAAAGATAAGGTAACTTAGGTGATAGTGATCATGAAATGGTAGACTTCATGACTAAGGAATGGTAGGAGAGAACACACCAAGATAAAAACAATGGATTTCAAGAAGGCAGACTTTAACATAATCAGGGAGTAGGTAGTATAGCCTTTGGCTATACCTATATTGAGCTTGCATGCATAATATTATTCTCTATTTTATAGAGGTATGTTTTTCTTTTTATAAAACTTGGAAATTATGGTTCCATTGTATATCACTTAGTATAAGTAAATTGGTTAGTACTAGTTCTTTCTGGAAGCTGAAACACATATATCCTGCAGAACTTTGCAAAAGTAGTGACTATGTTTGCAAATTCTAAGTAAGTCTGCTGCGCAATTGGATGAGATCCTGAAAACTTTGTAAAACTATGGTTTCAATCTAACTAGGTAAGAGGTAAGTGTAGACCTTGCAGGTTTTAAGGGAAAGCACCTGATGAGTTATTTTGATCTTGTTTTGCAGACAAATAGGTGGAAAACATTTCTGCAGACCCACCACAAAACCCACAAGGTGGTGAATAGGAAAATAGGAGAGGTAAAAGGGGAACATTTTAGAAAATTACATCAACAAACCCCTGAACCAATGATCTGAGAATATCCCAGTAGTTTTTGGTAAAAACCCATATTTGGATCAGGAAGAATGAGATAAATTGATTTATTTTTGGAAGGGTGAAAAAGTTTGCATTTGCAAAAAGGGTACTTAAAGCCCAACATTTGCAGAGAGGTTGAAGCTTCCATTTCCTGTACCAGAGCTCAGATATCTCAAGAAAAATCTTCACAGACCTATGACCAGACTCTATGCTGCTTTCTTCAGTTAGGTTTCTTTGCTTTATTTCAGTTAAATAGTTTTTAAATTGTTAGTTTACAGCTTCAACTGATCTTCACTTCAAGTGTGAGTATAACCTTTACAATTGTAAGGTATCTTAAAGTATAGGAAATCTTAGTTGTAATACTGCTTGTGGTTATTTTAAAATGCATTGATGTATTTCATTATCCTTTTATTCACATTTATCTATTTGCATGCTTACCCATCATTTGCTGTATTCTGTTAGTAATAAAAATTGTTATAAAATTTTACACCTACATACTCCTCAGTCATGTGTTTTCAGGGAGGAAGGCCTTTCTAATTAATATACCTGTAGTCAATTCAGACTAGAACACTTGTCCTTCAAATGGATCTATTAAATCAATATCAGCTATTCCAAATTCCCAAATAATTATAGAATTTGGCTACAGTAGGTAGGATCCCATGGAAAGTACATCCAAGTAGAAAAACAACTGAAAACAGTTGGCAGTTTTTCAATGAGACATTAAAGGCACAGGAGCAAACTATTTCACTACAGAGGAAGAAGAGGAAGTATGGCAAGAGGCCACCCTGGTTTAACCAGGAGATTTTTCAATCACCTAAAAATAAAGAGTCCTACAAAAAGGGGAAACATTCAAATAACAAAGGATGAATATAAACAAATAATACAATTAGGTAGGGTAAAAATCAGAAAGGCCAAGGCACAAACCAATATCAAACTAGTGTGGCAAACTGCTGGTTTTCTGGCACTAGTCTCACATTTTTCTTTAATAGAAGTGAGCCAGGGCCAACCCCAAATGCCTAAGTCCTGCACCTATGGGCCACTTGCACTAGTGAAACTCCAGGACAGGGAGAGGGGGTTTGGGACCCAAGCCCACCCTCTACTCCAGGTCCCAGGCCAGGGGCCCTATGAAGTGCAGCTATATGCTGCTGACAATGTCCCAGCCTACACTTCTTTCCCCTGGGCTGTCTCCCCCTCTATACCTAACAGTTCCTTATGCCTGCTCTCCCCTTAGGCAAGGTTTCTTTTCTCAACCAATCAGAGTCTCAGACACACCTTTCTTTCTCTTCTCAAGTCCAGTTACCTTCTATAAACTCCTCTGCTCCTTTACTCTGCACAGCACCACCCTCCTGCTCCTCCTTCATCTTGTGCAGCTTCTGGTTGGAGCAGGGAGGCTTTTATCAGGCACCTGGCTACTTCTTAATTGATCTCAGGTGCCTCTAACCTGGAGTAACTCTGGTTAGCCACTGGGGAACAAAGCCTTCAGCATTCTGAGGCTTGCATATCTCCCTTCTTTTACTCTCAGGCCCCGTCCCTGTTTTCTTTTTCGTTGTCCCAAGAAATTAGTTGAGGGCCTGTTTTGTGCCGCTTCCCCTACGCTGGGGGAAGGGTTTTAGAAGTGGGTGGGCTTACGCCCACCCAGCACACAGGACTCTTCAATAGGTTTACTCTCAGGCCGTCTGCTGGCTTTGATCTCTCACACTTGATAAAGGCATAAAAGGTGACAAAAAAACAATTTTCAAATACATTAGAAACAAGAGGAAAAACCAAAGACATTGTAGGTCCATTATTCAATAAAGAGAGAAAAACAATAACAGAAAATGTGGAAATGGCAGAGGAATGGAATAATTTCTTTGTTTCAGTCTTCTCTGAGAAGGTTGGTGGCGATTGGATGCCTGATGTAGGGGAGGGCAGTAAAAATAGGATAGAATCAGAAGCTAAAATAGGGAAAGAACAAGTTAAAAATTACTTAGACAGGTTAAATAGATGTCTTCAAGTCACCAGGGCCTGGTGATATGCATCCTAGAACACTCAAGGAGCTGACTTAGGAGATATCTGAGCCATTGGCTATTACCTTTGAAAAATCGTGGAAGACTGGAGAAGTCCCAGAGGACTGAAAATATAATGCCTATCTATAAAAAATAGGAAAGAAGGACAACCCAGGGAATTACAGACCAGTCAGTTTAATGTTTTTACCAAGAAAAATAATGGAGAGAATATTTAAGGAATAACTGAGCAAACATCTAGAAAGAATACGGTGTTAAGTGATAGTCATTGTGGATTTATCGAGAACAAATCATGCCAAAACAACCTGATGGCTTTCTATGATAGGGTAACAAGTCTTGTGGATAGAGGGGAAGAGGTAGATGTGGTGTTATGTAGACTTTAGTAAGATTTTTGCTACGGTCTCATATCATCTTCTCACTAACAGACTAGGAAAGTACAACCTGGATGGAGCTACAGTAAGATGGGTGCAAAACTGATTGGATAAATGTTCCCAGAGAGTAGTTCTCAATGGTTCCCAGTCACGCTGGAAGAGCATAATGAGCAGGGTATCACAGGGATTGGTTATGGATCCAGTTCTGTTCAATATTTTCATCAATGATTTAGATGATAGCATAAAAAGAGTACACTTATAAATTTTGCAGATGATGCCAAGCTGGGAGGGCTTGCAAGTACTTTGGAGGACAGGATCACAATTCAAAATGATTTGCACAAACTGGTAAAATGGTCTGAGGTAAACAGAATGAAATTCAGTAGAGACAAGTGCAAAGCACTTCACTTAAAAAAGAACAATCCATTGCACATATACAAAATGGGCAATGACTACCTTGGAAGGAGTACTGCTGTGGACCATAAGCTAAATATGAGTCAACAGTGTAACACTGTTGCAAAAAAAAGCAAATACCATGCTAGGGTGTATTGACAGGAGTATTGTAAGACATGAGAAGTAATTCTTCTGTTCTACTCCACCCTGATGAGGTCTCAGTTGGAGTTCTGTGTTCAGTTCTGGGTGCCTGATTTCAGGAAAGATGTGGACAAATTGGGGAAAATCCAAAGAGCAAAACGAATGATTAGAGGTCTAGAACACTTTACTTATGAGGTGTAACCAGGAACTGTGGTCTTCCTTAGAGCCTGGGCCAGAGTAAGGGCCTGAATGCCCCCTGTGGTCAGACTGCGGAACTGCAGGACACAAGCCCTGGAAGCAGAAGGGCAGGGCCCAGCCATGAAGGGGAAGTACAAAAACCTCGGCTGGCAGCTCAGTAGGGGCTGAGCTGCAGAAGGGGAAGGATATGCCTGCTGGGAGGCAGCAAGCTGGAGGAGGCCTGGCCCTGGCAAAATGGTGAACCCTGTCCTGTCTGGCAGAGAGGCCCTACAGCCTGCCCAGACTCCATGAACCTAGCAATTGGGAGGGAAACCCTGAGGCTGCTGACAGAGGAGGGTACCCCAGGACCAGTGAGGGGCCCAACCAGCTGCCCTGTGATGGGACCAACCCACCACCAGGAAAGGAGGAGCATGTAGACACATACAGTCCCTCCAACCTAGAGGAACTCCTGTCAGCTGAGGAGAAGCCACTGGTGGTGTACAGGCCCTGTGACCTGGAGTAGCTGCCCCCTCTTGATGGGCCAAAGGAGTTCCCAGACCTGTTGTCCATGGACATGGAGGGTTTCACCAGGATCCCACAGGCAACCTACACAGAAGACACCAAGGACAACTATCCTCTGTGGAGCTAGGTACCTAGGCCCATGGTGGGAGGAAGTATCCCAGGGAGAGCAGAGTGCCAGGCAATGGCTCATATTAACGTGTTTTGGCTGGAGCCCTGCCGACCCAGTGACAGACTGCTCTGCCACTGGATAGGGCCCTGGGCTGGGATGCAGTGGAGACAATTTGGCCTGCGTCCTCCTCCTCACCCCGTTTCCTTGCCGGACCACCCAGAACAATCACCCCCAACACCTGAGTTTGTCCACTGACTTGGTGTTGGCCTGCCCCACCTGGGGGATGGGGCCACTGACTTGGTGTTTTCCCACCCAGACTAGGTGCCAGGCTAAAGGTGACAATCCAGCTGGCTGGAGGGACACCCACCAAGGCTAAGTTCCCTTGCCTACCCAGTAGGAGGTGCCCTCCAGGCCAGCCATAGACTGCAGTCGCCGCCTACATGAGGGAAGATTGAAAAAACTGGATTTGTTTAGTCTGAAAAAGAAGAGACAGAGGAGACATGATGATAATTTTCAAGTACTTAAGGGAGAGGAAAATTGTCCTCCTTAACTGCCAGTGATAGGACAAGAAGCAAAGGGCTTAAATTTCAGCAAGGCAAGTTTAGGTTGGACATTAGGAAAAGATTTCTAACTGTCAAGGTGATTAACCACTGGAATTAGTTGCCTAGGCAGCTTGTGGAATCTCCGTCATTGGAAGTATTTGAGAGAAGTTTAGACAAGCACCTGTCAGGGATAGTTTAAGGTGGTACTTGATCCTGTCATGAGTGCAGAGGACTGGACTCAATGACCTCTCATGGTCCCTTCCAGTTTCTATGATTCAATGAATCTGGGAACTTTCTATCTGCATTGAGCAAACACCATCCACCCCCTACTCTATCTTCTATGAGTTACTTACAGGGCAAGAGCTCTGACCAGGGCATACATGCAGTAGCAGCTTCTAGATATAGGTGCACAAGGCTGGAAGCCTTTAAAATAACTGGATTTGTAGTCTCAGCAAGGATTTTGCTAACAACACAGCTACTTCAGATAAACAGTACTGACCTGTTAAGCTATTGTACCATGTTTCTTTCTAGTCAGAGAGTACACTAAGTCTGCTTTTGGAGTCTTAACCCATACTGTTCTCCTGTTCTGTTCTCCCATCCCTTACAATTACCCAATTTCTAACGAGGCTTTGACAAAATCCTTTCTAGAGTACATCAGTGCAGGTTCTTTGGTTGGCAAGAAAATTGCAAGATGTCAATATGAGATATTTTCTGCCACAGAGTACTGGTCCTTTCATATAGATTCTAGCATGTTTTGACTTATATACAAAAAAAATTGAGCCCCTGTGCCTCCACATTATATTGGCACTAGATCAGGTATGAATAGCCCAAACACAGTAGTTCATGACACAAAGCACAGTGAATATAAATTTATAAATGTAGCATTCACATACCAGTTTTTGAAAGAGGAAGTTGATATTCTTGTTTCATATCAGCCATCTTGGAAACAATCAACAAAAAATGGCCAAAATTCTCCTGTATTTTGCTGTTGTACTCATCTAATGCAACAGCAAAGTCTTCCGGAAGACCTTCAAGAAACACCTAAAATAATACATATTTTGTGAGAGAGAACACTTACGTTCACTCTGAGATTTTACCAAAGTTTTCTAAGCAACAAAACGGAACAGAAAAGCTGAGTTGTATAGTACACTTTCATATTGTTATGATGATGCAGTGACAACAGTTAACATATCTGATGCTAAGTATTTCCAGCTTGTCACTTTTTTTAAAAAGCAAGACTTTAGAACAATTTATCTGCAATAATAACTCAAGCCTTGGGTTGTAGTGTACAACTGAATTTGCCCAGTAATCCACCCATTGCCACAGAATTGTTTTGCTGAATCTTAAGCTTTCATTTTTAAAAGTTTCTAGTGTTTGAAAATGTCAACTTTTTTCTTGCTAAGTCTGCACACAGATTGGAAAAAAACACAACTGGTAGGTACAAATCAGTAATTTATGCTATATGCATTGTTGATCACATAGCGCCAATAACACTACACAAACATCTGATCTTCCCCTATTCAATTAAAATACAGTGGAACAGAAATTCCCAATCTGTAGTACATAGAGCAGCAGCTTGAGTTGTGTAAAAAGCTATCTTGTTTCTATAGGCTAAACAGCATTAAAAGAAAGTTTTTAAAAAGTGTATCAAAATGTTTCTAATATTATTTTGCCATCTAAGCAATTAGTTGCCATCTAGATGTTATTTGAAAGGGAGGGGAAGTGGTCTATAAAACAATTTCTAAGACTGGAGTCCACACTGTGAAAAAGTTTGACAGAGGCTTGTAGCTGGTGTAGAGGAAGTATTCAAATTCAAGAGAGGGAAATAATCTTCTTCCTGTTTAAAACTGAGTTCACAAAATTGGACTTGCAAAGGGCTCAAACACTCATCTAAAGATCATCAAACCTCCAATTGTTATATTTTTATTTAATAATGATTCTTTTTAAAACAAGAGAAGTATGAACATGGGTTTCATCACTAGCAGAGGGTGACTGGCCCGTTAAAGAAAGTTATGCTCAGTCTTACCTGTGACTGATCAGCTACCTCACACTCAAGATGGATCAGCTGAATATAAAAGCCAGCAAGAGGGCCAGTTACTCCAGGCAGGAAGCTGGAGTAGGATGATGATGGCAGGGAGCTCCTGGCTCAAGGGCAACATACAGGAAGTAGGTTGATGCTTGCAGTAGGCTTAGGAACAGAGTGACTTTTAGGTAAGTGAGTGGTAGAATAAAACATGTCAGCACTAGATAGGCCCCTGAAGGAGAACCTGGGATCTTATGTCGGGCTGTTTTATTGTGAAAAAGTAAAGCTGAACCCCTGAGAAAAAAGGGCTAGAACAAGGCCTTGGGCATAGCATTTTCTGAACTGAAGATTCAGGCTTACAGCCTACAATGCCATGATGTAATACTGTCACACAAGAAATGTAATTAGCTCTCAGGTAAATCTGTTCAGATTATCAATAAGTACTTAGCCTTCCTCTTTGTTTTATCATGTATTACTAAATATTAAAAAAAAAAAAAAAAGTTTTCAACTTACCTTGGACTGGTAAAATTTCTTTTTAGATTTAATAACACTGGCTGGGATGTATTTTCTTCCAAACAGATTTGCTAGTACTAGCACTAGTTGTTCCATTACCTCTTTAGAAAATGTCTTTGAGTCTATACAAAAGAGAAAACTCATAACATTATAACAAGGATGTTGAGATTAAAGCCTAAACAAACCAATGCCTAAAAATTCTTAAGAGTTTGGAAAAACTCATGTAGTAAATTTTACTTCTAGGAAAAATGTCTTTGTTATGCATGCCAAAAAAAATTGTTGCTACTTATAATAAAATATGGGTAATGTTTCCAAACTCCATTACACTGCATAGACTTAGGAAGGACTAGAAACTACCAAGCTGTGTGTCTAATATTTCAAGGGAATCTTATTGAGAAAATGTTATTGAAGGACAGGCTTTATCAAGAGATGCAGATTTCTTTGATTTCTTCAAATTTAGTTTTAAATTTGAACATAGCTCTGGTCCCCTTGATCAGAGATCTCCTTGTTGGTAACAGACAAAGACTATGTAAATATCTATCATGACTCTCTTAGGCCATGTCTACACTGATGGCAGCAAACACTGCTGTCAGGTCAGTTTTTCAAGGTCAACTGAATGGTCAGTTAAGACACACTCAGTCTATCCAGAAACTGACTTAATAAAACCAGCCCTTCAAGTGGCATAGTGCTACGTCGATGGGCCTGCATCACTGGAGGGATGGGATCCCATAAGTGAAGCTGCTGTGTTTAAAGGAGAGTTAGAAAATCAGTGGGAATTATGCAAACTATTCTGTGTAGTTTGAGTAACTCACATCGTCTACTGATGAATTCTGCTGCTGGTGTAGACTAGCTCTTAGATCTGTTTGTTGCCTTTGCTGATTTGGGACCACGAGCCATTGTTTAGAAAGCTACATACTCTGGCCAGGACAGAAAGAACTATATGTGGGTGCCTCTACTGTCTTATATCTGAGAAGATTCCATGGATGCTATTCACTCTCTCTACAGGATTCTCTGGTATTTTTAAAAACAATGAGAGTCCTTGACACCTTAAAGATTAACAAATTTCTTCCGGCATAAGCTTTTGTGGACAGCAACCTATTTTGTCAGATGCGTGAAGTGGAAACTACAGTTAGGAGGCATATATACATGTGCAAGAATGGGTGAGAAACATTACAATGGGGAGGGAAGTGCTAACATTCTGGTATTTTTGGTAGTTTTGTTACCCCTCTTGCACAGTGTGTATAGTGAGGAATTTTCAGGCATGGTGTTGACTGTCACAGATGTCTCACTAATGTAAGCATGTATTGTAACCACTGTGTCCACTTTATTGATAGCATCTGTATCTCTGTGAATCAGGATTTATTTGTTAGTTACTTGGGGAGAATTACAGAACTCCTTTCTGAAACTAAAATCAGTGAGGGACAGTTGCAGCGTCTGCAGTAACACCTAAGCGCTGTCTCCTGGATGGGAATTGCACATATTGTTTCAGACTAGATTCAAGAGACCAGGAAACTAAGGAGGATTTGGGGGGTATAAAGACTGAGTTTACACTTATTCAAGGGGGCTTTCATTTAGATCTAGTAAACTGACATGAACTTTTGACCAAAGTGAGGGGTGGAGGAAAACATGCCCTGCTGAAAGGTTGGAAGAAATTGAACTGGCCAAGATCATCAAAGGACTAATGTGTGTACATGTTTAGATCTTTATGTTTTCTTAGTAATATCTTTGTCTAAAAGAAATGCAATATGTTTTATATAAGGTTGTATGGTCCCTGCTGAACTATTGTTTTAGCCCTTGACAGAGAGAGAAGCTGCAAATGCTAAGTCAAACCTGCAGGAAAAATCACAATGAATTGCAGGGAAATTCAACCTATTTGCCAGGCCTGGAGGCAGATTGATGCGAGTCCCTGCCTAGAAAGAGGCAATGCTGGAGGCTTTAGGCCTAATAACATAACCCTTAAGCAGACCACAGAGGGGTCAGAGATTCAGTTATCCCTAAGCTGCAACATTCACTCATCTTTTTCACCAGATCAGGACAGATGTTTCTCTGTTTTCTCTGATCAAAAATATCCTTGTTTTTACATTGTCCTTGATCATTTTTAGGTATCAGTGGGGAGACAGAGTACAAACCAGTAACTGAATCTTTGGAGAAAACCAAGTTTCTCCCTTTGTTCAGTGACAAGCTGATATAGGACTTATATGAAGGCTAGTTGGCTGAAGCTCCATTATGCCAAGACGTGATATTGGTTGACTGGAGGGAATAACCAGAGGAGATGGAATATGGAGGGAATAACCAGAGGAGATGGAATATAGCTGGATTCTTTTTTCCACTACAGGTGTTACTTGCCTTCTACTCTTTGAAAAAAATATTTTTAAATTAGTGTCAGTTTCTTTACTATGTAAAAAGGTAAAGAACATGAACTTACCTTTCCTGGTTGGCTGGCACAGCTTGTGAAACAAGCCTTTTACAAGAAAGCTGACGAGGACAATATTGGAAGGTTCGTGATAATGCAGGTGGCTTACAAGTCCAGCAAATCCCATAGTATTGCCTTCTTGATCCAAATATCCCTAATGAATTAAACACTTTAGTAATCTATGACTGAGCCTTATATTTATCAACAATTAGTCATTTTTACAGTTTGTACTAGACCATGATATTGTTCAATATTAAATATGGCTCATGTCACCACTGTGGAGGACTCAGTGACTGGGGGCCTTATATAGGAAACCATTCTCCTTTGTTTCATGAGATATAATGTAAACTTAATTACAATGGGCATTTATCACCACCATATACTGTCACTGAAAACAGCAATAAGGAGTAAAATGAGAGGTTACAGTGTTCTAGTTCTAGTTCTTCTGCGATGTGCTTATTAGGAAAGGTGGCATGTGGGATGTGGATTTGAGACTGAAGAGGATCCTAACGAGAGTGGGAAAGAATCCTCTGATTGTCCTTTATGTAAATACTAATGATATAGCTAGATTCTCACTGGAACATATCAAAGGACAGTATGCCAGGCATGGGAGGACTTTTAAGGAAATTGCAGCTCAGGTGATCTACGGAGAGATTCTGCTTGTTCCTAGAGGAGGACAACAAAGGTGTGAGAAGATTCTAATGATCAGCAGATGGCTCAGACAGTGGTGCTATAAGGAGGGCTTTGGAAAGTATGGTCACTGGGAGGCATTCATGGACAGAGGACTGGTCTCTTTGGACGGACTTCACTTGAATAAGGATAGAAACAGACTTGTAGGATGGAGGTTAATGCAACTGATTCAGAGAGCTTTAAAGTAAGGAGTTTGGAGGGGTGGTTGGGAGGTGCCCAGATAATCTCCACACCTGACATTTGCATTGAGAGGAAGGAAAATGAAATAAGAAATGATACAGCAGTGGGGAACAAAATGGATGTTAGAAGCAAAGGTAATGTAAATAGCAGTGTAGTGGGCAATACTGGCAGTACAAAAACTATGCAAAATCAGGTAAGAAATCTGAGTGAGACCAAATAGCAAAAAAGTAAAATGTTTGTATACCAATGCAAGAAGCCTGGATGGAGGAACTAGAGCTACTGGTAGAGGACATGAAACCAGATAATATAGGAATAACAGAAACATGGTGGAATAGTAGTCATGACTGGTGCACATATATTGAAGGCTATGTGCTCTTTAGGAAAGAAAGATATAAAGGCAAAGGTGAGGGATTGGCATAGTATATTAATGATGCAGTAGACTGTAAAGAAATTGAAAGTGGTAGAATTGACAAAGTGTATGGATAAAAATCAAATTATGTAAGAAAATTAGAGTTTCTCATGGGATAATGCTTGGGGTGTGTTACACACCACTGGGATTTGATTTGGACATAAGTAGAGACCTCCTTAAAGCCTTAATGAAGTAAATGCTACTGGCACTGTCTAATTATAGGAGACTTTAACTTCCTGGATAAAGACTGGAGGACATGGGCTAATAATAATAATAGGGCCCAGATTTTCCTGGATGGGATAGCTGATGAATTCCTTCACCAAAGAGTTAACTGAACCAATGGGAGGGGATGCCATCTTAGATTTGGTATTGGTGAGTAGTGAGGGCCTCAGAGGAACTGGCTGTAGGGACAATCTTGGTTTGAGTGACTGCGAACTAATTCAGTTCAAACTAAATGGAAGGATGAACAAAAATAAATCTGTAACTAGGGTATTCAACTTCAAAAGGACTACCCTTAAAAAAAATTAAGGGAATTAGTTCAGGAAGTGGATTGGACTGAAGAACTCTTGGATATAAAGGTGGAAGAGCCTTGGAATCACTTCCAGGAAATATCTGAAGCCTGCATTCCAAGCAGGGGCGGGAGGGGGAATTCATAGACAAGAGTTGCAGACCAAGCTGGAGGCAAAAGCAAAAAGCGTACAAGGAGTGGAAGATGGGAAGGATGAGCAAGGAGAGCTACCTTTTAGAGGTCAGAACATGTAAAGATAAAGTGAAAAAGGCCATATGCCAAGCAGCGTTGGACCTCACAAAAGGAATTAAAACCAATAGTAAAAGGTTCTGTAGCCATATAAATAGGAAGGAAACATAAAAGGAAGACATGGGAGACTGCTAAACACTGAGGATAGGATGGAGGTTCAGAATAATCTAGGTAAGACTAAACCCCTAAATAAATACTTTGCCTCTGTTTTTAATGAGCATAATGATGAGCTTGGGGCTAGTGGTAGTGTAGCTAATGGAAATGAGGACATGGAAGTGGAAATTACCATATCCAAGGTAGAAGTCAAACTTGGACTGCTTAATTGGACTAAGGGGGCCTGGATAATCTCCATCCAAGAATATTTAAGGAACTAGCACATGAAATTGCCAGCCCATTAACTAGGATTTGTAATGAATCAGTAAACTCAAGGGTTGTACCATATGGCTGGAGAATTGCTAATGTAGTTCCTATTTTCAAAAAGGGGAAGAAAAGTAATCCAGGTAACTATAAGCCTGTTAGTTTGACTTTAGGATTATGCAAGTTCTTGGAAAAATGTTTGAAAGAGATAGTACTTAAGGATATCAAGAATAATGGTAACTGAGATAAAATATAACATGAATTTACAAAAGGTAGATGGTATCAGACCACCCTGATCTCCCGTTTTGAGAAGATAACAGGTTTTTTTGGACAAAGGAAATGTGGTGGACCTAATTTGTTTTGATTTCAGTAAAGCATTTGATACAGTTCCACATATATTATTAGTTTAATTAGAAAGGATGGGAATTAATATGAAAATAGAAAGGTAGATAAGGAACTAGTTAAAGGGGAGACTACAGTGGGTCATACTGAAAGGTGAACTCACAAGTTGGGGGGAAGTTACTAGTGGAGTTCCTCAGGGATAGGTCTTGGGACCAATCCTATTTAACCTTTTTATTACTGACCTTGGCACAAAAAGTGGAAATGCACTAATAAAGTTTGTGGATGACACCAACTTGGGAGGTATTACCAATATGGAGAAGGCTCAGGATATCATACAGGAAGATCTGGATGACCTTGTAAACTGGAGTATTAGGAATAGGTTGAAATATAATAATAGAAAGTGGAAAGTCATGCATTTAGGGGCTAATAAGAAATTTTCTTGTAAGTTGGTGGTGCATCAGTTGTGTGGAAGAATTCCAGGCTGAGACCTAACAGCGTTGAGACAGAGATAGAGAGCCCAGTTGGCCTGGGGGGAAAAGCTGCATTTTCTCTGTTCCACTAGCATGCCTGGAAGAGGGCCAGTAGAAGCAACTAGCTGATAAGGAAGCTGTAGAGAGCCATGCTTCAAGGACAGTGTACTGAAATTTGGAGACAGAGAAGGTGTTTGGATTTACCTACAGATTTCTGAAAGTCAGCCCATTTCGGTCAGCTCAAGAACTAGGCCAAAGATCTGTGACGCAGGTGAATTATGATTGGAGGGTATGTGGGATGAGGCGGGTCAAAGAGAATGGGTTGTAACTGGGGAAATTTTGGTGCAAAAAGGATGGACCCAGAACTTAATTGGCTATAAAGCAATACTTTATGCTTTGTAATATGATGTAATATGTCACTATATAAGAATAATGTACACTATCCTCAGGGCTTTTGGGTGCTTGCCCTTGGGCCCGCAGCTGTGTAAAATAAAGCTCCACTCCTCACTAAGTTTGTGGCCCCCGCTTACTGAGAATTCCTCTACAGTTGGAAGTGACAGAGGAGGAGAAGGACCTGGGCATTCTGGTTAATCATTATGCCTTATGTAATAAAGATCTCAAATGAGATACACAGCCCCCTCACTCTGAAAATAGGAAAATGGAATTCTGTGAAATTCAGTTCTTTTGCATAGTTTGTTTTTCTTAACATATTTAGCATTTTTATCTAAATCATTCACAGTGAAAGCCTTAGAAGAACTAAAGTACCTATACAGTAAAAGCAAAAATAACCATTATTATTATGGTTTAACCTATAAAATTACAGGGTTTGTAGCAAGTTTGTGGATGAATCCCTGAGTTCATGTGGCACTCCTTCCAGGATCAAGGTCAACAACTATAAATGTAGAGAGAAACCAAATGGAATCTTACCTCCTTGATAAGAAATTGCAAAGAAAATAAAAAGTAGAGTTTTAACATCTCCACGATTCTTGGGTTGTTGAAGGAAAGAAGTGAATGCTTCAACAGTGACAAAACCTTTGGAAATAAAATACTTCAATTAATTATGCTTTAAAGTGCCTACATTAATAAGTTGCTATGAAGTGGTTTGCTTATGATACAACAATGCTCTTGGGATATTTTGGGATAAAGGGGGAGGGAAATTATACTGTTGGGAGCTTCATATTACTATGGAAAGAGTCTGTGTGTCCCTCCTTCATTCCACTTTGGGGCAAAATTATTCTTGGATGCAATCTACACAATAAAGACAAGGCAAGAAGAGGTGAAGGTGCATTTACAAAGACAATAAGATAAACTTTCTCTTCCTAGCAATTGAGTCCCACCTCTCTGCTGCTTTTCTCCTTTTCAGCAGAGCCTTCTTCCCTCTGCATTCTCAGTGATATCAGAGACAGTCCCTTGGTTAAACCATACCAAGAACACTGCAACATAGTGGGAGAGGGTGGTAGTATTTATTGTTCTGCTATTTCTTAAATCTGTCCCTGCCTCTTTGTACTGTAGTGTTCCCATTGCATTCATTTCTGAACACCAAACTAGCAAAAAGACTGACAAAATTTGAGGGAGTTCAGAGGAGAGGAGAATTGATCAGAGTGCTAGAGGAATTGAGTGATGAGGAAAGATTAAAAGCACTAAATAAATATAGCTGACTAAGAGCCTACAAACATGTGAACAGTATAAACAACATATATAGAGAGGAATTGCTGAGGTTAAACCAAAGAGTTTCCTGAAAAGAGGGGTCAAAGTAAGGGGGAATGCTCTTCTGGGACCCACAAATTTTAGATGCCAGCATTTCAGATCCCCTTAATATAGAATACGGGGAGGAATGCAGCATTTCAGTGCGTTCCCTCTTACTTTAAGCCCCGCCACCTTGTGCTTCCCCTTCGGGCTCTCAGACTCCCTAAGCAGTGGGGCAAGAAGCAGCACAACCAGGAGCAGTGACTGCAAGGTAGCAGTGGGTGCAGAGTGCATGGCACAGAGCTGCCAGGTTGGCTTGGAGCAGAGCGAGCAGGGGATCACATGTGGCAGATATGTGATTCCCCCCACTTGCTCCGCTCCCAGCCAGTTCAGCAGCCCTGCGCCATGTGGTTTCCACCTGCCACCACCTCACAGTCACTGTTCCTCTCTGTGCTGCTGCTGCTGCCTCTTGCCATGCCACTCGGGGAGTCTGAGAGCCCGAAGGGGAAGCACAAGGCCCCACGCCAGCAGGAGGTGGTGGACATGGTGAGCTGGAGACCAGTGGTGGGAATGGAGGGTCTGGAGCAGCGTGAGTCACTAGAACAAGAGGTCAGGATGGGGAGGGATGGAGAGAATTAGGGGGGCTGGGGAGGGGTGCAGGGGCACATGGGGACCAGGAGACTGGGTAGGTGCTGATGGGAGCTGGGTAGTAGTGGAGGGGACTATGAAGGGCTGGAGTGGGAATTGGGTAGGGGACTGGGGAGGGATGGAGGAAGTTGGGGGCTGGATTGGGGGCTAGGGGTGGAGGAGGCTGGAGGGATATGGAGGAGGTGGGGGGTGGAGTGGGGGAATGTGGACAAGGGGACCAAAGGGGCCTAGAGAGAGGTATGGAGGGGGTTGGGGAGCTGAAGGACAGTGGAGTGAAGACTAGGGGGTGGGGGGTTAGGAGGGCTGAAGTGGTGGTTTGGGAGGCACAAAGCTTAGGGAATAGGGATGGGGGTTGAGGAGGACATGGGGAAAGAGGGGTCTGATGTGGGCACTACTGGACAAGATTGGGATGATATGGATTTGAGGCTGTGCTTCATTTGTGGGGAAAGAGCTGGCGGGGCTCAAGCAGTTTGTTCTGCCCTCATATTATACCTGGGGCCCACATATGCATGAAGAGGGCCTGGACAATACGGGAAGAGGGCCCAGAAATTAGGAGGGTGCCTGGGCCCATTAAATTATACATTAACCACTGCCTGGAAACAATGAGATGAAATTAGCAAAGGGAAATTTTAGGATGAATATTAGGAAAACATGACATTGAGCTATATTAGGATCATCACTTGATACATTTAAAACTATGTTGCACAAAATACTAAAAAGGTACTGTATTATTTTTTTACTTTTCCATCTAATTTCTTTGATTGTAAGATCTTTTTAAAAATCCTCAGTACAAATATATTAGATCCAAACATATATCACTTAATAAAAATGGATTCCACTGAAAACAATGCCAATATAGCAGGGAAAGGGAAAGATCATAACCCTTCTGTATTATTTAACGTGTATTAGAAATATGAAATTCCCCATTTATTAAAAACATAAAATTTTTTCAGGTTAGCAAAAAATACTTTTTGGTAATTTGATGTCAAACTAAAAAATTTTTCAACTGATCTAAAATATATTATAGATTTCATTATCTTACTGAGCACTTTGATAGCATACAACTATATAACATACCTTTGCTTTTGCATCCTCTTTGTCATCAGCTTTTGTAGCCAACAGCATAAGTCTCAGTACCAGGGAGATACTCAGGGGGAACTGGCCTCTCAGCTCGGGTACATTTGATTTTATAAGTTTTTCTATTTTTGGCAATGGAATATCATAAAAAAACACACTTCCCAGCAAGTCTTGACCACGTCGCCCAGCACGTCCAGACATCTAGAGGGAAGCATTCCCATATTTTTTTTCATTTCTGTGTTTGCACAAAGTCACTATAATAATGTCAATTACTCTAGTTTGAAAGAAGCATACCAGATGGATTTTTTTATTCAGTTGGTATAGAAAGACACATAAATGCATATTATGGATTCAATGTGGGTGCTACTCTTTTAGATAGGGAAGAGAGGATCTGAGGTGCAGTGGAAGCAGGGAGATGACTTAATTGCTTGCCTTTCCAGCTCACAGCCAAGACAGAGGAATTTAAAAGGTTGGTGGGAGAAGAGGAACTGTGGCTGTTGCTTAGCCAGTTTTGTAAGCTTAAATGGTTAGAACATTCCAAAAATATTGCAATATTTACATAAGCATAACATAACCAAACTACTGAGCTTGTCTCCCAAGCCTGCTTCAATTCACTGTGTTACCATCAACACCATCACAATACTCTCCATGACTCTAGCCTGAAATCTGGTAATCTATTTTACTCTGTCTTTTGTCTGATGCATCCAAGCCATGTCTAAAATCTGCTGCATTGTTTATCAGTGATTATATCATATGTAAACTATGCAGATAATTACAAATTATCACCACCAGTAAATCACTATAAGTATTCTATATATGCTACATATGTTACAAAACACATTTTAGGAATCTCTTAGAGTTTCAGTATTTTTTTTGTTGGGACTATTTTTGTATCTTTCCCACCTTTCAGGACAGGTACCTTAATCAAGAATCCAAGTGTCAGGCCTCAGATGCAAACTTAATGAAACTTTAAAATAGCCGCTTGGTATCCAGAATCATGATATTTTTAAAGTCCAGTATTTCAGGACCAGGGGTTAAAATAAGCCAGAATGTGATGGAATGCCATTCCAGGACCCACTGTTTTTAGGGGCTCATCATTCTGGGCCCCCTAAAAATAGACAACGGTGCCAGAATGCTGTGTTCCATGGCCCACCATTTAAAAATAGCAGGCCCTGGAACGTGGCATTCCAGTTCCATTTTCTATTTTTAGGGGCCTGAATGCTGGCTGGGCCCCTAAAAATATCAGGCCCTGGAACAGCATTCTGCTGCATTCCAGCAGGCAGGGGGTAGGGTCGTTGATGGGTAGGGCCCCAGCTCCATCTCAAGCCCTGCCCCAAACCCCTCCTCTTCCTGGCCATGCCCTAACCTGGGGCATGCCCCCACTTCCTCCCAGCCAATCCCAGGCCTCACAGCCACCCAAACCGGGGGCCTGCCGCCTCCTCCCCAGTCATGTCACTGCCCTGAACTGAGGCCTACCACCCCCACCTCCTCAGCCACACTGCCACCGGTAAGTACTGGGGTAGCCTGGCTCACTCTGGGGAAGGGTATTGGCGGGCAGGGGGTGGATTTTGAGGATGAGTATTGGGGCTGGGGGTGGATTTGGGGGATGGGTATTGGGGGCAGGGGTGGATTTTGGAGGCGGGTATTTTGGCAGTGGGTATTGGGGTGGATATGGGGAGTGGGGATTGGGGCTGAGGGTGGATATTGGGGGCTGAGGTGGATTTTGGGGACAGGGGAATGGATATTGGGAGCAGTAACTAGGGTGTTTGGAGGGGGCCCAGACATATGGGAGGGGGGGCCAACCCATGCAGGAAGGAGGCCTGCCAAATTATACTTTAACCCCTGCTCAGGACCTTCTGGTATAAGCAAATGTTGGTACTCCTTGGGAAGCTAACAGTTCTTTTTTGATATTTTGGTTTTTAAAGTAGTGAAAATTTTATATAAGAAAAACCTATCATAGATGCAGAACTGAGTTTTGCCCATCCTGGAATTCAGGTCAGCTTAGTTTGGCTGTCAAGGGGTGGGGTTCCTCATTTGGAAAGAGGAAAAGAAGACATATTTCTGTCACTGGTTTTTATTTTAATGGCAGCTGTTTGAAGCTCCTTGGGGTAGAGATGTTAGAATAAGTCCAAGGGGGAATGAGTAGAGGGCAAAAAGTAGGTAAGGAGGCAAAAGAGAGGAAGGATGGTCCAGTTATTAAGCCACTAGCCTGGAACTTGGGAGACCCACATGAGTCTTTCCTCTGTCATAGGTTTCCTGTGTAATTTTTAGGCAAGCCACAGAAGATCTGTTTACACTGTTGTTAAACACCCACAGCTAGCTCATTCCAGGTGACTCATGCTCATGGAGCTTGGTCTACAGGGCTATTTAATTGCAGTGAAGATATTCAGACTTGGGCTGGAGACTGGGCTCTGGGACCCTGCACAGGGGGAGGACCCAGACCCCAGGCTCCATCCCAAGCCTGAACATCTACACCACAATTCAACAGCCCCTTTGCCCAAGGCCCACATGCCCAAGTCGGCTCTCATGGGCTAGCAACTGGTGTTTAACTGCAGTGCAGATATGCCCATAGTGTCTCTGTGCTTCATTTCCTCATCTGCAGAGTTTCCCTCGCTTACATGGGTATTTTGAGGAAAAATATATTGACGATTGTGAGGCACTCAGATTGTACTGATGGTGACAATGTAACTAGGTAGCATTAGGTAGGTAGAAGACACAGAGTAGACTGATGTGTTACAAGACTTGGAAATTGATATATGTCTACAATCTCATGTGTGGTGTCTTGTCTTCCATTTTTCATCAAATGTTTTAGAAAGAAGTATTTTAATTAGCTTTTTATAGATACATATATTTAGGCAGAAAAGTTTCGGTCAGGTACATATGTATGTTAGTTAAAATGGCTGTGTATTTCAATACCTGTCTATAGTTCAGAGCATCCAAATACACAGAATTCTGTGTGAAGACAACTGATTTACATGGCATGTTGATTCCTAAAGCAAGTGTTCCAGTAGCTGTAACCACCTAGAAAAATAAAAATGTGTATTGAAAATTATATTATAGTATATTATATTAATTATATTCATAAACACATATTTCCATTCTGATAGCTTTAAAGATAAGAATGCTACATAGAAAATTAATGCACCCCTGTACCTTACTGTTTCCAGATACAGAAGATAAAGAGGCACACACAACAGGTACTCTACCCTTGAAATGATGGAATTGCAGAGTGAATTAGGTACAGGCAGTAGGTGAGAGGAAGAAGAGAAATTATCCTGAATGGCAAACAAACAGTATGGAGCAGCTGTGGGAAATCATCTCTCCTCAGGTAAGGAATAACTGCTGCCACTTTCACTTTTTTTTTAATTTGTCTTAATTATTATTAAGGCATGATGCCTTTAGTAGTTAAGGTACAACTTGCTTCCCCACTCTATGATAATTCATAATTGCTTACACTAATGTAGTTTGTTTTTATGTGAATTCATCTGGCATTTTGTGCTCTGACTGCATACTGTTTTGATTAAAGCTTGGTATGGGGTTGCTGTTTTAGGAGGAATTGTCTTCACTCTCACTGTAGTTTGCTGTGAGACCTGTGGCAAGTTGTTTGACTCTTCTGTCTCAAAATCACAGTCTTACTTACCATACATATCTTTCATCTTAACAATTTTGAGCAATTTCATTACAGATCAAGCATTACAAATCAAACAAATAAGCTATGTAAGAGCTAAGTATTTTTATTATTACACACTGCAAAGTATTTTAAACAATTTATACTGGAAGACATACAAAACAAGGCCCTGATCCTTCTGAAATTTAAGTTACTCTTAACTTTGTTCGTATGCGCAAATGCATGTAAATATGTAAGTATTTGCAGGATTAGGGTCTAAATTCTCCTGTATTTTCTTTTAGCCATTCTAAAATGGTCAGTTTGGTAAACTAAATAGATTGCCTAATAATTGGTTCACTAAGGGATACGTTTAATGTAAAGTTATGGGGATTGTGCTTGCACTTGAATTTATATCCAATAAGCAAACAGACACTCAAAGGAGCCCATTATATGTAAGGATATTTAATGCTCAAAGCAGACACTGTTGTATACTTTAAAAAAAATCTATAAAAAGATGATGAACCTGGATAAATCCCATCCTGAAGAGCATCTCTACAAACTGTCTTCCTTTGTATGACACAGAAGCATGATGATAACCAATTCCTCTCAGTGCCAGTGTTTTCAATGATGTGTTTGTTTTCATGAACTTTACTCGATCAATCACCTTCTGCAAAGTCTAAGAAAGTTACGAATTTTAGATAAAGCTTTTCATTTTTATTTACATTTATTTAAGCCAGTTCCAGCATGGAATACAATTGAGCCATTCATTGTCCCAGAAATGCCTTCTTTGGCCAAACAGTGTTTTCTGTAGGAAATCTGTGATTACTAATATGCAAGAGCTGCAGACATAGTCTAAAACACTCCTTGGGCTACGATCAGCACTTAATTTTTTCCCAGCACTGCAGCCTTGCATCTCTAGGCTTAGCAGTTCATAGCCCTAGGACCTCTGGGCTTCATGCATCAGCTGTGAACGTTAAAAATGTACTTGAGCCCTGGCATTTAATTGCTTGAGCCCTATAATTCTTTTAATTACAAATCAAGTGCTGGTTATAATAGTGTGCACTGCCAGTGACACACTTCAAACCAAAAAAACACTTTGATTAAAACTCTGTCCTGAGATGTGATTCATGGAATTTGGTCCTTTTTTTTTTTTTTTCAATTCAAGCAATTGATTCTTCATCTTCAATGGATTACAATTTAAATGAGTATTTTTAATTGACTTTACATACTACTTGATGTAAGAGTGGCAGAAGTTTCTATAGTACTCATCACTATAATTTTTTTTTCAACATCAAAAATAAAAAAATAACAAAGAGGCTACAGTGTGCACTCTTACTCATTTGAATAGTATCTCCATTTGCCCCAGTGAAACCAATAGGGAATAAAGTGCTACACAGCAGGAGTCTAGATATCTGAAATTGACCCACAGTTAAGGTAACAAGTAGGTGGAAAAAGAGTTAACATGTATCCCCTAAAATGAAATCAAGCCAGGCCTGCAAGAAATAAAGAAATGCTTAAGTGTGACATTTTTTAAAATAGACAAACACATTTTTAAATCTAATAAAGCTAATATCTAATAGGAGTCAAGACAGACTCATTTTGTTTACCAGTAGTGAATTTTGGGAAGAATTTCATACTCTGAGAATGTATTTTTTAAATATACAGCACATAAATTGAGAAATATGTAAATGTATAAAGTAAAAAGAGGAAATTGATCTCAAGCATAGTGTTTCATTTTGAGTAATATTTAATGACCTTTATAATTTTACCAGTAAAAGTAATCACCACTGTAACATACTTGGACATGAAGCCATCCTTCTCAGGAAACTTCAACTAGTAGAGAATACTGAGTGACCCCAGGGGTCTGCAACCTGTGGCTCCAGAGCCACACTTGGTTCTTTGGCTGCCCCCTTGCAGCTCCAGGCTCTGGGTTCCCCCGTGACACTGGGGAACCCCATGGGTGGCCCACTCCTGGGTCTGGACCTTCTACCCATGCAAGTGGAGGACCCTGTGAGTGGCCCGTTCCTGGTTCCAAGGCTCTCCACCATCACCAGGGGATCCTGTGGAGGGCCTGCTCCTGTTTTCGAGCTGTCCCCTCCCTGTCAAAGGACCTTGTGAAAGGTGCCTTGACCCAGTCCCCTCTGCCCCCCCCCCCATTCCTCACCAAGAGGCTACACCTATTGCATCTCTTAAAACACTTGTTTATTGAAGGAATTTTTTAAAATGGCTCTTTTTATCTTTTGGGTTTCTGACTCCTGGGCTACCCCAAGCAAATCAGCCCTGTCTTCTGCTCTCTATATTGGCTTTCCACAGAAAATCAGCCCAAGTACAAGATCTTGGCACTAATCTTCACTGGAATAGCCTGGGACCAACAGATGTAAAAAATCATCTAGAGCTTCAGAATAAGGACCAGCTCTGCTTCTTAGGCTCAATGGAACTTTCTAACACTAAGTCTGTCTGTGAAGGAGATTGAGCTGTCTTGGAAGCCAGTCTGAGACTGTGAAAAATACTCCCTCAAGGCATTAAAGAGTCATTACAAATCTCATAACCTTCCATTCCAAGTGCAAGATGCACTTCTTTCACTTTGCCTTCTCTAGCAAATGAACAGCAACAGGTGTAACCCATATGCCTAAAACAGGCTCTCTCTTAGAGACCTGTTCAGGCTGAGTTACGTTCCTATTGAAGGAAAATGTTGGTGGGTGGGCACGAGCCCACCCACTTCTAAAACCCCTCCCCCAGCCTATGGGGAGGTGGTACTGGGCCATCCTTCAAATCAATTCTTGGGACAACTAATGAGAAAACAGGGACGGGTGTGAGGTCACAGGTTTATAACGAGGGATTCGGAAGGGGTCACTGAGCAGAGAACCCTGGACAGCGCCCACTGCTCCCGGAAACTGTCAAGGGAGCCAGCGGATGCCACCCAGAGGAACTCTGCCCGGAGACGTGCACGAACAAGGGACCGGAAATAAGCCCCACAGTCACAAGTCCCTCCTTCAGCCAACCTCCTCTCTCTGGTCCTGTAGATGGCCTGTTTAGCATAGGCCACGAGGAGGTTGGCGAGGAGGTCCTGCGACTTCGTGGGGCCACAGATGGGTAGTACATAAAGGAACATGTGTGGGGAGAAGTGCAGCCAGAACCTCAATAAGAGGTTCTGGAGGAGCCAGAAAAGGGGCTGCAACCTGGCACATTCTAGGCAGGCGTGCACCAGGGTCTCCCTCACGCCGCAAAAGGGGCAGGCCTCAGGGCGGGGCGCGAACCGCGCCAAGTACACACCTGTGCTCACAGCTCCGTGAAGGAGCTGCCAACTGATGTCTCCAGCGGGCCGTGGGGTCAGGGTGGGATAAAGGCTGGCCCACCGGGGGTCCTTGCCCTCTGCGGGTGGAATGAGGTCCTGCCACTTAGTATCGGGGAGGACACGAGGGCGAGGAAATGGATGGTGTGAAGCACGGGCATGTACAGATATTGTCGAGGCGTGGTTCGGAAGGGGGCTGGCTGCAAGTCCAGCAGCTGGCTCAGGGCATGGGACGGGGGCTGCCTGGAGGGGGCTCGCGGGGCTGGGGCTCGATCACAAGCTCCGGAGGGCCAGGACTGAGACAGGGCTGGGGAGTACCCTCTTGCAGAACCCACTCAAGGTACTGGGTTACGTTGCTGAGCAGATTTGACTGCCCAGAAGCCTGAACTTTCTGGTAACAGGGAGTGGCAGCATTTTGAGCACGCTCCACAAGTTTTTCTAGTGTTGCTGGAGTCAGATGGCTGAGAGAAGCCTGAGAGCAGCAGCAGCCCAGAGGGAAGCAACTACAGAGATCTGCAAGAAGAGTCCATGTGCTCAGTGATTGAGTGAGAGGAGCTGAGCTAGGAGTGGACTGCAGGATGTTTTGTCCCTGATTTGGAATATTTTGCAGGTGAGTTTTCTGTTGTGGGACTGAGAGCTGGTTGGCCAATGGACAGGCTGTGTGGTGATGGTTGAACAGAAGAAGGAAGGGACTGCATGGATTCCAGTTGAAGATTCTTGTAGCCAGACCCTCAAGGACTTAAAGACTGCAACTGAGATAATGGTGACTCCACCTGAACTTTGAGACTCTTGGGTTTCTTACTGTTTTCTTTAAATTCGTTTTGGTTTCTTAGGATAAGGTTTGTTAAGTTAGTTAATAAAATTTATTGTTATGTTTATTCTGAGTAGTATTTTGTTGTGGGATAGGAACTCTGAATAGTCTTCGCTGTGAGTCTCTTTAGAACTGACTCCTGGCTCTCCAGCTGCTTTCTCCAGGGGTTTAATCTCTGTTAGGCACTGGAGAGGGGCAAGTGAATGCATTCAAGTGCACCCTAGCAGATTACACAGGTATGTTTAAAGAAATGCAGCATTAAATGCTACATGGCACACTGTTCTCCCTCTGGGAAGACAATGAGTGATACAACCAATAACACATGACTGATCTTTCTTGTGTCCCTTAAAGACTACTGAAAGGTACTCAGATATTACACTGAGGGCAGAAGAACCACCAATATAGAATTTAATTCTTTTTCAAGGACCTGTGTTTATTATTGGAATGTAGAATGAGCAGTAATAATGCTTTTTTTTTCTCACCTCTGTGTCAACAGCTTGGCTATTTCCATAAGTGCAATCCGGGGGGATTTTAGTCAACTTCCCAAATTGTTCCAGCAAATTTCCATGCTCAGCCTCATTAAGTACCATTTTATCAGTTTCCATGGATGTAATTTTTGTGCCACTACACAAAATAGAGATTAGTTATCGTTTGAACCTGTCTAAGAAAATCTGCGATCAATGTTTTAAAAGTTCACTCCAGTTTATTATTTGTTTTTTGCTTCTTTGTTATCAGATTATAATCCATCTACACAAGATATCTAACAACTCCCACTGCAGGGGACCCAGCTGCCCCTGACTGTACCCCCACATTGCCTGGGCAACACAGGCCAGGTACCCACCCTATCGCTGGGAGGGGGCCGAGGGCCAGAGGGTGCTCCTGCCCCAGCCCCACTCTAGCCAATCTGCCTGGGAGTGGAGGGGTGAAATGGCACACTGCGGGCCCTGGAAGGCCACGGTGGAGGCCTCGCTATGAGCCAGCCAGCCCCATCCCCCCATGGAGCAAATGGCTGGGCCTGCCAGCCTAGGGGCAGGGCACAGTGCAGAGCCCTGCTGCAGGCTCCAAAACCCTCTCTCTCAGTGCTGGCAAAGCAGAAGCACTCTCAGCACTGATGCCCTTCCTGCAGTGTGCTGGGCAATGGGGCTGGATTATTGCAGGAGTTTTTGGGGCTGAGGCCCAGGGCCCCCTGTTCAGCTGGGGTTCAGGGCTTAAGCCCCTATGATAATCCACCTCAGCTCCAGAAAACTCCTTCTGCCTGGTGTACACAGTACACTGATAGGCTGAGGTTTGTTTTCAGATACAGGAGCTATTCCTTCTGAGGGCAATGGCATGAGTCCCATTAATGCCAGTGGATCTGGATTAGATCTGTGAAATTATTTCATTGGTTAAGTACTCCACTTGTGATTCAACTGAAAAATTATGTGAGGCCACAGCCTGAGGTACCACAGTTGGACAAAACTGTACACTCCAATTTGTATTTGGCTCATTCAGATTAAATTTATATCATAGAATCATAGAATCATAGGGTTGGAAGGGACCCCACGAGGTCATCTAGTCCAACCCCCTGCCAAAAAAAGCAGGACCACTCCCATTAGATCATCCCACTCAGGGTTTTGTCCAGCTGGGACTTGAACACCTCCAGAGATGGAGATTCCACCACCTCCCTAGGCAGCTTATTCCAATGCTTCACCACTCGCCTAGTAAGGAAGTTTTTCCTAATATCCAGCCTGGACCGCCCCAGCTGTAACTTGAAGCCATTGCTTCTCGTTCTGCCCTCTGTTACTACCGAGAACAGTCGAGCTCCCTCCTCCTTGGAGCAACCCTTCAAGTAGTTGAAGGTTGCTATCAAATCCCCCCTCAGTCTTCTCTTCTGCAGGCTAAATAAGCCTAGTTCCTTCAGTCTTTCTTCATAGGGCTTGTGCTCCAGCCCTTTGATCATTTTGGTTGCCCTCCTCTGGACTCTCTCTAATTTGTCCATGTCCTTTTTGTAGTGGGGAGCCCAAAACTGGACACAGTATTCCAGATGTGGCCTCACTAGTGCAGAATAGAGGGGAATGATCACATCCCTTGATCTGCTGGCAACACTTCTTCTGATGCAGCCCAGTATGCCATTGGCCTTTTTGGCAGCAAGAGCACACTGCTGACTCATATCCAGCTTCCCATCCACCATGACTCCCAGGTCCTTTTCTCCAGTGCTGCTATTTAGCTGATCACTCCCCAGCCTGTAGCAGTACATGGAGTTTTTTCGTCCCAAGTGCAGGATTTTACACTTATCCTTGTTGAACCTCATGAGATTCCTCTTGGCCCACTGCTCCAGTTTGTCTAGGTCTCCCTGAATCCTGTCCCTGCCCTCTAGGGTGTCTACCGTTCCCCCCAGTTTGGTATCATCTGCAAACTTACTAAGTGTGCAATCTATCCCATCATCCAGATCATTAATGAAAACATTGAACAGAACTGGCCCGAGGACCGACCCCTGGGGCACACCACTTGTTACTGCCTGCCAACTTGACATGGAGCCATTGATTCCTACGCGCTGAAACCGTTGTTTTAGCCAGTTTTCTATCCACCTTACAGTCCATGCATCTAACCCATACTTCCTTAATTTGCCAATGAGAATGCTGTGGGAAACCGTATCAAAAGCCTTGCTAAAGTCAAGGTATATCACATCAACGGCTCTTCCCGCATCCACAAATCCAGTCATCTCATCATAGAAGGCGATGAGGTTGGTCAGGCATGATTTACCCTTGGTAAATCCATGCTGACTGTTCCTGATTACTCTACGTTCCTCCAAGTGTTTCAGGATGGATTCTTTGAGAAGCTGCTCCATGATTTTTCCAGGGATTGAGGTGAGGCTGACAGGTCTGTAATTCCCTGGATCCTCCTTTTTGCCTTTCTTGAAGATAGGTACTATATTTGCTTTTTTCCAGTCCTCTGGCACCTCCCCCGTTCGCCACGAGTTTTCAAAGATAATGGCCAACGGTACTGCTATCTCATCAGCCAGCTCCCTCAGCACCCTCGGATGCAGTTCATCCGGCCCCATGGACTTGTGCACATCTAGTTTCTTTAAGCAGTCCCTAACCTGACCTTCTGTCACCAAGGGCCTCTCTTCTTCTCCCCAGTCCCCCGTACCTAGTGTAGTGGGCTGGGAGCTGACCCTGCTTGTGAAAACAGAAGTAAAAAAAGCATTGAGCACTTCAGCTTTTTCTTCATCCTCTGTCACGAGGATGCCTGCCCCATTCAGTAAGGGACCTACACCATCCCTGATCCTCTTCTTGTTATTGATATACTTGTAGAACCCCTTCCTGTTATCCTTCACATCCCTTGCTAGTCGCAACTCCATTTGTCCTTTGGCCTTTCTGATTTTATCCCTGCAGTCCCGAGCAATGTCTTTATATGCCTCCTTAGTCATCTGTCCTAGCTTCCACTTCCTGTAAGCGTCCTTTTTATGCTTCAGCTCAGTGCAGAGCTCGCTGTTAAGCCACAGTGGGCGCCTTCCACATTTGCTGTGCTTTCTCCTTATTGGAATTGTATCTTCCTGTGCCCTTAGCAGGGTTTCTTTAAAATGCACCCAACTCTCTTGGACACCTTTCCCCTTCAGATCAGCCTCCCAAGGGATCCTGCCCATCAGTTCCCTGAGGGAGACAAAATCTGCTTTTCTGAAGTCCAGGGTCTGTGTTTTGCTTCTTTCCTTCTTTCCTTTAATCATCAACTTGAAGTCAATCATTTCATGGTCACTGCTACCCAGGCTGCCATTCACTTCTACTTCCCTGATAAATTCTTCTCTATTTGTGAGCAGCAGATCGAGAGGCGCAAGGCCCCTCGTTGGTTGCTCCAGCATTTGTACCAGGAAGTTGTCCTCAACACTCTCCAGAAACTTCCTGGATTGCCTGTGCACTGCTGTATTGGCCTTCCAGCAGATGTCAGGGTAATTGAAGTCCCCCATGAGAACCAGGGCCTGTGCTCTAGAAACTTCTGTTAGTTGTACACAGAATGCCTCATCCACTTCCTCCTTCTGATCTGGTGGTCTGTAGCAGACACCTACCACAACATCCCCCTTGTTGCTCTCCCCTCTAAACTTAACCCACAGACTTTCAACTGGCTTGTTTCCACTTTCATAATGAAGCTCTGAGCAGTCATAGAGCTCCTTTACATATAGTGCTACTCCTCCCCCTTTCCTTCCCTGCCTGTCCTTCCTGAACAGTTTATACCCATCTATTGCAGAGCTCCAGTCATGCAAACTATTCCACCACGTCTCTGTTATCCCAATCATGTCATAGTTCTTTGTCTGCGCTAGTGCTACCAATTCCTCCTGCTTGTTTCCCAGGCTCCTTGCATTTGTGTATAGGCACCTAAGATACCCAGCTGATTGCCCTACTTTCCCATTTTGACATTCAATGAATGTATGAATTAGGACTGATATTTTTGTAAAATCAAGAAAGAAAACATTTGTGTGTGTAACAGGGCAACGCTTTAAGGACAGAAGCAGAGGCGGCTTTTGGGGTAAGCAAAGCAGGTGGTGGCCTACGGTCCCAGAGCTGTAAGGGGGCCCCATAGAGCCATCTGCTTCACTTAGCCCTGCACTGGCAGGGCGGTGGGGAAAGCGGAGGGTGGCCCACAACCAGGTCCAAAAGCTTTCCCACCCACCTGCCAGACCAGCCTCTCTGCAGCAGGGCCGAGCAGTGCTCCCCACCTACTCCCAGCCAGCAGTGCGTCCCTGGGAGGAGAGCGGCCAGCACGGTGCTGCCGCTTCCCAGCAGTGGGGCCTCCTGGAGCGGCCTATTCCGAAGAGTTCGGGCTGCTTCATCCCCAGTCACCCCAAGCCTGGAAGCTGCCCCAGCACTTCAGAGTAGGCCGCTCTGGGGGCCCCACTCCCGGCAAATCACAGCGCCATGCTGGCTCCTCCCTACACCTGGGGAAGCGTCACTGGCTGGGAGTAGGTGGGGAGTGCTGCTCCACCCCCGCTGAAGAGGCTGGTCTGGCCAGCCAGCAGCAAAGCTTTTGGAACTGGCGGTGCACGGCCCCCTGCTCCCCCCCCAGTGGGAGCTGGGACTGTGGGTGGGGCGGCTAGGATGGCTGTGGGGGCCCAGAGCCCTGGTGAGGGTGGCAGTGGAGGCCCATAGGGGGTCTCATTAAGGGCCTTCACCTAGGGCCCCCAATTCCCTAAGACCACCTCTGGATAGAAGAACCCTCTGGGGTCAGCCCTACCTCATGCTAGGGTTTGCTCCTAGGAAATAAAATGATATTGAGGGGGTGGAGTCACTGGGGTAACAAAGTGGTCTTGCAAAGGCAGCACTGGGTCTTAGGAAAATCAAAACTACTAACTATGGTTTAGGTCCTAAGAACAGAGCTCTGAGTAGGGCAAGCTGGAACTCTTCTCTCCTCATAAACTTGGTTTACACCTAAAAATTACATTAGCCTATGACCATCACTCAGGCACATGAAAAACTTCATGAACTATGCAACATAGTTAGGTCAGCCTAATTTGCAAGGCTAAGCCAATAGAAGAATTCTTCATTGCCATAACTACTACCACTATGAGAGATGAATTAACTATAATGTTGGAGCAGCTCCTTCTATCAGTGTAGGAAGGATCTATGCTACAGGGCTACCATTTCATTACCAGAGTTATGCCACAGTTATATCTTCAGGTGCTTAATTTGTGCTGAAGCATGCTGGGACTGAGCTATGGCACCTCTGGGCTTGACATATCAGTTCTTTCATGCACATATGAGACTCAAACCGCACAATCTACCTCCACCCACACATCATGCAGGTGCCAGAGAAACATCCCTGAAATGTTGCACTGCCACTTATATGTTGCTTGAGCCCCAGGACCTCTTTCATTACAAATTAAGTGCTGTATACCCTTAATCAAACCATGGGTCAGGGCCCAGTACTGGCTCACAGACTCTCAGGTACTGGTTTGTATTGCCCCCTGCTGCCACCACTGAAAGACTGGAATGCATTTCTGACAGATGTAATTATTGGGTTGGAGGCATAAATGATTTTTTTCAATTGGGTCCTGAGAAAACAAGTTTGAAGACCACTGCCCTTAATGATGAGGCTCAGACTGGCTCTTGGTGGTTCCAGCCATTCCACCCCTCTCTTTCTTCTGAACTTCAGTCACAAAGGTGTGACATGCACTGGGGCAAGTAGACTATAGTCCTAGCCTAAGCAAGGCATGCTGGGAAAAGTATAAAAACAATTTTTTTGCACAAACAGGGGGCCATGTTCTGCTCATGGGCTCTCTAGAGATATTGGCAAGTAAGCATTATATTTTTTTCAAAAACTTACTTGAAAGCTTTGCTAGGGTTATCTTTGGCAGTCCTAGAGAATGAGCCCAGACAGGAGGAGGAGCAAGAGAAAAATCAAGCATTTTATTTGAGAAAGGACATATATATGTGGTATCAGAAATTAAAGAATTAATCTAATAGAAATATTTCCAATCAATTTATATACAAGTAATACTTACGCAGTCTGTGTCTTCTGCATAGATTTTTCCATTTTTTTCAATCTAGTTGTTAGCAAATGTATTTGCTTTTCAGTCTTTGGTCCTTGTTTACTCTTTTGCTTCTTCTCCAGAGAATCATATATTTTTTCAGCCCATTCTTCCACATTTTTAATGCTGAATCTTAAAAACAGATTTTAAAAACTAAATAACTTACTAGTAACTATATTTATCAAATACATTGCCTCTACTGTGCATATACGAATATGCTGTGCACTTTATGTGCTGTGCAAACATGAATATTTTTGTGCACTTTCCACTTATTAATGCATAAAGATGCCAGCTATCCTGGCTGTAGACATACAACTCAGTATATGTACAAAGCCATACTCTGAGCAAGATTCTAATGAGATGCAAGATCCCGCCACCCTGATTTCTTATGTGTCTACCCAGAATTCAGATTCTGAAGCATACAAAGCAAAGGAAGGGCAGGTATGACTCAGTGAAAAAATATACTAAAAGAACTCCAGTTACTGCTAAGTAAACTACAGTAGTTCTTGCCCTATAAAACTGATGCTACAGGTCTGCATCCTTCAAAGAATGAGAAAAGACTGCAAAAGGAGTATTTAATGCCAAGATGCAGTACACCCTCCTGAAATGGGAGTCTGGTATGCTTCCAAATCCAGAGGTAAGTGCTGGATCTGGGTACAGATATCTATCAGATTTTGTGTAGCCACACTACAGAATTCAGGATTGGATATGTTATGAAGAATCTCTCATCTCCCATTGCTCGCATTCAAGGAAGCCAAAGAACCAAGAGGGAAGTGTAAGCAAACAGGTCTGCCACAGAAACTTCTAAAGTGGCTCCCCAGTCCATGCCAACATTTGCACAGAAATACTGCTACTTGGCCTTTGCCTGCAAGGCAGACCTATCAGTGCCTAAGAAGTCCTATTTGTTGAACAGTCTGGCTACAGTGGATCACAGAAGAGAACATTATGATCAGTCTGCTAAGCAGGAAAGTACTATTGCCATCAGCCTCCTTCCACACCCAACCTGTCCTATTAGTTTACAGGGTAAATATTCCTTCTCCTCAGGAATAGAGGAGGGGCAGAAGTCTATAAAAAAAGACCCTGACCCCAGGAAGTAACCTAGCTCTGTGAGAGCAGCAGAAAAGCAGCTGGGAAAATGTGGACAGAAAATGCTGCAGCTGGAGTGAGGCACTGCATGCAAACAGACTGTGACTGGTAGATGTCACAAGAAGGAAGCCAGTGTATAGGGGCCCTAATGATACACACCACTAACTGATTCTGGCCTGGAAGCTTCTTATTTGCTTTTAGCTGAGAGTGGACTGGAGAAGACACCCCAAGCTTGAAGCTTGAGTAGCCTTAATTCTCTATTATCCTTCAGCTCCAGCTTTTCAACCTCCTGTATTTAGGGTGTTTGCAACCTTCCACTTTCTGCCAAACTCAGTAAAATATCCTTTCAGTTAGCTTCATTTTTGAGATGCTGTTGGGTCCCTCTACAGCTACCACCTATAAGGTCAACCATCTGAAGCATCTTCAGGGCTTGCTTCTGAGTCATAGTACACATAGCACACTATTAATACTTTAGAGGTTTGGTGTACCTCAACATGAGCAGCTATAACAATTACACTATTCATGTTAAATAAGCAAGGAGTTCTGTGGCACTTAAAGATTAACAAATTTACTTATCGCAAAGCTCATGCAATAAATAAATTTGTTAGTCTTTAAGTGCCACAGGACTCCTTGCTTATTTTGATGAACTGGACTAACACAACTACCAAGGGCATCACTGGCGCCTGGCACACGTGGCCCATGCCCCAAATGCCGGCTCCAGTGCCCCGGGTCCTGGTGGGGCCCCACCTCTCCCAGTCTCTGGCCAGATCGGGCCAGAGATCCAGGGCGGGCGGCCACTTCCGGCCCCTTCCTGGGCCAGGCAGACCTGCGGCCACGGCTGCCAGTCTCTGCCCTGTCCCCAGCCAGGGATCAGGGGCCCAGCTACCCGCAGCAGTGGCAGCCACTTCCAGCCCCTTCTAAAGCCTCTCCCTGCCCTGTCCCTGGGTGGGGGCATGGCTTGTGGGTAGGGGGCAGGGCCTGGGTCAGTGCCCTGGGTCATTCCCTGGGGCAGCGATGCCCCTGATGGCTACCCCTTTGGAACTATTCATGTTGATCTTGAATTATTAAGTTTAAGGAAGCTGTTAAGGAATCTATCCTTCTGCCAGAAGAATGGTGGTGGGAAAAGTCCATTAGTTGCAAAGCTGAATCATCTCAAACCAAGAGGTACATCATGAAGCACAATGCAGTAAAGGGCAGATAATGGAGGAAGAACCCAGAGGGAGCCCCTTCCCCAGCAGACTGAAGACAAGGAGTCACTACTGGTATCTTTTAGAAGTGGCAGAGAGGGGCTGCAGGAATTTCACAGAGCAGTAATGGGGTTGCAGGAGTGAAGAGTCTGGGGATTGAGGTTGGAGAGTGATGGGACTCCTGGAGTCTAATGGAGTGAGGGGACTCAGAGTAGAGGTATGATTCCTTCAGCAGCCCCTGGGATCTTGTTACTAAAGAAATGTCTTTCAACCCTCTTTGCAAGTGCCACCAAACCTTGGGTCATGCAGCTCATCTGGACCTGAGGATTTGGCCATGTGAATGTTTGACTTAACTAGTCAAATTAATGATTTCTCTTGTTAAGCTGAAATTCTAGAGAGGCGAAGAAAAATAGTTATTACTTGCACAAAAACTCTTATTTATAACTTACCTAACAAACGAGAGACTTGATCTGAGGAGAGTCAGTGGTGATAAAGACAGTCTTGTGAAAAAATCCCACCTGAGGCATCTCATCACTTTGGCTATGTCTACATTATGGGCTTAGGTTGACTTAAAGCCCTTTAAGTTGACTTAAGTTAAGACCTGTCTGTGTTTAGAAATTATTACATTGACTTAAGCAATTGCTTAAGTCAACTTAATAACTCCTGCCCTGTGAGTCAACAGTGCAGTCTTCCAAGTGCGTTTCAGCAGTGAGTCTGAACCTGCTGAATCGCTTCAGAAATCGCTTCAGCAACTCTGGCCCCATAACTGGAGTTGCTGAAAGCTGACCACAAGGCATTTGCAGTTGGCTTCCCCTAGTATGTATTAGCAACTTAGAAGGTTGTCAGCAGATATGCAAGGTATTTTACATGCCTTGCATATCTGCCATCAACTGCCGCCAAAAAACCCAGTTAGTATAAACTAGGGTTCAGAAGCAGTCTGATGTTAACTCCTGTTAATGGCTACAGAGATTTTTGCTCCTTAGCCACTCCCAAGTTCTTTTACCGTTTTTCTTCCTTTTGTTGCTGCCTCTTTATAGCTGGGTTTGCCCTCATTAGTCACCACATCTGATGAGATTTCCTTCCATACCTGACATTTCTCACAGCTGAGTTGGGCCATGATTAGTTTGGCTGCCTGCAAGCAGGGAAGATTCTGAGCCCTTTCCTGCATGCATTTTGGGATATGGGGAGTGGTTGTAAGCCCCATCTAAAAGGGTCAGAACAGAAGCCACCTGTCCAAACAGCTGTGATAAAACTGGATACTGATACTAGTAGTGATGAATCTGAAAACTGCTATGCCAGGGATGCAGACAAAGACACAAAGATGACCTGAAAAGTGGATCTCTGAGGCTAAGATTCAAAGACCTCTTCATTTTCTTTTTTGCACTTCAAAACTGAAAAAGCAGATATATAATTTTTTCACATTATCTGAGGCAAGAGATCAGAAAATGAAGATAATGATGTCAAAATCATCCACTCAAAGAAGGAAAGTCAAGACTTTGTGACTGAAAGTTAAGAGAACTTTTGCCATCTCTCTCACTTGTTCTGACTGTGAAGAATGAAAACTGCCACGGTCAAAGTGCTCAGATAGAGTTATGACTATATGATAACTGGGAGGAAAAAGGAACAGACTAGGCCCTACTTGTCAGTGCCCCTTCCTTCCCCCACAACAATGTACACCTTGCTTATCCATCAGATGAATTTAAAACCTGATGTCATTAGGCATCAACAAAATTTCTTCTGTTTAATATTTTGAAATGTCTGAACCAAAATCTCAATAGAAAAACAAGACTCTATGCAGGAGTTGGAGCTTGAAAATGGTAATAGGAAAAATAAAGTCAAAGCTACTAAGATTTGAGATTGTGTGGGAGATGCAAAAGAAGAAGAAGAAGAATTCCCAAGAACTGAATATATGCAGGAACTCGTATTCTAAGTGCAATATAGTATAGGCAGTCAAGTTTCCTGATCCATTTAGGCTGACTACTTTTTAACAATAACACGGTGTATCAGGAAGTTAGGGAAACAGTTTCATGAATACAAACCATCTTTTATTTAAAAGATACATTTAATATATAACAGTGACTTTTTAAAAATTATCAATTTTGAGAATTTTACAGTGAAGAGTGTACTAGATCTTCAGATTAATCAAGAACTTCTCATTTGCCTTTGTTTTGTTTATTTTAATTTACAAACACCTAGCAGCTCACAATTCTATACTTATTCCTAGTTGCACCAGACAGTTCTCTGTTCTGATTGGTTCTATCATACACTGTAAAAAGAACTCTGTTCTTAAAGTTCTTTTGAACACTTCAGCTACACTCAGCAGCTTTTCAGAACAGAAGCTTCTCTACACAAGTGCCAGAGGGGTAGCTCTGTTAGTCTAGTTCAACAAAATAAAGGAATAGTCTTGTGGCACTTTTAAAGACTAATAAATTTATTTATTGCATGAGCTTTTATCCATGTCTTTAAAAGTGTGCCACAGGACTCCTTGTTTGTTTTTCTTCACACAAGTTAGGTACAATATCATGACATTCACTTATACACGATGGACTTGTGGTGAACGGATTTGGAGTCTAAAATATTTCTTATTCAATAGAAGGACTAATCTGTGTCAATTACCTTTTCCATAATGTTGCTATACCTTGCTAGATACCTTGGATTCATGAGATTTTCTCTGATTATCCGAGAAATGTAGGACTAGGATTGCAAGTCACCTAGCCCTAGTCTACACTTAGGGCTTTTTTGGCAGCAGTCAAATGCCATTTATGCAAGGAACGTAAAATTCTGTGCATAAACGATGGCGACTTTCTCAGCTGCCATTACACATTAGGGGAAAGACAACCACAAATCACTCGTGGTTGGCTTTCCCCTAGACGCCCTGACTCTTAGGACTTCTGGGGTTGGCTTCCGGGAACAGCTAGCCACAATACACTCCCAGAAGCCAAATTTGCCACCATCACTATAGACATACCCCAGTCGAGTCACCTGAACTGAAGTAGGACTATGTATTTTTACCTAAACCACCCTGACAGGTATTTGTCTAACAAATATTCAGTGACACGGAGGTTGTGGAATCTCTTGGTAATCTGTTCCAGTGCTTAACTACATTTACAGTAAGGAAGTTTTTCCTAATGTCTAATCTAAATCTTCCTTGCTTTAATTTAAGCCCATGTGCATTATTTCATGCATTATTACCCACAATATTTGTCTACTATACAAATTGTAAAGGTTTTTTTATTATTGTTGTTATTGCATTTGTCTGACTTACAGAAAAAACAATGCAGGCAGCTTTTCCATCTGTCTCAGTTTTTCAACAAAAAATGGAAATTTGTCCTTCATCTTTTTTTCTGAACAATAGGCAATACGAGGTTTGAGTAACTGCAGCACCCTATTAGCCTAGAAACAGAGATAATGATTAGATGAAAAGTAAGCAATGTTCATTTTGAGTGTCTTTTTGTCATCTGCCAGTTCTGGTCTGATCACAACCTTGGCTTCGGTAAATAACAGGATCACTTTGCAACCTCAAGATGTAGTAAGAGGGATAACAGACTGCTTAGCACTAAAATTCTGTTTGTTAGAAGAAAATGTTTTGAAATTTTAAAAATATTTTAAGAAGAGAACTGGAGAGCAGGAGTATGATAAGGAATTATGCAAGTTAATAATGAAAAGTACCTTAGAAATCACAGGTACAACATTTTGTACTAACCTTTCATTCTACAGACCTTGTCAAGAAAGTAATTACAGCATTACTCTTTAAAATGGTCAAGTGTATAACTAAGTCTCAAATCTACCAACTAGTACACAGAGACTGGTATTCTAATTTACTATGGTATATATTTCCTTGTGTTTTTGCCAATAAGTCTCTTGATAAACATGTTTAGTGTTAATGTAAACCCTGACAATTTTCTAAAGGCTAGAAGATCATCAAGCTCATTCATCAATATTTCTGTAAGTCTAGTATATAACTTGTCAGACACTTGAATTAAGATGAAGCCATAAAGTCCAGAAAAACCTAAGTAATATAGTATTTGAGAGTCAAAAACCTGAAAAGCTGCAGAACAAATATTCATGTTTTTAGAACATTTGAACACTAAAAAGCTGCTTTTAAAAATTATGTGTTTTAGAGGTATAACTGAAGGAACTATAATCACTTTGTATTAAATCTAGCTTTCTAGTCATACCTGAGAAGAATGTCACATAACTTAATCATTGAAGTTACCTTTTTGTTGTCAAGTACAATCCAATTTTTTAGCTCTTCCTTCAATTCTTCTTCATATTTTCTTGCATCTGCCTTTCTGATTATTATTTTATTCTTAAAATGTGTAAACTTCTCAGGATCTAGCTCCTTAAAAACATGTCACAGAAAAATTTGATTGTTACAAAATACATACAGACAAAGTTTGGCAAACACACAACAGTCTCTTAAAAATAACTGCCCAAACTAACTGTGAAAACATATAATTAATATGTGCTTACGTCAGCTCTTGGCCAGTTTTCCCAGACTTGTACCATCGTGTCATACAGTAAAATACTTTCTCGTGGAGAAAAGGCCAGGTCTGAAGGGAAGCCATATTTATCTATCTGTGACATCAGAAAAAGGAAAACAGAGTGGATTCATGTTTTGTGTGGGAGGGGAATTATCCCATCGTCTTCTTTTCATGGACAACTGTTTCCCACCTTGTTCTACATTCTCCTTTCTTAGGTTCCTGTGCACACAACAGCCATTCTTCAGGAATGGAAAGACAGGATAGAATTTCTCTTTGAATAGGAGTGCTGCAAAAATGAGACATGATTCTTTCTCCTGGTGCTCAATCCCTGTCTCTGCATTACACCTGCCTTTTTAACCTGGGCAGGGAAACTAAGTTCATAGCAAGATGCCTTGAAGGTATATTTTCTAATAATTTTATAGTTCATTTAAAAATTGTTTTGTTTACTATATTATTAAACTTACATGGTCCACAGTTAGTGCAGCACATGGGTGATAGTGGTGAATTTTGAAGTCTTCATCCTCTAAGGAACACACATATTTTTCTAAATCATTGTATCTCTCTGCATAGACCACTGAAAACAGAATAGCAGGTTTCTAAATCCAAAACAAGTTATCCAATAATAGCTGAAAACTAAAAACAAAAGCCCACCGTTTTCAAACTTGAGTCCTTAGTCTTATGCATCTGACAGGTGATCTTATTGTCATAAGTGATAAGCACTTTCACTTATTGAAATCAGTGGTAGTTGTGGGAGCTCAGCACCTTTGAAAAAAATCTAATTTTATTAGACACCCACATTTGCTGATTTTCATCATGTTTATTTAAAAATCAGATACAAAGAACTAATCTGATTCTTTTAAATGTTGCAGTCTTGCACATACCTAATTTAACTTTATATGATTTATTTACTCTCTTGATATTCTTTAGTTTTTTAGTGGCTTTCTTGGTAGTTGTAGAAGAGCCAGAGCTTTCTTCTATTACACTCTCAGCATGTTGCCAATATCTCTTCACTGACTGTAGCCACCTAAACAAAAAATAATGCATTTTCGGAAGAAGTAGTGCAATGTAACAAACAATTCTCTTTTTTGACATTCTAATAGATAACTGTTGTAAATGCTTCAAACTAGCAAACTAACTGCTTAAATTGTTGCCGATTTCTCTGATACACTGGAAATACTATGAAAAATATCCCTTTTAGTGAAATAATATAAAAATAAGGGAATAAAAGACATTGTATCATTATGGAGTAAATTTTTTCCCTTTACAGACCCCAAGAAAGCCTTGAATTCAGTGGAACTGATGCAGTTTCACTCTGTTGGGCGGGAACTGTGAAGCAAGGGTCTTGACACTTAATATAGGCTAGGACCTCAGCTCTGTAAGACCTCCTTATATCTTGGCAAATGGACTTTTGGCCACATGAGTGGGCAAAGAGGTGAAAGTGGAGATCCACAAACGTACAAATTCACTAACTATATAGCCTGCAGCAACTAAGCTTTTAATAGCAGCTACAAAATAGCTCTTGAGCTACTCCATGGTCTGTGTTGTGGATTCCAGGGGCATCGCTGGCTGGGGGAGAGAACTGGGGCACAGCCCACAGGCCCCGCCCCCAGCCTACAGGCCCAGCCCCCCGGCCGGGGACAGGGCCAGGCACCGCCGAGCCACTGTGGGCGCCCAGGGCCTGCATCCATGGCTGGGGACGGGGCCACCATGGCTGCCAGTGGCCAGGCCCCGGATCTCCAGCCCGATTGAGCCGGAGATCCAGGGCACTGGCGCTGGGGTTCGGGGCACATGCCCTGGAGTGCCCAGCACCAGCGACGCCCCAGTGGATTCACTCTCCCTTGACCCAGATGAATCTCTTTACTTTGTTTATTCATTAGATCCAAGGATATGCCCTTATATAAATGCAAATCATCTAGAGCTAAATCATCTGTTCACATGACTCACCCCACAGTATATGGAGTTACTCTAGAAATTATGTTGAGTAAACTGTATAAAATTCCCTTCTTCTTTTCTTCTGTGTAAAAACTCTGTGGTACTACAGAGAAGGCACAGTATGCAGCCCAAGACTGTGTAAATTCTTTGATAGCAAAGTAAGACCCTATAAATATGCTTACAAAATGCACTGAGTTTAAAAAAAAAAAATTAAAGGAACTCAAATCAAATAGAACATCTCATTTTGTGCTTTCAAGAAAATGAAACATATTTACTCAGTAAGATGTTGCGGGTTACTAATAGTTGCAGAGAGAGCCAAAAATGGACATCGAATCATAACTAGAAGGTGCTCCCAAACTTCTGCTCCTATTTCACCACCAAGACAATGGACCTGTTATTGGACATAATATTCATCTTTAAATATGGATGTTTGATATTTGAATAAAAACTCAAACCTTTCTATGCTATTCAGTAGATTTACAATATTTTCCTTTCTGCTCTGCCAATTTTTCAAGTCCTAACAAAATAGGTCAGACTCCTCCAGCTCACAGCTGGAGAAACAGCAACATATAGCACTTACATAGCATTCTCTAAGGCAGTGGTTGTCAAACTTTTTTTCTCGGGACCAGTTGAAAAAAAATATTTATTACCATGATCCAGCAATTACATCTTTGCGTTTTCATAAGTGCAGTGCATTCAAGGGGAAAGTTACAAGACACTGACTGCTCAGGAGTGTTGGTAGGGAGCCAGTGTCATTTCACATTTCTCCCCACTGCACTCTGACTGGGCAGGGAGTGGGGAGGCAGCGGGTAAGAGGAAATTGTGGAAGCCAGAGCCAGTATTCTCCCCAGGACTTGAAATTGGCGGGGGGGGGGGCGGTGTTCAGGTGCTCACTAAATTGTATACCACTCTTACTAGCTGACAACTGGGAGGGGGATGTTGGGAAATTCAGAGGGGATGTAGGGGGGTGTTAGGGAAATCCCTGGCCAGAGCCCTGAGGGGCCAGCATCCAGGGGTAGCCTACCCAGCGACACCTGGCTTGCTTGCCCCAGTTGTCACAGGCATGCTCCACCCCCCGCCCTGTGGCCACCCAGGGGAGATTGCTCTGCACTGCCGCTGCAAAGGGGCTGCCTTGCTCCTGCACCCGCGGCTCCCTCCTGGCTGCCATCTCAGCATGAGTGGCTCAGCTCAGCACCTCTGGCATGTGGGCTGCCCAGTGTGCTGCAGGGTCAAGCTGCATTCCAGGGGCAGGGAGGGCATGGAGGCAGCTGGACACAGGTGCCTGAGCCACCCCACTCCCTGCATGATTAGTGCTGCTCCACCTGTGCCCACTGCTCATCCCTGTTGCCACTGCCACACAGACAGGACATGCAGGGCAGAGGGAGTGGGGCAGCTCAGGCACACATATAGCAAGGTCTGCTGCTTCTGAGCCATCCCCACCCCTGGAACGCAGCTCAACCCTGCAGTACACTAGGCAGCCCACACGCCAGTGGTGCAGAGCCAAGCTGAGCAAAGCCACTCACGCTTCACTGGCAGTCAGGAGGGAGCCGGGGGTACCAGAGTGAGGCAGTCCCTCAGCAGCAGCAATGCAGTGATCTCCCCAGGGTGGCACTGTGACCAGGTGGCGGTGCACATCTGTGACAACCAGGGGAAGCAACCCAGGTGCTGGTGGGGAGGCTACGCTTGGATGCCAGCCACTCAGAGCTCCGACTCCTGCCATTTCCTCTATCCCGCTGTCCCCTCCACCCCCCGAGCCAGAGTGCCATGAGCCAGTAATCATGGGTCTGTGACCCAGTATGGGGTCATGACCCCTTGTTTGACAACCAGTGCTCTAAGGCAATGGTTGCCAAAATTTTTTCCTCAGGACCCGACTGAAAAAAATTGTTTATGCCCACAACCCAACAATTAAATCTTTGAAGAATGCACTGCAGTCTTTTAGCAGTGGCAGCAAGGGGTGCCGTGACCCAGTGCTTGAGGGTCTGTGACCCAGTAGTGGGTGCCAGCCCTAAGTTTGACAACAACTGCTCTAGGGTAAGTACTTGCTATTTTGAGACAGGATGCTCCTGATTCCTATGTGAGTAGGCCCCTAGTCGATGTGAAAGATGATAGCTCAGTATTGCACTTAAAACATCCCTCATACCTGAATCACAATTGGCATTTGCTTTAGACACAGAGATAAATAAATTCCAGTGCTTCAGATCAGCTGAGAATTGCCATACTTACATGAACAGGAGACTTAAAAAAAAAAAAAAAAAGATTGAAGGTAACAAAAGAAAAAGATATATAGACAGCTGACCAAGTGCAAATGGCAGAAGAGGTAGAATAGAGTATGTTCATACAAACATGCCAGACACACTTCTTTCCTGTTATTTTAATTAAATGACTTATAATAATTCCAATAGAAGCAAAGAAGGAAAGTAGAAATCTACCTCATCAAATATAACATATCTGATCTTTTTGACCCAGTGCTGGCGGTGAGGTGAAAGCAACAGGATTTCTAAGCATTGAGGCACTGTAACCAGTACCTGAAAAAAAGTTTACAGTCCATTAGTATCAAAGCTGCTGATGAATTAATTATCAAAAAACATAACTTTTAAAATGTAAACAAACATTTTGTATTTTCAGTAAATAAAAGCTAGAGATGGCTGAATAGCGATAGCTTCAGATAAGCATACAAAAATTCAAATACTTATCTGAATATTAGATGAACTAGCCAAATCATTAAAACCTATTCGCTTTCTTCTTAAGTTCCTGGTCTTTATAGATTTCTCACCAAAAAGGAGAATACTTACCCTCCTGCAGAGATAACACTGAGGGACCAAAAAAGGTCCCAACTACAGAGTACATTCTCCTACAGCACAATCCCAATTCTTGCACATTTTATTCATCTTCTCTAATATGAACTAAAATTAACTTACTCCATTTAGCCCATTAACTCCTAACTAAACTCATCACTCCCTCTCTCAAAAAGTGTGGAACTAACATGACATTTGCTGCTCACATTGTTCATTCCATTTGTGTGGGATATACCCTCTTCCCACATACTGTGTCTGTCTTGTCTATTTGAATTACAAGCTCTGGAGCAGGGTGCTTCCATTACTCCGCATTTGTACACTGCCTAGCACAAAAGGGCCACACGCATACATGTTCTTAGGCACCGTCCTAACAAACATGATTAATAATAGTGCTAGGCTGTATACTGAAGGATGCTAGAAATGTGCCTTTTTTCCCCAATGCTCTGGGATGCCAGCTGCATTTTGCTAATTTACCTTCAAGCTGCCATCTTATAAAGTAGCTAGAGCATAAGTGCTAAATTAAACTGCTTATCCATCATCCTCTTTGAGAAAGAGATGGCCTTAAGAGCATACTTGTTAAAAAACAAAAGGTTGAGGGGGAGCTGATTTTCAATATCTTTAATTTCAGTATATATTGTTATTTACTCTAGAAAATTGTCAAGTAAATACAAATCAGTTTATTGTGCATGCAAGATCTGTCAAGATCTATTATGGAACTTCATATAAAATGAAGTGAAATTCTGACATCAGGAAAGGTCTGTTCTTGAAGATGTCCACAATATTAGATTTGGCTTTTGTTATATTCTGGTTTCTTTGGAAGTTCAGAATTTAAAAATTAGTAGCATGATGAATTTTCTGAGGTAAAGTCCAACACAAGTTCAAGCTTAGCTATTTAAATTTAAAAAATGCAAATCTGAAATAATAGAATGTACCTGACAGTTCAGAGCATCATGGCGGTAATCTCTTGTGAAAACACCACATACAACCATGCCATCAGGAAGTGTTTTGTTAAATCTGTTATAAACAGTTGCCCAGACTTGGTTAACAAGAGCCTGTTATTAAAGCAAAGCAACACCTCATCAATAAAGTAACTCATCAATAAAATATAGACAGCTAAAAAGCTAAAAACTATAAGCAAAGAGTCTAGTTCATTAAATTACTCAAGTTTTAAACAGATGTAAATAAATTGTAAATGAATACAAATTACAATGATAATTACCAAGTTTCATAATAGACTCAGACACAGAGTGTTAACAAACATCTGAGCAAAAAAAAAAAAAAATGGTATCAGTGTAAGACAACAGCCAATAAACCAGGAGCGCCCCAGGCCCTGGAAAAGACCTGAGGCTCAGGCGCCATATGCATGCCACCGCTGCAGCCATCACCAGCACCAGCAACACCCTTGCAATAAACTAAATTCTGAAGTCCTTACTCAGAGTTCACTCCGTACTTGAAGGAAACATCTCATTGATTTAAACACTGAATGGAAGTGTAAGGTTTTAACCCAACTCTGCCAGATCCTCATCAGGTGCAAGCCACTAACTCTAGCAAAGTCAGTGTAGCTACAATGCAATTTAAACAAGTTGAGGATTTGATTGAAATACATTTTATTCTGCTGTAATATTACTTTTTATTAAACTATGCAGTATATACTCATTTAAGCCACACCTTTGTAGGAGCAACATACACAACCACTCCTTCGTCACTTTCTTTCAGGATTTTCTCCATGCAGTAGTAGGAGGCATATGTTTTCCCTGATGAGGTAGGGGCAACAATCACTGCAGATTCATTATTATCTACAATGTCAAGAAGGTCTCGCTGCAGATAAAGAGTGACATGGACTGTATGTCAAGACAATATCTTTTTCACACAATTCTACATGTTAATATACAAATAGACCCATTTCATTTCACCAATACACAATCATCTTTTTCTTTACCACTGGATAATTCTGTGAAGCTATAAAAAAATCATGTTCCCTTCACCTATTTAAGTCCTCCTACTGAAAATTCTTGAGCCTTCTGTTAAACTTCATATACAGATACCCAACGTTGTTTTCCCTTATTTCATTACATTTTTTTAATTCTTTTTTTTCTGATAAACAAAATCTATTAAGTTGCTATTCACTTAAAGAGAAATAAATGTTTGTTAGAGTCATGAAGTGGGATTTTTCTCCCACGAAAGCTTATGAGATAAATAAATCTGTTAGTCTTAAAGTGCCACAAGACTCCTTGCTTTTTTTGCTTTACTAGATTAACACAGCTGCCCCTTTAGAACTAAATTCTCTGTGGTTCACAACTTGCCACTAAAAATTTCCAACATGAATAATATAAACCATTGTGAATTTATCAATTTTCGTACAAAAATGTTGAGTTTTACTCCAGTGCTTGCTTCTCTACAGCCACACTTCCACACAGACCATATCATCCCAGTCATGGCCTTAACAAACTTTACTCTCTTCATACCTGAAAAGTCTTGTAGAAACAGCCTATAATATGATTTGCAACCTCCCTGCTCCCTGTTGCTTACATCTTTATGGACTGGTGGCCAACTCCATCCCAGTTTTTCAAAAATCTGAAGAAGCTAAATTTCATTACCACAGTCCTAGCACCTTTTAAACCATTTAAACAAGCATCTGTCAGGGATAATCTAAGTATATTTGGTCCTGCCTCAGCAAAATGGGCTGGACCAGATAATGTCTCATGGTCCCTTCTAGCCCTCTATTACATATAATTCTGTTCTTTTAAAACATATGACCATAGCTAAGCTATTTTTAATATTAAACCAGAAATAAAGTATTGTAACTATAAATTCAGAAACAAACCAACATAAAATTGACTAACCAAAGTTAGTCCCTATATACTGAATTGGAGTTAATTCATCAACTTAATACCAAAAATAATTAATCTTTATAAATTTTAAAGAACCTAAGAACATAGCTGTTCATTTGGTAAAATTCTTTATCTGGGATTTATAACCAAAATCTGTTAAATCTATAATTTCTTTTTTTGGTTAAGTATCTTAATACAGAAAACAAATTATTATCTGACATCTAAACCAAAACTTCACAGTTAATGAGAAACCACTTTTTTTGGACAACAGGTGTTACCTCATAGTTAACATTTTCCTTCTTTCGCTCCCTGTGCCCACCCCCAATGCCCAACAGAGACTTTATAATACAAATGTTACCAGAGCGTCCTTGATAAGGAAAAGTTTAACAATTCTTATTTACCAAATATTGCATATAACCATCTCAAGTTTTCAAAGACTTTAGAACACAATCATGCTGTAATGAATGTCTTGATGAGACATTATAAAGGGCTGTTTAAACCTGGGGAATGTTTCTATCTGGAGACTTCCTTGTACGTGCTTTATGCACATGTAAATAAGTCATCCTTCCACACACTAAGACAAAAACTTATAAAAGGAAAAATAAGACAATTAAGAAACAAAAGTAGGAGCTAGAACTACAACCAAGGAGCAGGAAGAACTTGAAAATGTGGAAAGGGCAGAGGAGCTAAATAATTTTGTTTCCATCTTCACTAAGAAGGTTGGTGGCAATTGAATGTCTGATGTAGAGGAGGGCAATAGGAATGAAATAGGGTCAGAAGCTAAAACAGGGAAAGAGAAAGTTAAAAATTAGGCTTGGACAAGTTGAACATCTTCAAGTCCCCAGGACTGATCATATGTACCCTAGAGTATTCCAGGTGCTGACTCAGGAGCTATCTGAGCCATTAGCAAATACCTTTGAAAAAAATGGAAGACGGGTGAGGTCCCAGAGGACAGGAAAAGGCAAATATAGTGCCCATATGCAAAAAAGGAAATAAGAGCAATCCAGGGAATTCTAGACCACTCAGTGTAACCTCTGTACCAAGAAAAATAATGGAACAGATAAGGAGTTGATTTGCAAACATCTAGAAAAGACTAAGGTGTTTAGGGCTAGTCAGCATGTATTTGTCAAAAACAAATCATATCAAATCAGTTTGGTAGCCCTCTATGATGTGGTAACAAGCCTTGTCGATAGAGGGGAAGTGGTAGATGTGGTATATTTAGGCTTTAGTAAGGCATTTGATACGGTCTCACATCATATTCTTATTAATAAACTGGGGAGGTGCAAACTAGATCAGGGGTCTCAAACTCAAATCACCAAAAGGGCTGTATGAGGACCAGTACAGGGCCACATGAGGACTAGTGCTTTAGCCCAAGGGCCGCACCACTGAAACCTTTTCATACAACAATATTGCAAACATCAGTAATGATAGTGTCATTATGGGATGGATGAAATAGCTTTAGGGACTGCATGCAACCCATGGGCCATGAGTTTGAGACCCCTAAACAGGAGCATCACTGCCCCGGGGAAGGACCCGGGGCACCATCCCAGGCCCCGCCCCCTGACCGCAGGCCACACCCCTGGCCAGGAACAGGGAACGAAGCAGCAGCTGCAGCCATGGAGCCACCCAGCCTAGGAAGGGGCCAGAGGCGGCCAACACCACTGCAGGCAGCCGGGCCCCAGATCTCCAGCCGGATCTGGCCAGAGACCAGGAGAGGCAGGGGTCCTGTCAGGACCCGGGGCACTGGCGCCGGGATTTGGGGCACAGAACCCGTGTGCCAGACGCCAGCGATGCCCCTGCCCCTGAACTAGATGGAGCTACCATAAGATGAGTGAAAAACTGGTTGGATAACCGCTCCCAGAGAGTAGTTATCAATGGTTCACATTGAGACTAGAAGGACATACCAAGTGGTGTGCTGCAGGGATCTGTCCGGGGTCTGGTTTTGCTCAACATTTTTATCAATGACTTAGATGATGACATAGAGAGCAAAATTATAAAGTTTGCAGAAGATACAAAGCTGGGAGGGGTTGTGAGTGCTTTGAAGGGTAGGATCACAATTCAAAATGATTTGGAAAAATGGGTGAAATGGTTTAAGATAAACAGAATGAAATTCAATAAACATAAGTGCCAAGTATTCCACTTAAGGTTGAACAATCCATTCCACACATACAAAATTGGCAATGATTGCCTAGGAAGGAGTACTGCAGAAAGGCATTTGGGTGTAATAATGGATCACAAGCTAAATATGAGCCAGCAGTGTAATACTGTTGCAAAGAAAGCAAATGCCATTCTTGGGTGATTAACATGAGTTTTGTGAGTAAGACATGAAAAATGATTCCTCCACTCTACTCTGTACTGATTAGGCCTCAACCTGAGTACTGTGTCCAGTTTTGGGCACCTCGTTTCAAAAAGGATGTAGAGAAACTGGAGGAAGTCCAGAGAAGAGCAACAAAAATTATTAGAAGTCTGGAACATTTGAACTATAAGGGAAGATTGAAAGAGCTGGGTTTGGTTAGTCTAGAAAAAAGGAGACTGAGAGGGGATATGGTAACAATTTTCAAATACCTAAAAGGTTGTTATGAGGAAGAAGGAGAAAAATAAGTCTCCTTAATCACAGATGATAGGACAAAAAGCAACAGGTTTAAATTACAGCAACTGTCAAGGTGATTAAATACTGAAATAAGTTGCCTCTGCAGGTTGTGGAATCTCCTACATTGGAGGTTTTTAAGAGCAGGTTAGATAAATACCTGCCAGGGATGGTTTAATGGGGGTACTTGGTCCTGCCATGAGTGCAGGGAACTGGATTCAATGACCTGTCATTGGTCCTTTCCAGTTTCTGTGATTCTATATGGTCATGTCTGCTGGCTCAGTGTTGCTCAGTTGTGGACTTTCTTTGGGCAAGCATAGTGAAATTGGAGGTCCATGATCAATTTCCCCCTTTCAGCTTTTCAAAGATGATGCAGACAGCTTTTTGATATAGTTCTGTGGAATTTTATGTTATATTTTAGTTTTGGCTCTGCGAACAAAGATTATATATAAAAACAGATGGTCAGATTTCACAGAATATGTTATTACCTGCCATGTATCTGGAATAAAATGCTGGATTCTGGGATCTCGATCTGTCCTCTCTTCTCGTAGCAGGTAATGACCCATATACTGTAGCTGAAATCGAGCTGCTCCGATGCCAACAGCATATTTAGAAATCTTTGCCTTCTTTTCTTTTCTGCCATCCTCTGGAATCTATAAACATTAAGAATTTTTAATGTAAACTGTTTGTTCAAATTACTGACATTTTTTCACTTCTCAGAAAAGTAGCAATATTGTATCTAATTATTCATTTCCTATGATTAAAAAAAAGGATTTATTTAAATTATGTTAGGTTTTCTTGTTCCAATTTAAGCATCAAATTATTATGGTCTCACAGCAGCGAGAAGTTAAGAAATTTGCAGGTGATGGCAGGATCAGGACCTTAAACAACAGCGTTCAGATGTCTTGAAATGCCTCTGGCCACTGCTTGGTGGTGATGACAATTAAGAGTTCAGGAGGCTTTAAAAATGAAGCTGAATGCCAGAGGCACTTAGCACCACACAGGATCAGGCTCTTACTCAGTCAAATGCAATATATGGGACAACAGTCTAGATATAGGAGTAATGTTCTAGCTATTGTAACATGGAACCATGGGTGGATTAACCCCTAGACCTATGGGGCTCAGGCCCAAGGGCCCATATAATGTGTGGGGCCCTCTACTGAGCGGTACTGGGGAGGAGCAGAGCTGCTCTGGGCCAGAGGCTGGGCTCTGTGTTCCTCTCCCACATCCCCAGGGGTGGGGTGTGACGGCCCAAAGGCCAGGCTCCGTTCTCCTCCCCCACCCTTGAACCTGCCAGTCCGTCCCCGAGGCTGGGGGTGACTGCACAACACAGCCTCAGAAGTGGCCAGGCTGCACCAGAAGCCACCTCGCCTGTGCGGGGCTGCTCCATAGGGCCAATCAGTGCAGCTGGGGCTGGCTTGGCCCCAGTGCCCCCACACCCCATCCCAGTGCTGGTCCTCCCACAGAGTACAGGGCTGTAGAGTGGGGGGGGGGCTGCAGCAATGTTCCCTCTAATTTTTCTTAGGCTGTGTGCACAAAAAACTTTTTTGTGTGCACTAACATTAGCACTGTTGAATTTTTGTGTGTGTGCTTTATGTTGTTATGTGCATAGGTTTCACGACCTGTGTGCATGCACATGCCTTAGAGGGAACAGTGGGCTGCAGCCCCAGGTGAGTGCGGGTGGGTCCCCGAGTGGGGCCCCAGGCAGAGCCCACCAGTGCAGGAGGCCTAGGGGTGCAGAGCCCCATAATCCACCGCTGCATGGAACCAAGGTGAAATCATTTAAATCACAGTAGTTTCTAAATTTTCTTTTACCAGTTTAACTTGTTCACTATAAAATGTCCCTCCCCATCTTACTTCTCCTTTTCTAGCATTTAGTTTTATTACAGAGGGAGCCAATAGCAAGTCCTATATTTAGGTGGCCTAACACTTTCCTTTATAAAAGATTCTTGCCCCTGTTTCCTTCAAAATCTCTAACATCTGCATTGTTTGCAGTAGGATTTGATATTATTACACAGAAAGTGAACTATCAAGCAGAAATACATTTTCCTGCTCATTAAGTTTTGTTCAGCTTTTTCTGAGAAATGATCTATTAAAAATCATGATTGCCCTTCCCTCATTTTTTTCCTCAGGAAAATTTTGCCAGCCAGCCAAAAAAACAATATGAACAGTCTAAGTTGGGGCAGCTGCTAAAGCAACTGACTGCTTCTGGAGCAGTGGCAAGAGGTAAAGAGAGCAAGGCCGCTCTCTACCTTCCAGATCCTACATGCCAATTGGTAGCAGGGGGAGAGGGAAAACCATATTGATGTGGGTCGCTTCACCCATAAGGCCCAGAGTTCCAGCGGATGGCTCCAGCAATCCATTCTCTCTGAAGGCAGAAACTGGAGCAAGAACTTCCCCAACTCCTGGGTAGAGGAGGGAATGAGTGAGAGAGATAATAAGCTGAGCAACCTCCATGATCACTCCTGGACTCAGTGATCCATCCTCCCTCTGACATAACTACCTTCTTCAGCTGCCAATGAATGTTGTTAGTCCCGTAGGTTAAGTATAAGTGTAAGTATAAGTAGTGATAAAATTCAGAGTGAGAACTGATAATGCATAATGGGTGTGCATGTTACAGTTGTAGACAGTAGAATTTGTTCTTGCCTTTTTTCATTAAAAACACACTTGGGAAATAATATTTAGATAATAAAACCATGTTAAAACAACCCTATGCATGTGGCAGTAACAAGCACTTGAAAGTCAGGAAATGCCAGATTTTCTATTAACTATGCAATCTTAATTTGGCCTTATTTTTCATATATATCAAAATACAACCTTAATATGATTATAGTTATTCCAGGGGCCCACCTTACTTAATTGCACAAGATATACAAACAAAGAGGCAAAAATAAAATTGCATGGCAATCAAATCTGTCATCTCCTACAAGTGCTTGACTTTGCCATTTAAATAAGGATTTTTAACATAGTTTTTTGTACACAATTGTAGATATTTTGAAAAAAATACAAATTATATGACAAACCTATAGCAATGATTGTTATATGCACATTGGATAGTAAAATTATTACACCAATATTACCTCAGAAGTATCTAAAGTATATGCTAAATTATCAAATCCAAAGTATCTAAGACATCTGACAATCTTCTGATAATCTGTCTTCTCCAATAAATCCTTATATTTTTCCAGTAAGGAATGGATTCTTCTCATCACTTCAACAGCTATATTTATATCTTTGACTCTCTTTCCTGGAAAAACAAAATATTCAACTATATTGATAATCTCATTATGCATTTTCAATTTTAAAAATAATTTCTGTTCATTTGAGAAGTGGCAGAACCTTCACACATGAGCCAAATGATTCTCACAGATACGCAAGTTCTGTGAAAAGAGGAAGGCCCTCAAATCTACGGCTCCAGCTTGATTCTGAACATTTACACCAAATTTTTATCACCACGGCCTGAACTATATAGGTCCAAGTCCAGCCAGCTGCAGGTGTGCTGTAGCTCCTTTATTGGAGTGTAGCTGTACCCTATGGGACCAGCGCAATGACTCTAATTCTCATGTCACCTTGCAAGGCCCTGTATCAGCATCAGGAAGCTTCCAGTAAAAGCCATTGACAGTTTGTTTTTTGTTTTGGGATGCAACAAAATAAAAGCAAGGCGTCTTATGGCACTTAAAGACTAAGGCTATGTCCACAGGAGACTTTTAAATCGAAACAACAATTCTTGTTTCGATTTAAAAATAGTCATGTCCAAATGAGTTTCCTTATTTCAAAATAAGGAGCTCCCTTATTTTGAAATAAGGAAAACCACTTTGATACAATTAAACCTGGTTTTGTGTGGAAATGAGGGTTATTATGAAACTGTGGTTTCGAAATACCCCCATCTGGCTCTGTTATATTGATATGGTCCACATATCGGTTTAACAGTTGAACTTCCTCCCAGGGTACATGGCACCCTGGGAGGAAAGCTCCCCTCCCCTCAGCACCTTGGCCAGGGAGCCCGATCAGCATCTCGATCAGCATCCTGGCCAGGGTACTAAGGGGAGGTGCAGGAGGGCTCAGGGGGGCAGCTGGAGCCTAAGCCGGCTCTCCCCGCAGCCCAGGCTCAGCGGCTGCTGCCCAGGCAGCGGATGCAGGAGCCAGCTAGTCCCACAGCCAGGGCTCAGTGACCGCTAGCAGGGTGCCCAGTGCAGAGCCAGCTCTCCCTGCTGCCTGGGCTGGGCATCTGTTGCCCAGGCAGCAGATGCAGGAGCTGGCTATTCCTGCAGCCAGGGCTCACCCTGCCTCTATGTGCTGTTTCCTAGAGTTCAAATCCTTACAAATGCTCTGATTTGCTGTTGCACTATGACTTGATCCCATGGTTTACCCTCGCCGGCATTTATTTTCATCCCATACAATCCCCTGCATTTATTTTCATCCCATCCTGTAGTTCCCCCTCTTCAAAGCATCTGACGAAGTGGGATTTTCTCCCACGAAAACTCATGAGATAAATAAATCTGTTAGTCTTTAAGTGCCACAAGACTCCTTGCTTTTTTTGCTTTACTAGACTAACACAGCTGCCCCCTTTGGACTTAACAAAATAAAAATAACTGGACTAGAAGCAGTTCTAGCAAAGGCTACTGCTGCAGATGGCTTATGATTAATTAGAATCACAGGCTGTGTGATAGGGGACACATCCAAAATAGTTCAACTCAATGGACCTTCAGGGTACACTGCAAGTCAAGGCCCACCTCTTCCCACATTTTATGCAGATATATGTGAACTGATGGCTGAGATTGGGCATTGAGAGCTAGGAGTTACAGCTAGAGTGTTTTCTTTTTGTAGGGGGTCAACTGGGAGAGAATACTACATTTATCTTTGTATTGCTCGCCTGGTATTTTGAACATAAGGCAACGTTGCTAATAGCTCTGAATAGGTGTTTTTAAAATGTTATGTAAAAATCCAAATGCACAAAATAATAAATATTTTCTGATGCTTTACATATCTGCCTCCTTGCATGGTTAGTGAATATAGATGGTGGTTTGGACTTTTTATTTATTTAACAAAATCCTTTCCTGTTTACAGCTCATTGTTGTTTTAGGACACGTGTATTGCTTCCAAAAATTTACTTCTTGTGTCCAGTTCTTGCAGCTCAACACTGAATTAAATAACAAGTGGAATATGATACTGCAATGTAGTTTGAGTTTTGCATCCTCATCATCCCATCTCTGCAGTGAAAATGGTTAGATGTTACTCTGAACACAGGTTCGCACAAACTGATTTTTAGTAACTTTGTTCAAGTCCTGGCTGCATGTAGTTTCACAGTGACATGAAAAGTCTCTCAAAATTATGTGATGGCTGGAAGCAAACTGAGAAAGTGTTTGATTAGCCTATTTAATGATATGCTAAACTACAAAGCCAGGGACCATGAGTTCTACTTCTAGTTGTTGCACTGAAACGATTTCTGTACTGAGGCTTTGCGCATTGAGTGATATTTATCATTCACTAATTTTACAGCAAAAGTAACAGAGATTAGGAAATTTTGAACAGAGACAGAATTAGAACTCAGGTCTCTACTGTACCAGAGCCAAAGCTCATCTACTTTTCCACATAGTCTTTTAAAAGTAATATGTCAAATTAGGTGCTTGTCGAAATCCTGCCGTCCCTTCCTCCACCCACTAATGCATTGTGATTCTCTGTGAGTTGTTAGCAGCTGCCTAAATACTGAAATTTACTACTTGCCCATAGTAGTGGCTCCTGCTTTTTACATCCAGAAGTCAGGGCCCCCAAGGACCAGCCGTGGGCATACTATTTGCACATCTAAAAAGATTGGGTGTTCCTCCAAACTCTTAAGCATGATTTGATTCTTCCATGAAAACATGTGTGGACCAATCCAGTACAATAGTTCAGTCTTTAGGGACAGGCAGCCCCAGGCATGCATGCTGACAGTGGCACATGAGTCCTTTCATAGTGGCATGCGGCACCCTCTCTGGCACCATAAAAATTCCCACTCCGGCCACCAGGGCAGCTTCCTTCAGGAGTGGCTGCGGGTCTCCAACATGTCCATGCCCTAAGCATGCCATGGAGAGAAGCCACCTGGAATGTGCTGCCACCAAAAGGAACCACTTCAAGCAGCTTCTTTCCGCAGCACCCCAGAGGCCTCCAAGAGGAGCCACTCCACCCCTTTCCCCAGCCGTGCCACCAAGAGTAGCCACTCTAGGCGACTTCTTTCAATGAATGTCTCCTTTCAGCAGCATGCCTGCAAAATGACCTCAAACCACACTCCAGCAGTGGCTATCACTGAATTTTCAGGCAACTGTCTCTTTTTTCAGCAGAGCAGACCACCAACACCAGCTGAGGGTCAGGGAGGAAGGACCGACAAAGTTTGCTGACGCCTGTTGAAGCCTTCCAGATTCATAGTAGAGTCAAACAAGAGTATGTACTTGTTCCAACTCTGTTTGAAATTTTCTTCTTACTAGTAATACAAGATTTTATTTTTTCCTCAACTGAGAGAATCTACTTGCACACAAGATTTAATGGAAAGCTGTTTAATCTTGGAAGTCTTAGATCTAAAACAAGGCTTGGGTGGGCCTTATCCAAGACCTTCTCTTAACTGATGATGCAACAGAGACATCCCACACAGAAGCCCATTTCCAAAACTTCATGGACAGTTTTTCCAAAACCCACCAAGATTTCAGACTAAGATTTTTATAAAATTAAAAGAGTGTGAAAATAATGTGCCAAGGAGCTGAAGAAGTAGCCTCCATGAACATCAATAATTATGAATTTGAAGTGGTGAACAAACTCATATGTGAGGTCCACCATCATAGACAACCTGAAACAAAACTCAACATCCACATCAGAAGAACTAACACAAAATAATATCCGCAGTTGTGCAAAAGGGTTTGTCAAAAAAAATAAACTGACAGAAAACATAAACATCTTTGTGTATCATGCATGTCTTTCTTATCTGTACACTTTTGTACTGGAGAGAAACATGACCTTTACACTCTCATCAGCAAAAAAGGTTCAATAACTTTCATGTGCACTGTCCTTGTCAAATTCTTGACATCTGCTAGAGGGACAGAGGCACCAGCACTGAGGTGCTCAAGTGAACCAGTATATCCAGCATGCATACGCTCGTTAAACAAAGACTCCTCCACTGGCTTGGGCAGAATGAATCATAGGTGCATCCAAAAGGACATCCTCTATAACAGGGGTGGCCAAACTTATGGAACTCAAGAGCCACATGAGTTGATAATTAAACCTTCAAAAGCCACACTGAGGCATATACCCATATGCTTTTACCTACTCCAAAATTACTAAGTTTAGAATTCATTGCACACTTTAATTTTATCATAAAACGAGGACAAATATTGATCCTGCTAATGTCAGATTCTAATAATTACTTAAGGTTACCACAAAAACTAGGCCTATACAGTAAAAACTTAGCTGCTGCTCAGTGCAGAAGGCTGCAGGCTAGTGGAGAGTTTTTTAAAATCCTGACCATGCCACACTTCTTCCCACCATCCCAACCGCCTCCTGACCTCCTAGGCTAGGGCTGCTTTCCGGAATTGATTTGCTGGCATTTTTCTGGGAGCCACAATTTTTCATTCAAGCTCCACATGTGGCTCCTGAGCCGCAGTTTGGCCACGCTTGCTCTATAGCAAAGTGGAAGTAGATTTAAAGGCTACTCAGAACTGCATTTCAAGGATGTGTGCAAGTGAGACATCAAAGAAATTTCGAGGGCTCTGGGTGTTTTTCACCTTCCTCTGTAGCACAGGCCATGGCTCATCTACCAGGGAATTCTCTGTATCATAAAGTCCTTAAACCATGATTTAAGGAGGTGAATAACTCACTCATAGTTTAGAGGCTTATTGCTGGATTTGGAGGTAGGGGGTTGAGGCCTTCATGGTGCAGGAGATCAGACTAGATAATCATACTAGTCCCTTCTGACCTTAGAGTCTATGGTTATATCCACACACAAGCCCTTGTTTCGAAACAAGCCGTTTCAAAACAAGCAGTTTTGAATAATGCCTTATTTCAAAACGCCTTATTTCAAAATACCAAAAAAGCTATTTTGAAATAAGAAAAAAAGCAGGAATCGAAATAGCATGCCACACAGTGGACATGTTATTTCGGGGGAGGGGTGGGGGGGAGCAGGGAGGCTTGTTCCGGCCGGGGACGCCCCACCCCCAGGATTCCCCTGCCCCCCACCACTTCTACCACGGGCAGGAGGGCTTCCCCTGCCCCCCGCCTGCAGCGGATGCGGTGGGGGGCAGGGGAAGCCCCCCCCCGCCCATGGCAGGAGTGGTGGGGGGGGACAGGGGAAGCTCCCCTGCCCCAGCAGGAGGGGGGGCACCAGAGGGCGCCCCAGGCTTGGGGGCAGCCCCAGCAGCGGGGTGAGCCACCCCTGGAGCAGCCACCCCACGGGGCTGCAGTCTCCCTGACCGGGCTGTGGGGCTGGCAGCTCCCCCGCAGCCCAGATGGGGGCAGAGCCCTGGGGGTGCCCCAGCCAGCTTTCCCCTGCTTCCCCTTGCCATGGGTGGGGGGGGCGAAGGCGGCAGAGGCACCCATCCCCCCCTGCTCCCAGCAAGAGGAAGCAGGGGCAAGCTGGCTGGGGCACCCTCCAACCCCCTGCAATCCACTCAGCACCCTGGCCAGGGTGCTGATCCCTGGCCAGGGTGCTGAGGGGGGGACCTTCCCCCCAGGGTGCTATGTACCCTGGAAGGAAGGTCCTTGTTATTTCGAAACAATCCTTGTTTCGAAATAACATGTCCAAACGGCGTTATTTCAAAACAATTCGTTTCGAAATAACCCTCCTTTCGAAAGCAAAGTGGTTTAAGCTGTTTTGAAAGGAGGGCTCTTGTTTCGAAATGAAGAGCTCTCTCCTTTCAAAACAAGAAAATGTTGTGTGGACATAGGGACTTTTATTTCGAAACAACCAGTGTGTTTCAAAATAAAAGCCCTGTGTGGCCATACCCTATGGATGCATCCACACTGCAAAGGTTTTTCAGGATAAGGAGCCTTATCCCAAAAAACCCTTTCCATGTCTGGGGATTCTTTTTGCTTTTTTGGGAAAAAAAAAATAAAGCGTTCCAGTGTATTGAAACACCACCAGAGTGCTTTTTCAAAAAAGTAAAATCCAGCTTTTTTTGAAAAAGTGGCTTTATTTCAAAAAAGCGCCATGGAATTTTGATACACCAGAGCACTTTTTTGACACACTAAACCTGGCTACCTGTCAAAAAAAAAAAAAAAGGCTTTTTCAAAAAAAGCCATCACCAGACACATCAATGGCTTTTTTTGAAAAAGCCTGGCTATCTTTTATATTGGCCTCCTTTTTTTTTCAAAAAAGAGAGTCCAGTGTGGACTCTCTTTTTTGAAAAAATAAAAAAACATTGCCTTATTTCAAGACAGAGAGTTCTCCTGGACTCCTCTTTCAAAATAACATTTTTCACAAAAGGTTTTTCAAAGTAATTATTTCAAACCTTTTTCGAAAAAGCTCTCCAGTGTAGACATAGCCTATGAGTCTATAAATGGATATGGATAACTGAGAAGATCACACTGGGGACCACCCTTGAAACAAGAGCTCAATAAAGATCTGTAAAGCTATGAGATGAAGCAATCCAGCTTAAGAGAGGAGAAAAGAGCTTGCACAAGGCATAGCCAAAAGGATCAAAACACCATCCTTAAATATGACAAATGCAGTAGAAATGACTCTCTCAAGTGGGTCTCTAGCCACAGCTGCAATTGCTATAAAACCACCTGAACAAATGTTTTTTTTACCTCTTAGGGGCACACACCAATGATCTGTCAAGACCAAAGGACACAAACTACTGCTTCTACAATCTCTGCTTTTTCATGAGCATGAGGTATTTCAGGCAGTGCAATGTCACTGAATTGAGTCATATGTGGTCATATCTATTGTTCAGAGTCCAAGCACCTGAGCCACAGGTTGAAACGGAATCAAAAGTCAAGAATCTGAACTGAGGGTCAGGGCCAAAGTCAGAGGCAAGCATGCAGGTGAAGTCAGCGTCAAGAATCAGAGCTAGATTGCCAAGAGTCAGGGAGAACAGAAGCACAGCTGATTCTGATGCAGAAGCAAGGCTGGGTTTAGGGTCAGTCATAATTTGCCATACTTCAACCAAAAAAAAAAAAAAAAAAAAAAAAAA